>CM063508.1:15895762-15957904 GCA_032207245.1 Pardosa pseudoannulata
ATATATATATATATATATATACATATATATATATATACATATATATATATATATATATATATACATATACATATATATATATACATATATATATATACATATATATATATATATATATATATATATACATATACATATATATATATATATACATATATATATATATATACATATATATATATATATATATATATATATATATATACACACATATATATATACATATATATATATATATATACACATATATATATATATATATATATACACATATATATATATACATATATATATATACATATATATATATATATATACATATACATATATATACATATATATATATATATACATATATATATATATATATATATATATGTAAGGTATAGGATTTTCCTCCATGAAGCTTCAGATTAGGATATATCTGATTTATCCCAGGAACATGACTAAATGAGGCAGCAACTACAGTAGTTTGGTTTGGTTTGGTTTGGAGTGCTACGGTCTACTTTTTTGCAACACGAGACCGGGACCTACTGCTTAACGCCGATTCCGAACGGCTACGAACATCCATGCCATAGTGGGATTCGAACCCACGAACTCCGGTTCCGAAGGCCAGCACCCTAACCATTCGGCCATCGTTCGGCAACTACAGTAGAACAGCATAAAAACATCCGCGACAATAATGACTCTAAAACACAATGTTCGGTTTCGAAATTCCTTACCATAGATATTCGACCATCACATAATGTGACTGTATGGGATAACAAAATTTCTGAAAAAAATCACAAAAAAAAATTGTAAGAGTTATTGCAGTCCTATATTATGTTTGTCTTAGCTATAATCTAACTAATTTAACACATTGTGTGAGTGTACATTTCGAGCTGGCGTTTTGCACATAATTTTAGTTATTCAGTTAAATCGCTATAAATCGAAAATTATTTAATTTTTTAACCAACTTTTCGTATTTTATATTGAAATATATAAACAAATATATAAATAGAAATATATAAATAGCAACCATAAGATTTTTGTAAACAAAAATGTGTTTTTTAGCGTATAAATTTATAATAGTATCGTAAATATGAAAAATAATAGAAATAATAGTATATAGTTTTAACTTTTTCCTAATTATGCTACATATAAACATTTTTACATTATAAAAAAGATCAAATGAGTAATTATAAAACTAATAATGTTCCTGTATATACCGTTATTTCTGTACCTACAAACAAACCATGTTGTTACACTAACCCGTACTAGTACGTGACCCTCGCTCAAGTATCAATCGTCAGAAAAAGTACTAGTACGTGTCGCGCTTTAAGTGTGTTAAGTGAGATCTACTTAAATATTTTTAATGATAATGCAACTATTGCTTAAGTTTTAATACCCAAACAAAACAGAAAATAGAGATAACTTATTACGCTGAAACGAATACAATAAATTACTGATTTAGCTACCTAATCTAATATTTTTTTTAATTTATTTTTCTAGTTTAAAATATTTCTTTTTTAAAGTACCGCCACATTGGTTTTCCTCTGAACGTTCTTTCTTTTAAGTTGGTTTTAACAGCACCCTTAGTGCGTACATAATGGTTTGAAAATACTTCATAATGGACTTTTTTAAGTCACTCTATTGTATTTTGCCTACAGAACAAAAAACATTTCAGCATTCAAATGCTATACAAAAATGCCTTATTAAATGTTAAGGGAAATGCTTCCCCAAAACAAAGTCATGAATACTATTTTATGATTTTGATAAACTTGTTTTATTTTATCTTCATTACGTATTATAATTTGAGACATTAGGGTATCACAATTTTAGTCCTGTTTATTTATTATTAAAATTGAAATAATACAAGTACAGCAGTGTAACACATTGCTAACGAATTGGCATAGTGCAATGTACAATTTCTAATTAATTCATTTATATTTAAGTTCTTAGTGTCTCAAAAACGTATGAATAGTACTCCAATGTATATTTCATTTACACGCTTTTTCACTTATACATTTTTTCGTCTATCTTTTACAAATATTAAAATGAGTATAATAAGGCCTTTAATCGGTTGAAAATTCTTTGTGATCATACGAGATATTTGCTTATTCTTAAACGGAAGAAGGAATTCTAAATTGAATCTGATGCTTCTTCCTCACGTACATGTTGAATGGCGATAAGGTCATATTAAACGTTAACATGTACTTATTAGCTTACAATTCCTTTTACTGATTAAAAATGTACAGATATTACCACAAAAAATTTTCAATCTACTTATTTTAGTTCATGTTGAATTGTGATAACGTTTTAATTGATTGAAAATTTTTTTGCTACCACAAGAGAAATCAGCGTTTTCTTGAACTGCAAAAAGAACTGAATTTCCTGATTTTTCAACAAGTACATGCTGACATGCGATAAGGCCCTTACTTCCTTTTTTATGTTTAAAAATAAGTCAAAAAAAGATACCTTGTACATGTAACAATTGTAAAAACGTTCGACCAAATCAGGAATCCTATCTAAGGTTGAATGAGTTACCTTTAAGTATATAAAACAAAATCAAAAATTGCCAATCACTCAGAATCTGACTCGAGTCACCTTCATCTTTAAATCGAATGATCACTTGACTTAAAAAAAGGAAAAATTCCTTTTTTATAGAGAAAAAAGCTAATCATGAGTGAAAAATAAGGAAAGCAATTTCTGAAATAGATAGCAAAAAGTAATTTTTATTCTCCAGTGTTTCTCATGACATGTATAGGCTCTCACTGACTCAAGGACATCTTTATTGGATAGCCCCTTGTGTTGTAAATAACCTTGGCTATCTCTTTCAAAAAACAGTTCTTGCGTTGAATAAAAAAAGTTGTTTTGAAGTATTTGCCATTTATTTTGGTTGTAGTGTATTGTTTCCTACGCATATTCTTCTATCGTGAATATAAAAAGTCACATATTTTCTGTAACGTTATTATTATTTTTTTAATCTCCTAATGTCTACTTGAAAGGATTATTGAAGAAGTTATGTAAAAGTTGATTTACACCTAAACGATACTTCATGAATACTAAGCTTATTACACAAGGCTCAGCCTACGGGAAACTCTCTTGAAATTCGTCGCTCTGAAATCAAAACTTTTCGGAGGGTGAATCCAAATCAAAACTCTTTGGGTGGCAAACACAATCAAAAGTCCATAATACCAGTTCGGAGTGCAGATTGTCACTGTTGAGATGAAAGAAAATTAAAACTGTTCACAATCCAGGTTGTCAATGTTGCGGCCAAAGTAAATCAAAACGGTTCAGAGTCCGGGTGACCATTATTGAGAATGTGGGCTTCCATGAATATACATCGGGGATCAGAAGGTTAGGTGAAATGAAAACATTGTCTTGCAACAATAACAATTAAAATTTATTAAGAAAGAATTGACCGTGTCGCTGGGGATAGCGAGCGAGGGAAGTCCAAGCGGGAGGAAAAGTGAATACCTAGCGGTTGCTCATCTCCGGCGGGAAAGGTGGAGAGAAGCGCTTGATATGACGTCAGTTGCGCCTTCTTCAGATTGGCTGGAGAAATTTCCGCTCTTAGATGATTCACCTCACTACAAACGAAAAGTTTTTAAATATTTTACAATACGGGGAGAATTATAAGTTTTATTATATCCAGAAAATTGACTTTAGGGAACAATAGGCGTTGAAAAATTTCAACTTTTAACACTATTTTAATAATGAAAATATTAATGTAATTGCATGAAACATGACACAAAAATCTATTAGAAAAAAATGTGATTAAAATCCGAGACTATTTGAAAAAAACATGAGTGGTCCAATAAAAAAATGTTCCTAGCGCCCAGCAAGCCAAGCAATTGATTTTACTTTTTCATTTTATCACTAGAATTTATACAGAAACAAAAATGGTTATCAAATTTCCCTTACGTTAAATAGTGTTTATATAAAACGATAATTTAAAAATTTACAATGTTTTAGCAGCTATTTTCTCATTTTACTGTATTACTCTGTAACTCAATAAAATACTTTGCGTACATCAAAAGCAGTTCTAGTTTAATGACAAACCAATACAAACAGTATCCAGTATCCAATTTATTGACAAACACATCAAATCTCCAAAGTTTTTAATAAAAAATACATAAAAGTAATTTACCTAGAACATTTCGAAATTACTAATCCAATACAAAAATAGTCAAACTGACAAATACAAATAAGTTACAAATAAGTATATGACAAAAAAAAAACAGGTTTCAGGGCAGTTGTTGCTCGAAAAATCTCTTGATACTGAAGCGAATATTTTTTGGTTTTAGAGCGCTACGGTCTATTTTTTGCAACACGAGGGCTAATGAGACCGGGACCTACTGCTTAAAGCCGATTCCGAACGGCTACGAACATCCATGTCATACTGGGACTCGAACCCACGAACTCCGGTTCCAAAGGCCCGCACCCTAACCATATGACCATCGTTCGTCCTGAAGCGAATAAACAAGATATTTTTCAGAACAAAATGTCATTTTATACTTTGATCAAAATTTGTCATTTCAAAGGTCCTTTTTCCACTTAATCAGTCGAATCGAAACTCATCACTTTACATGTTATGAATATGTAGTTAATAACGAATATTCGAATGTTTAATGATAAATTCCATTTTTTTTTTCGGGTTCGGAGCTCGATCAGGCCTAAGATTCGCCGTGTTCGTTAAATGTGACGGGGGCACGTAAAATATGTTCAAGGTCACAATGTCCTCCAAGTTCTCAATCAATACCTCTGGGGGTGACATGTCAAACTTATGAGTCTTATGCTTGGTGCCTGCTTCAAAGTTACGAGGACCCCCTTGAGCAACAGTCTTACTTTCACCCTTGAGGTGCTAGTTAAAACTAAAGGTGCACCCCTTTGCTTTAATACGAGCAGCGAAAGGCTCAATCGTGCTTGGTTTGACCAAGTGGAATCAGAATCAACAACAAATTTTAAAGACATTGACGATATCAATATAAAGTTTTGCTTCATCAGTAATACCGTGTATTACATTTCAAATTCTCTAGCAGTACCAAGGATTGGATGAAATCCTCATATCCAGCCACCTCCTATTGAAATCAGAAAGCTGCGTCTTAGTAATGCCGCCCACCCCCTAGTATGGTGTTATTACGTACCAATGACTTATACCAGGTTATGTTGAGATAACACAAAGAGTTAAGCCACCAGATACAAATGAGCGAAGACTTACCATTTTGCAGACTTCTTTTATTCACAAATCTAATTTTGCACAATCTGGTGACGTAAATAAAGTATATTCAATCTCAATATGGAGACGCCGTAAACCATTGGAATATGGAAGCAACTCCTGATGACGCTATCTTCAGATGAACAAAAAAAAGTTGAGCGTTCCCTGCCTGTGCTTAAGTTCTCTTCGCTTCGTCTTTCCTCTAAAGGGGCCTTCAAATCTAATGAGCAAAAAATTTCAAAAACTGTTGTTACCAAGGCCAAAGACGACTGACCCGCGTTAGCAACCACTCTTATCCAATGGGGTCAAACGGAGGGATCACTGACATCGCCCTCGTCCCTCGGACAGTCTCCCGCGCTGCCGTTGTCCAGCAGTGTAACTCATTGTTACAGGTGCCCCCCTAATAAAATAGCCCATAAATAGAAGCGGTTTGTTAGTAGCAAATGCTATAAAAGCAAGTACTTCAGCATTGGAAATAATAACAAATTTTATTTAAAGACAGGATCTATTGAAAGAGTTACATTCTCAACCTGTATCATGAATCCTTTAAAAGGTGTTACGGCCCTATAGCATACTAAGGGGATTTTCAACTGATTTGGTAATAATCACTGTTACTGATTACGCATATATTAAGTCTTTTACTTAGGAAGAATGATAATTTATAAAGATTAGAGTAATAGCCCTAGAAACATCTGACAATTAACTGCCAATACAAAATAATCAGTCAGATATTTCTAAGAATAGTGGACAAATCAATCTGACTAAAATAAATAGCTTGAAAATTTTCTTGTGTAACACAAGAAATCTGCACATTCTACACGAGTAAATGAAATCATAAACCAACACTCAAGTGTTGAATTGTAATAAGGCCTTAATACATAAGCTATCATTTTAAAAAATAGTTTATTGCACATTGCAGTTATTCTTAGCTTTTAACAGTTTATTATTTTAATTACAAAACGTCTCCGAGACACAAGGATAGCGTTCTAGAATTAGTTCTTCCTACTCATTTAAAATTGTTAGCATAGTATTTCATATTTGTACATTAAGTTCCTTCTTGCAATAATTTTACTTTGACATATATACTCTGTATATATAACCAAAGTTAGCAATATAAATTGAATGCATTAGCAAAATTAGCATTCATTCAAAACTTTTCAAAAGAATCTCAATTTTTTTTAACGTTATCTGTAATTTATCATAATTCCGTCTCTAAAGCTCTTAAATAAAGTTAAAAATCTTATTGATGAATATACCTCTGATCGTTATCAACTTCTTAGAATAAGAAGCTATCCAGTTACTTCTTTGTGTATGGTTTAAGCAAATTCCTTTTGACATAGAATTAATGGAGCGTGAACTCCAGCTCATTTTGATGTTTTTTGATATGGGTAGAATTGTTGCTTTGTCTTCCCCAGCAAATCGTCTCGGGGATTTTGTAACACGAATATTGATGCTTTTTATTGCCTATTTGATGATGGTGCTTTTTATAAGATGCAATATTACGGCATCTCCTGGCAACACCCAGATGTTCCAAGTCTTGTGATAAAACATAAAATAAATTACGACTAAAGCACATTTTGGATGAGTTGTAATTTATGTAATATTTTCTAGTTCGTTGCAAAACTTACTTTTATGAACATACTCTTGGCTGTAACTCTTAACCGAATAAAAATTTGGTTGCTGCAATTGAATTGTCATAGAGAATTATGCTAGAAATGTCCTCATATAGTGAAATAAAAATTGTTATTCAGTAGCGTTATTTAAGAGAGTTTAATAGTCTACACAGTTTAATTAAAGTGTTGTGTCTAGTTTCCTGCATATTAGATTCTTCTAGTTCTATGTCTACCTAAGTAAGAAATTTTCCTACCCATGACCTTGCAGTTTGAACGTGGGTAGCATTTTAAGTATTGTTAATCGAGAATAACAAATTCATTATTACCTTTGAAATACAGCAGACATATCTCTGCTTTATTTGCTTACTTGTGTATAAGTCTTTCTTCTAAAACTAGCATATGGCCCGTCATATGACGGGATCAGTAATTTTTTTAGTTTTCCAGAATTGTAAAGTACCCTATGAGGCAGGTAAAAAAATGGTTTGTTTTTTGGCTGAGAATTATCTGGTACACACTCAATTTGTTTATCTTCATGCTCCTCTAAAGTCTATCGATACTGTGAATGCAGTTTAGAATCACGTTGAATTCATTTAGAAAAATAATTCAAAGTTTTCTTAGCTACATCGAAATTATCGTTAAGTTCATAATTTTTTTGCAACAGTAATTAATGAAAATAAATGAATAAAATTATAATTTCCACTACAACCTGGAATGGGTAGATAGAATTTGTTGTTAATACTGGTGATAACATTTCCATTGCAAAAAAAAAATAATCGGTGATTAAATTTAAAGTTATCACATATGTGCCTAATCTATTATTTAAGACAAATATAAAAGAAAATTATTTACTCAATATCTAAGTTCAGTGATAAAACGTATGAAAATTAAGCAGATGATATTTTAATAATTTAAAATAAGAAATGATTAAGTGATATGATTAAAAGAATGACGTCATAATGCTAGGAAAAAATATTTTTGAGGGGTGGATTTCGAACGTTTTAAAGAAGACAGTATTTTTCGCTGCGATATGAAATATATTTACCAATTTATTTTAGAATTGGATCGATAGAAGAAGATAAAATTTACTCGCTTTAAATTTTGAAACCCTAAAGAATCAAGAATCTAATATGGATGCCTCTATCCACTACAGGCCCAAACGCTTCATAAATTTGAGGGCCGACGGACAGATAACTTATATAGCTATGATTATATAGGGGTTAAATTATCATAATGCTAAAGCTGTCTCTTTAATCCCGGAATATTGCGAACAACGTCGAGATGTGCAAGATAATTTTTTTCTCTGCGTACTTTTTACCGCATTCTAAGAATCGGATATGATTTACCCTCGTTCATTGTTTTCCGGAAAATATCGCTTAGGGTGACTTCACTGAAATGAGAAATATGATGTTAAACCCCGGAAAGAAAAAAACCACCTCCAAAATCTGATCACTTCATCAAATGCTTGTTTTCACCTTCAGCTGTTTATAAAAAGACATAATATTCTAATCTAGTCAATAAACTTTTACCTTGACAGCACAGAAATTACACATCTAAATGCAATATAATTAAGACTGTGTTAACGAGAATTATTTCGTTTACTGTACTTGACCCTGTCTATTCCTTTCTGAAAAAGATTTGTATGTTGTAGCATCAGTTCTTATAATCCCCTATACACTCATGTCCATAAATTAAGGATAATTCAGAATCACACAGAAATTGAGAATCCATATCAGATTTTTGATGAATTAGGGTTAGAAAAATAGAGCAATAGTCGCAACGTCACAAACTACTATAATGCCCTTCCCATTCATTTTCAGGTTTACAACAGCCAATAGACAAACAATAAACTGACTTTCCGTTTGAAACTAAAGCCAGAATTGTCATAAATTGAGATTTACCCTACTGAGTGAAATCGCCTTAGTCAAAGCAAGCAAAGTTTAAAACAAGTAACTTTAAGGTAGCATAATTGTAAAATGGAACAATATTTATTAAATATAAAAGGGGAAATGGTTCTCCGTACAGTCGTTCCAATTGTTGGGACGAATCATGTTTATCTCGATCGCTTTCGTATCTTATGTTTGAAACACAGTCTTTTGGCAGCGAACCGGAATGACTTATAATCAGGATCTTCAATCTAAGATTTCTTTGATTCAATCAATGTACATTGAACTATCGGGGGCATTCAAACTGCCCCATCGCTGATCGCTGTATCACTGATCTAGCTCGCTCGCTGTTTGGGATTTAACTGACCGCTCTGTGTTTGACATCGCTTTCCGAGTATCGCTGTTGAACTTCGGCAAACTTTGGAAGATTTTCCCCCACATCTCTTTGAACCAACTACATTCCGCGGTGGTCAATATCTTTCTAAATGATTGGTTTGGTTTGGGAGTGCTACGGTCTACTTTTTGCAACACGAGGGCTAATGAGATCGGGACCTACTGCTTAAAGCCGATTCCGAACAGCTACGAGCATCCATGCCATAGTGGGATTCGAACCCACGAACTCCGGTTCCGAAGGCCAGCACCCTAACCATTCGGCCATCGTTCGGCCCTTTCTAAATGAATTCAACTTTATTCTAAACGGCATTTACTGTATCGGGAGACTTTAGAACAGTATGAAGAGCAGTAACTAATGAGAGTGTACCAGATAATTCTCAGCCAAAAAACAAACCATTTTTTACTTTCTTTCATAGAGTACGTTACAATTCTGGAAAATTAAAAATTTTACTGATCCTTTCATATGACGGGCTATATGCTAGTTTATAATAGCAAGGGAAACTGTTAGTACGCTGAAAAAAAAAAGAAAAAAGTAGTCCTATATTTGTGATTCTCCTAAAACTTTTCGAATAGACCAAAAGTTGGGCATCAGTGTGTTATTACAACATAAACCAGTCTTTTATAGTATTAAACACACGGTTTTACAACAGCACATCGAAATACAATACTTTGTCCTTCACACTTTTCTATCGTCTTGTCTTTTCTCATTTTTGAGATGTTCAAACGTAAGGAATGATGTAAACTCGTCCATCCACCCGTGAAGGTGTGAAGCATATTTCATCAGGAGATAACAATTAGCGTTTTGAAATGAGAAAATCGTAATTGCTTCCAAATTTCCTCCATGCTGACACATTAATGTGTTATCTTTGTTTGTAATGAGGTTGTGAATTCTTTGACTTTCTCTGTTAATTGGCTCATTTGTTTTGCAGTGTGCAGTATGTATACATGAGTACATTATGAGGACACTGGAACAAAGCTAGCAAAGTCGAAACGCCCACTGTCTTTATCTCTAAATGAATTGTTTATGTTTTAATAGCTATGAATAAGCTATACCAAGAAGGGATTTCAGGTAGTAAAATTTAAGTCCGTAATTCTAAAGAAAACGTTTATTTCTTTCTTGATAAAAAGTATCCAGAAAGCTTTGCCATGGTTCACCGAGCTTAGTAGATTGTTAACACTAGAGACAGTTTTGCACACTTTGAATTAACTGGAGCGTGACCTGATTCTCCTGTAAAACTACAAAATTAACAAGAGTTTCCCCCATTTTTAATCATTCTTTATTCGATTATCTGCTATTATCTTTCTTATAATACTGAGCAGTAATAAGGATTTTCTTATTTAACCCTAGCTGAAACATTTTTATCTTAATGTTTATTACCTCAGAATGGAAGATAATAAATTGAAACTTTTAGACATTTGAAAAAGTTAAACAAGCAATATTTTAATATAGCATATAGCCCGTCATATGACGTAATTAGTAAAATTTTCCAGAATTGTAAATAACCGTATGAGGCAGGTAAGAAAATGGTTTGCTTTTAGGCTGAGAATTATTTGGTACATGCTGAATAATTTATTTATCTTTACTGGCCACATAATAATTTATTTATCTTTACTGTTAGCTGCCAACTTTAATTTATCTTGTCATATTACGTGGTAGGATGGATAGCAGAGGTTTTAATATTGACAGTGATTATTTGGTGGTATATAAATATGAATGATGTCCGAAATGTAGCGAATCGATTGCAAACCGTGTGGTTATGTATAAAAAAGAAACACAAAAACGAACAAACTTCTTAATTTTCACAGATATATAACTTAAACGCTAGATATTTATTTATTAGTCCTTGAAATAGACTCCTAGACTTTTATAAAAAGAATCTGTTGTTAATACCGGTGATAAAATTTTCATTGCAACAAACAATAATCGATAATTAAATTTTAAATTATCACATATGTACATAATCTATTATTTAATTCACATATAAAAGAATATTATTTACGTAATATCTAAGTTCAGTGGTAAAATGTATAAAAAGTAATCCAGACGATATTTAAATAATTTAAAATAAGAAATGATATTAAATGAAATGGTTGAAAGAATGACATCATAATGCTAGAAAAAAATGTTATTTTCATCTACTTAAGATAAATGGATGAATTTAATTGCCTGCTCTTAACCCTGGAATATAGGGCTTGAAATAATGGCATTAAACGATCGAAAAGGGGGGAGGGAAGGAGAAGATTTCGAACGTTTTGAATTTTGCCAACCCTAATTCATGAAGAATCTAATATGTATGCCTCTATTCATTCCAGGCCCAACCGCTTCATAAATTCGAGGACAGGTGGACAGATAACTTATAAGCTATTATTATATAGGGGATAACGGTCTTACCACACGCTAACCTGTACGCGTTCAAAAACCAACGAATTTATTTTACAATTTTTTTTTTCCCGATGAAGAATTTCTTGGATTTTTCGTGAGAAATCTAAAAATTTTCGACTAATTTAATTTGGTTCAGGTGTGAAGTGTGATAAAGAATTAAGTTAAACTTTCAAAAAATAAAGATTGTAACGCCATTGTATTGCTTAAATATATTACCATACATACAAACACATTTGTTAGAAATCTATAAAAATATTTTACAAGAAACGCATCAGTAAAAACTATAAAATATACATCCAAATTTAATAATTGCATTGGGAATCATTCTATATCTATTGCAACGACACTTGCATGCGAACGTTTTTACAGCAAGCAGAAAATGATAAAATCATATCTACGCTCCTTCTCATTGACTTATTCGTGTATACTAAATTTGGGAAAATAATATTGTAAATACTTTTCTCTTTTATGTAATACTTTAGAAGAAAAGGTTTTTAGTTTGTTAATTTATCCGTTAAATTCATCCCTTATATATTAATAGCCTAAGTTATCTGTCCCCAAATTGATGAAGCGGTTGGACCCGGAATATATAGGGGCATCCATATTAGATGCTTGATGAGTTAGGGTTAGCAAAATTCAAAGCAAATCTTTAAAATATTCGAAATTCACCCTTCCTCTCCCCCTTTTCCAGAGCTTAATGTCATTATTTCAAGCCCTATTTTCCCGGCTAAGAGCAGGCTATTAAGTTTAACATATAAGAAATAGGTAAAAATAGCATCTTTTTCTAGCATTATGACTTTATTTCTTTAACCATCTTATTTAATCGTTTGTTATTTTAAATTATTTAAATATTGTCTGCATTATTTTCATGCATTTTATCACTGAACTTAGATATTATGCCATAATTTTTTATATATATATTTGGCTTAAATAATAGATTAGGTACATATGTGACAATTTTAAATTTAATCTGAGAGTGCAGCTATGTTTTACATAAGGTTCGCGAAACTAATTTGCTCGCCGCACTCACACGTTGTGGGTTGCATGCCCAAGTATTTTTTCGCGACTCCAGGAAGCGTGTGTTGTGAAAACAATTGCACTTAAACTTCAGCAAGATTTGGAGAGTTGTGACTGGTCTCCAGGAGGCAATTCAGGTCCATCCTTGGAGTCCCGGTTTTTCTGAACAGAGCCTCGAAAGGACGCATTGACCACAGGACGATGGAACAACGATCTCATCAGCACAGGATAATGGAAAAAGTCTAGGGTTGCTGGAGTAGTTCAGAAGAAAGTAAAAGAATGGACTTAGGCAATTTTTCCTTTCAGGTGTAGCCGTTGGAGTGCTTCTTTTACTTTATAATTTATATATATATATATATATATATATATTAGCATATTTCCTTGCCTTTTATTCTATATTTGAATATTGTAATATAGTTCAGTTGCATTTTACTATAAATAAAGACGATATAAAGCAAATTTGGGTTATTAATGGCTTTGAAATAACAACAACAATGTACTACACCACAGCATAATCATCGATTATTTTTTGTTGGAATGAAACTTTTATCACCGGCATTAACGACAAATTATTTTCATAAAAGTCTAGGAGTCTATTCCAAGGACTAATAACTATCTACCGTTTAAGTTTTGTATCTTTGAAAATTAAGAAGTTTGTTCGTTTGTATGTTTGTTTTTTATACATAACCACACGGTTTGACAAAATTAAATCAACGTGATTCTAAATTGCATTCCCTGTATCAGGAGATATTAGAGGAGTGTGAAGATAAACAAATTATTGAGAGTGTACCAGATAATTCTCAGCCAAAAAACAAACCATTTTTACCTGCCTATGGAGTACTTTACAATTCTGAAAAATTAAAAGTTTACGAATCCCGTCATATTACGGGCTATATGCTAGTTCTGAATATATTTATATAGCGAAAACATTTTCATCACTTTATTTGGTGGTAGGGGTACAAGCCCCTATGCCACGAGCACCAAAGGACCTAGTTTTGGCACTCCTCAAATTACGTTTGTTAATCCTCTAGCACACTTGATCCTCATATGAGGCTCCTAAGTCAACTTTTAAATGTTTATGTGCGATTGTTACAGATTTCATCAATAAGTGTTTCAACTTCTCTAGGTCATAAGTGATCCATGACTATCTCAGTATCTGCCTATCTGGATCACTTACATAATTGCAAGCTAGATAAATTTATTTGGAAGGAAGAGCTGAATGTAGTTTTATCATCACTCACTGAATGTAGTTTTATGTCTGCTGTAGTTAAAAAAGTTGAGTAACTGAAAAAATGGTTTAAAATATTTTTAATAGATTTTAATCTTCTGTGGTACTTATAGCTCGGGATTGAAAGTCGCTGTCTCGTATTTCACGAAGTGAATGCGAAAACACAACATTTCTCTTGTATTTAAATGTTGCCTCCTCACTAATAATCATCTTTAAATACCATTTGCAACAATATATAATTTTAATATAAGTATAAAATTTATCTTATAAATGCACTAATCATGTACGATTCCGTAGGGGAAATATAAGCTCTGATTAAAATAATTTTTGGGGGTAGCGTCCTCTTAACACATTGTATGCTTGTACATTTTGCAATGGAATTCTACCGAGAGCGAAGTTTTGCGAGTAAATTTAGTTATTCAGTTAAAATTATTTAATTTTTTAACCAACTTTTCGTATTTTATATTGAAATATATAAACAAATATATAAATTGAAATATATAAATAACAACCATAAGATTTTTGTAAACAAAAAATATGTATATTTAGGGAATACATTTATAATAGTATCGTAAATATGAAAAATCAAATAAAAGTAGTAGTATATAGTTTTAATTTTTTCGAATTATGTTATATATAAATATTTTTACATTATAAAAAAATGAAAAGAGCAATCATAAAACTAATAATGTTTTACAGTGTGGTAAGCATTTTCCTCTATGAAGAGGTACACGGCACAACTTGCACATGTAAGATGTTTCACTCCGCGCTTTTTCAACTCCTCTTCTTAGCCCACTCTCCTGTTTCTAATCATGGATCTTGTTGGTGCTTCAACCACATTTGGCGAAATTGGCGTGCTTGCAGCTTGCGTGCGTGGCGTGCTTGCAGCGTGGCGTTTGAAATCTGGCGAGGGGATCGTAACTCAACAAATTGATACATAAACAAAAACAACATTTTGAGGAAAAATTTTACAAAAATTGAATATTTAAAATCTAATTGAATTAACAAAGAAAACACAAAGGAAACACATAACATTCATACTAAATAGACTGAAACATTCACTTAATCACAAATTAAATAAACTGAGTGTGATTTTCATCACAAATTTGTGATTTAGTGTAAATTGTAAAATTATCTCGTTTAGCTCTATACTGTTCACGACGTTTTTGAAGTCGAGCAGCCTTTTGAGTTTCTGTTTTCTGTTTAACCATTGTAAATTTGAATGGTATATTTTTATATAAATTTTTCTTTATTTTCTAAGTAAATAGAGCGATCTTAATAGAACTCGTTAGATACTTGGTAAATTCTTTTTCCAATTTTTAAGTAAATCGACCGATCTTTGCAGAACACGTTAGATACTTATTTTTTTTATTTCAATTTTTCAAGTAAATCGACCGATCTTTGCAGAATACGTATTTTGAGTGGAGGTTGAAGAGGAGTTGTAAAATTGAAAATTTTTTTTCAAATCTCTTATTTTTCACAGCACACACACAACATTGTCTTTGCAGCTTTTTCTTCTTCCCAATAGTAACAATTTTCTCTAAAATATGTTTCCTCATATACAATGATAATCTTCCAGGGGGGGATCATACCCTTTGTGTACTTGATGTGGTCCGCCCTGGATCTGGAATGTTAGTTTCAGGTAATTGATCAGTTACCCATTCCAATGTGACATCATATAAAAAACTTTTTATTTTTATTTCTATGTAGTAGACAAGAACATTCGGTTTCGTTTTCCTGTATATACCATTATTGTTGTACCCACAAACAATGTTGTTACACTAGCCCGTACTAGTACGTGACCCGCACTCAAGTATCAATCGTCAGAAAACGTACGTGTCACCATTGGAATGTGTTAATCAAGTTGTAGCGGAAGGATATTTATTTTTTGCTCATTTCATTTTTGACACTGAAACAAGACTTATACAATTAGTTATAATTGTGTAATACCTTTCACTATTTTTTATTCAATTTACTTTTGAATAGCCATCAATTTTATCACAGCATCTTTTCTACAATGATCTATATCACTTTTCCCATAAAAAAAAAGACTCTAAGGTTGTATTATCTGTACAAAGCTTCTCTTTAACAATTAACACTTCCTATAATTGATACGAACAAAAACACCCAGCTGTGAAGGACTTTCCATTGATGCATGACTTGCCTTTATGAAAGTCCCACTGATTCTTTATTGCCGTAATCTACCTACACATTTCTCTAGAATTCGAAGAAATTCATCTCTTTTGTCATGAAACTGGCTTTAGGTTTTGAAAATTTCCTCTTAGCCCTGTATTTACTGAATTATAAAGAAATTATAAGAAAACCAGCGGAATTTTTTAATGAGCTAAAACCATACACTCAAGCTAATGCGACATCCTATTGTGAGCAACCAGTGGTAAACATTTCTGACGGATCATCTAGGTGTGAACATCAGTGATACATCAGTGATGAGACATCTAAATGTAAGCCTCTGGTGATACCCACCATCTGATGGGATCCTCTAAGCGTTAGCCATTGAGTAACCGGTAGTACATGCTACTTAACCGACTAAGCGGTTCGCACGTACAATTCCGCCAAACCGATGATGTCTTCAAAGCGGTTGTCACGTACAATTTTCGACCTCCAAAAACGTTCTAAAATGGATGTAATGTACATTTCTGCCAGTGTTTGTGGTAGGAGGGTCAGGTCAATTGTTTAGAAACTGCATCTTTGACTGACATTTATTGAGGGATACACCCCTACTCCCTGAGGCACAAAGACGCTGATAGCTTTTCATGACTTTGTAAATCTCTATTTCGAAGTATTTCGTTTGCGGTAACAGATGTATCTCTAATTGCACCACTTAAATATCTTGGATAATTTTCGTAAAAAAATATACATAATTTTCTTAAAGAATATTTTTATTTCTACTTTTAGAATCCATTATATCTTATGGGATGAACTTCGAGACTTAACAAGCTTTATGTGTATTAAAAATTAACAATCTATAATATCTATTTATATATCTATTTATAACCGGAAGTAAAAGGACAATAATGAGGGTGGGTTTCCGGTATTCCATTCTAGTCGACAAAGGGTGAAGTAAAAAATCATAGAACGCTTTGGCCATTGATACAATAAACCTTTAGCGTATATTTGGAGACTTTTTAATCGGTGTGTTCCACTCGGAGGGTTAATGAAAAATCTCAGGGATAAGTCACTGGTGACTCAACTGGATGGCAGAACCGACTTAAGGTTCGCCATGTTCGTAAATGGTGACTGGGGCACGTAAAATATTTCCGTCGTCACACTGTTCTCCAAGTTCTCAAAAGATACCTCTGGTAGTAGGAGTTCATGCATAGAGATCTTCTGCTTGATCCTTGCTTCTAAATTACGATGACCCACGTCAGTTAAAATGTTCTTCTCTCCCTAGTAGTTCTCGACAAACATGCAAAAGAGCACCTCTTCGCCTTAATTCGGGTTCCATCTGGCCCACGTACTTGGCTGGTCCAAGAGGCACTGCCAACAACAACGTTACTTATTCCATTAGTAGCCGTAGAAATTAGGGAACTAGTGTGCATGCACACCTACTATAGTAACTATTATTTCAATAGAAAATATTAGATCAGTGATATGAAACCATGTTAGCCTATTTTGGCCATTTTATTCCTTTCAGTCAGGTTTTAAATCATTCTGATATTTAATTTCTCTAGTGAGAAATCGTTATTTAAATATTAGTCTTTCTAAAATAGATTACAACATGAAACCATCAGTCACGGATCCCGGAAAACGCAATAAGAACTATTTTATTGTAATTCACGAATTGCAGGTAGTGCAACTGTCTTTCTTCATCCGGCAACTCGTCTGTTAAAAGAACATCGTCAATGTCGCCACTGACCCATTTTAATCTCCACTGAAATATGTTATTTGTTTATAAAGTTTTCTCTCTTTTTTGAGTAATTAATGAAATATTTTAGTAACTTTTTTAAAAGCAAATACTTTTCAGAATGTAAATAATAAATATTTAGAGAAATAAAAAACACGAAATAAAAATTATCTTCACAGATTTAAGAATAATACAAACAAAAATACTTAAGGATGAAACCTATAGAAAGATGTTAACACACTGTGTGATGGTACATTTCGCAGCGGAATTGTACCGGGAGCGGGCGTTTTGAGCGTAAATTTAGTTTTTTAACCAACTTTTCATATTTTATATTGAAATATATAAACAAATATATAAATAACAACCATAAGATTTTTGTAAAAAAACATATTTTTAGTGGATAAATTTATAATAGTATCGTAAATATGAAAAATCAAATAGAAATAGTAGTATAGAGTTTTAATTTTTTCGAATTATGTTATATATAAGCATTTTTACATTATAAAAAATGAAAAGAGCAATCATAAAACTAATAATGTTTTACAGTGTGGTAATGTTCAAAGCATTTCCTATGAAGAGGTACATGGCAAAACAGCATTGGCATTAGTCGCATGCAAGATGCCTCGCAGTTCGGAGCTCTCTGATTTCGAGAAAGGTATAATTATCGGGTATCACAAATGTAGCCGATCCTTAAAGGCCATATCTAGCAATTTGAAGTACCCAAAATTGACAGTGGCCTATGTGATTAAAAAGTGGAAGGTGAGCGGTGTCTGTCGGAATGTACCCCAAGTCGGCAAACCAACGGAACTGGGACATAGAGACCGACGAGTGCTGTCCAGAGAAATTCGGAAGAACCGTACACAACCGATGGCACTCATCTGCAAGCAGTTTCAGCAGGCATCCAGGAGTATTGTTTCAATGAATACCATCCGTAAGGAAGCACATCTGATTGGTTTTCATGGTCGTTCTGCTGCCCATAAGCATTTGATCACAAAGTCAAACCGCGCTGCTCGGTTAATGTGGTACAAAGCACATCGAATGTACCGTAAATCAGTAGAAACGGGTTCTTTGGAGCGATGAATCAAGGTTCACCCTTTACCGTTCGGATGGCAGGGTCTGGATCTGGCGTCTGCCTGGAGAACGTCTCCTGCCAGAATGCATTGTGCCAACAGTCAAGTTCGGTGGAGGTGGAATTATGGTCTGGGGGTGTTTCTCCAGGTATGGACTGAGACCCTTGGTCCCAATTCATGGTAAGCTCAACGCAATGCCTAATGCACTATTTTGGATGACAATGTGCTTCCTACGTTGTGGCAGTTTTACGAGTTGGACCCCTGTTACAATGCCAGTTGTCATGTTTCAAGGTTAACCAAGGCTTGGTATGGTGCCAATGGAGTTCATCGAATGGACTGGTCTGTCCAGAGCCCAGACCTGAACCCTATCGAGAACCTCTTTGATGAGTTGGATCGCCGAATTAAGGGGTGCACTACCCGTCCAAAATCGGTGAGGATTTTGTATGTCTACTCCAAGCCGAGTGGAAGACAATACCACTAGCTGTAATACAAAGACTTGCGGCAAGTATGTTCTGGAGGGTTCACGCTGTAATTGCCTCTCGTGGAGGCTCTACCAACTATTGATTTTGAATAAAGTTAGTTTTTCTTTTTCTATCACAGATGTCCAAATACTTATTCGTAGGCAGTGTATATATACGTGAATATATGTGTGCATATATAAACACTATTTTAAGTCTGGCGCATCTTGTAATACATAACATTTAATAGACTTAAATGTATGTATATATATATATATGGGTGGTGTGACATATTGTTGATATGTCATACCACCCTTCATTTATGATTGAAAGCTCCATATATAACTGTAAATTTCAATATAATGGATATTAACACTGCCGGTCTACAACAGATGGCAGTGCTTGAGCTCTACAACAGTTCCACGGTATATCAACGATATACTTTTTCTGTGTTTAAAAAAATAGCTTTTAAGTAAATTTTTAAAAATCTTAAATAAAAATATATGATTTTTATTACAGTTTATTAAAAGCTTTTCGAAATAACGAATATTGACGCTGCCGGTGGCCACCAGAGGGCATCACCTGAGCTGTACTTAGACCACCGTCACCTTGAAAAACGAAACTAATTTTAAACCTCTTATAAAATGTACAAATGTTAGTTCTTATCACACATCTTACAATCAAAATGAAAAATATATACGTGTAATAGATAGGTATACAAGAAGGCTTTATTAAATATGATGCTTACATCAGATATGAAATTTGACGTACGTCCACCAAGATTTTTTTTTAGTACTTTGTTTTGAAAAACGTCTTATCCTGTACAAAATTATAAATATATTTAAAGCTAAAATTAAAGTAAAACATTTTAAATATTGAGGAAAGATCTTATCAATACTAGCATAGTCATATGACGGAATCATAAATTTTTAATTTTTATTTAAAGCTATAAATAAAAAAAAAAATATTTTTTGGCTGAGCTAATATTTGATACTCCGTTAAAATCCCATACAATAATTTAGAGTCACGATCAGTCAATAAAATTTTTTAATCTAAATTATGTAAGTTGCTATAAAAAAAATGATTTTTGGCTGTACACGCTCATAGATAATTTGTTGCTTTTAAAATTTTCATTCAACAAAACTATCGATGATAAATTTCGAGAGTAAATAAATCAAAATTATACAGTCACTATATTCGTAAAGTTTTCTTACTCATTAATTATTTCGTAATTTTCATACAGCAGAATACAAGACAGTAAGAATCACTAAAGCTACAATCGCTGCACAATTTTCCAATTTGTTAATAATAAAGGTGAAAAAATTTCATAGATAGAATAATCGATGATTAAATTTCGATGAGTAAATAAATCATAACATTATACAGTCACTATATTCAAATGGAACTGAAGGAGAACTGAGTTTCAAAAGACTACATTAAGAATGATTAGTATCAAAGTATTCTTAAGGACCTCTGTTCATCATTTAGCACAGTTGTGAAATTACTTTGAATCAAATTTGGACTAACCGCAGAAGCATACGTATAAAATTTTCAATAACAAGAAGAAATCATTATTTACTAAATTCTCTATTTTAAAAAGCTTCATTTACTTACAAAATGTATTTATTCCAGTCTGTAAAAGTCATATTCCAGTATTATCTAGCCGATAATGCATTTTATTTTTATTTTAGTACTAGCATATAGCCCACATATGACGAAATCAGTAAAATTTTTAATTTTCCAGAATTATAAAGTATCCTATGAAGCAGGTAAAAAAATGGTTTGTTTTTTGGCTGAGAATCATCTGGTACAAGCTCAATAATTTATTTACCTTCATACTCCTCTAAAGTCTCTCTGTAATGTGAATGCAGTTTAGAGTCACGTTGAATTCCTTTTGAAAGAAAATTCAAAGTTTTCTTAGCTACGTCGAAATTATCGTTAAGTTCTTCCCAATTTTTTTTGCCACAGTAATTAATGGACGTAAAGGAATGAAACTATCATTTCCACTACACCCTGGAGGTAGATAGAATTTGTTGTTAATACCAGTGATAAAATTTTCATTGCAAAAAAATAAATAAATAAATAATTGACGATTAAATTCAAAATTATCACATATGTATCTTATCTATTATTTAAGCCAAATATAAAAGAAAATTATTTACGTAATATCTAAGTTCAGGGATAAAACGTATGAAAATAATGCAGACGATATTTAAATAATTTAAAATAAGAAATGATTAAAGGAGATAGTTAAAGGAATGAAGTCATAATGCTAGAAAAATAAATGTAATTTTTACCTATTTATTATGTGATAAATTGATAAATTTAATCTCCTGCTCTTAACCGAGGAAAATAGGGCTCGAAATAATGGCATTAAAAGCTAGAAATTGGGGAAAAAGGTAGATTTCGAACATTGCTAATCCTAACTCCTCAAGAATCCAATATGGATGCCTTTATCCATTCCGGGTACAACTGCTTCATAAATTCGAGCACAGACGGACAGATAACTTAGGCTATTATTATGTAGGGGATTCTTTTTAAATTGTTCAGGTATTTGTTTTATAAATTTGTCCTTCAATAAATATCATATGCACGATATATCATCCTCGGAAGGTCAGTCGGTAAAGGCAACGACCTCATAAACTCGAGGGTTGCGAGGAGTGCTTATTAAAAGCGGCTGAGACACGTAAAATATGTTCGTGGCCGTAATAACTTCCAAGTTTCCAAACGGTACCACTGGAGGTGGCAGTCCAAGCCTGGGAGTCTTCTGTTAGGTCCCTACTTCTAAATTAAGAGACCCACTTAAGCAAAGTCGTTCGTTCACCCCTAGCGTTACTCTTCAAACGAAAGACGCACTCCTTTGTTTTAATTAGAGTAGCCTCTGTGAAGACTCACTTCGTCCAGAACTAACGACAGACGTCAGCTGAATTGAAGCCTCCTGTTTCGACCGGCTACAATAGCTCGGAGACAGTGTCTGGGATGGTGACAGTTCAGTTCAATAGGTGTTACGCCTGGATCGGTTGCTGGTAATGACCCCCGGAGGATTGCCTGGAGAAGCCGCAATCTGGACAGCCAACGAATGAAGATTTAGTTAAAAATACTAATTGTAACCTTAACTGGAGTTCTCAAGTAATTGGGATCTTTACTGACCACAAAACGGTTTTTACGGACCGTAACATACCCCTAGGTATAAAAAGCCTCGAATTTTTCGACATTTTTTTACGTAGGTGCTTTGACCTCGTGGAGGATTTCGCGTCTTTTGACCGGAGCCCGCTTTCTAGTGATTAAGTTCGGGAGATTTGTAAAGTCCGCTCATATAGGGAGCGGCAGAGTCTCGGATACCGAAAGGGGGATAAATTGGGTTTGCATTGTGTAATAATAAGTTACATTCGGTCATCCCGTGTGTCTTCGAAGGTGACATGCCGGGGCAGGACCGGTTTGAATGCAGAGCGACTTCGGACTTCTCCCAGCCAATAGAGGTGTCCGTTCGTTTTGGGGAATTTGGAGCCTCTCCCCCCGACGTTCTGGAGTGGGCTCTTTTTTTTTTGTCTCCGTGAGGGTCGGAATTTTTTTTGGACGGACAAGGTGGTTTGCAGAAGGAGCGAAAGGAACGGCTGGCATCCGTGGCGTGTGGATGAACCTCTTTGGAAGATAGAGCATTTTCATTTTTTTTTCAGGATTGACGCCGACTCGAGAGCAGTCTTCAATCAACAAAATGATAAGTTGATTCATTTGTATTCCTTAGGCATTTATACAATTATAAATAATTTAATCAAGACCTATTATTCATGTGTTTCTTGAGTTTTATTTTCTTACTCAAACACTAGGCCAACGTAACATTATTATTTTTACACATTAAACCCTGGAAAAGCCTCCCCAATTGTGCGAGATTAAATAATCTCTTTTCTTTCGACTGTGATCGTCGTGGTAATGTTATGCAGGCAACAATCCTTTGCATTTCGACTTGTTTTGGGAGTTTAGAATCCCCTTGTATATAGCCGTATTTACTCACGAAATAAAAGTGATTTCCAATTTTATCTTGACTGTGGTCCTTCTTCACGCTACCTCTTCACTCGAGAACATTGAAGTCGTCACGCATCTAACTCGTGTGTTTTACTTGTCGAAGAGGCGTTATCAACATCGTATGACAGGGGTGGCCAACCTGCAGCTTACGAGCACATGCGGCTCTTTGGTTTGGTTTGATTTTGAGCGCTACGGTCTACTGTTTTGCACACGAGAGCTAATGAGACCGGGACCTACAGCTTAAAGCCGATTCCGAACGGCTACGAACATCCATGCCACAGTGGGATTTGAACCCACGAACTCTGGTACCGACGATCAGCGCCCTAACCAATCGGCCAGCGTTCGGCCATGCTGCTGTTGGAAGGATTATTTGTGGCTCTCGATAAATGTACTCGAGTTCCCTTTTTCATTTTTGTGTTATTATATTTTTAAAAATTATTACAACTGATGGAGTTCCGACAATGCTGGGTAAAAAAAATTGGTCTTATTGGGCTTTTAAGGGATGATTCTTAAATTCCACAATTCATACCGATTCACTGCCGATAATTTAACTTGCCATAATTTACCGAGAACATCTCGTTACAAAATATTTAAAATATCTGATGTTATGAAAATAGTGTAACACATTGTAAATTACATTCGCACCAATGCAAAAAAAAAAAAAAAAAAAAAAAAAAAAAAAAAAAAAAAAAAAACCATCGACAATTCAAAAATTTCCTTAAAAAATTAAAGAACGAAGAACTTCCAAATGATATTCAATAAATATAATTTCTGTAAAAAATTTTTAATACCTTTCTTTCATGCCTTTTAATTACGTATTTAATTGAGGCTCGCAAAAAATTTCAAATTTTAAAACTTGCTCGGACTTTTAAAAAGCTTGGCCACCACTGGCCTATGATATATTAAAAAATTATCACACAGAAACATAAAGCTTCAACACCCATACGCCGATCGATGGCCGATTGGTTAGGGTGCTGGCCTTCGGTACCGGAGATCGTGGGTTCGAATCCCATGGTGGCATGGATGTTCGTAGACATTCGGAATCGGCTTTAAGCTGTAGGTCCCTGTCTCATTACCCCTCGTATTGCAAAAAATAGACCGTAGCACTCCAACCCAAACCAACACCCATCCCCCTAAATTATTTCTTATCTGCAGTTCTCGATTGCATGACTTAATAAAAAAAAATTTCTGCTTCAGATTTTAATTTTGGAGCTCTAATATTTCGACTTTTCCTTACTTTCTTCGCGATTCCCTCGATTTGTGAATAAGTGTAGATACCCACTTATTTCTTTGTTTAATGTTCTAACCTTGAACTAGCCGATGATTTTAACGATTTCTCGTTGAGATTTGCTCTACCTACGCATTTTTATTATTAAACTTTAACTGATTTTGCCTGCCGTCTCGTAGATTTATTCCTTAAACATATTAACTCATCTAAGTGGTAATTCTAGAAAAGTACAATTTTAGAAAAGTAAAAGTTTTACTGATCCCGTCATATGACGGGCTATATGCTAGTTTACAAGACTTGTTATGTGAATGTTTTAACTGGGTGTATAAACATCTTAGTTTACTTAAATAAATAAATACAGCCCATGAACGTATTTATAAAGAGGTCTGGGCGGTAATGTGCCCCGTCCCCCAATTTTTTTTAATGTTTGCATTACAAGATTTTTTAAACTTATTAAAATGTGCTTACTTTACTAGTTCACCTACTAAAGTGTTGAAAGTCTCTTTTTAACCCTGAAAAGAATAAAAATATTTCTTCATGTAGAAATGGCCACAAGAGTTTGACAAGTTTACATTAGTTTCTATACATATAGGTATGATTATAAATGCAGACAAAAGCTTGAACAAGGCCGGCCTTAAAAGCAAGAGAAATCCTTTATTACTTTAAAACGATAGTTTATAAATCACTGAATAGGACATTCTGTTTTCAAATTTTGATGCCGTACAAGGAATATAATTTTAAAAAGAAAGATAAAAGGATATGTCCTAATTCTTTTCTCAGTATTTTTGTACCTCTTCTAGTTACTCATAAAGTAACTTTAGTTTAAATTCGCCTGGAAGTTACTAGAGTGTAATTTAAATATGTTCCACTACTTACCAGACAAATTTAAATCTGGTGAATATATGAAGTGCAAATTAAAAACTGCAAATACATTTTTCCTGACGCAAAGAAAGTACATAAAAGAAAGATAAAAGGATATGTCCTAATTCTTTTCTCAGTATTTTTCTACCTCTTCTAGTTATTCATAAAGTAACTTTAGTTTAAATTCGCCTGGAAATTACTAGAGTGCAAGTTAAATATGTTCCACTACTCACCAAATAAATTTAAATCTGGTAAATATTTGAAGTGCAAATTAAAAACTGCAAATACATTTTTTCATGACGCAATAAAAGTACATACAGCGCATGGGTGATTTTAAATAAGAAAAATTTTTCTGAACATCCTACAAAATTTTCTGAAAAAGTATACGCTACTAATTTAAAATAAAAACAATATTAAGGTTAAATTCTGGATGTCAAAACTAGAGCTGGATGATATCTGAATTTTAATATTGTGATTTATCATTTGTCAAATATCAATATATTAATATGTTCTAATATGTATCACCTTATTAAAAATTTTTTAACATTCTAATTTTCTGAAAAAGTATAAGCTCCTGATTTAAAATAAAAACTATATTAAGGTTAATTTCTGGATGTCAAAACTAGAGCTGGATTATACCTGAATTTTAATATTGTGATTTATCATTTGTCAAATATCAATATATTAATATGTTCTAATATGTATCACCTTATTAAAAATTTTTTAACATTCTAATTTTCTGAAAAAGTATAAGCTCCTGATTTAAAATAAAAACTATATTAAGGTTAATTTCTGGATGTCAAAACTAGAGCTGGATTATACCTGAATTTTAATATTGTGATAGATCTTTTGTCAAATATCAATATATTAATATGTTCTAATATGTATCACCTAATTGATATTTTCCGAACATCCTACAAAATTTTCTGAAAAAGTATACGCTACTAATTTAAAATAAAAATTATATTAAGGTTAATTTCTGGATGTCAAAGCTAGAGCTGGATGATATCTGAATTTAATATTGAGATAGATCATTTGTCAAATATCAATATATTAATACGTTCTAATATGTATCACCTTATTAAAATTTTCTGAACATCCTAATTTTCTGAAAAAGTATAAACTGCTGATTTAAAATAAAAACTATATTAAGGTTAATTTCTGGATTTCAAAACTAGAGCTGGATTATACCTGAATTTTAATATTGTGATAGATCTTTTGTCAAATAACAATATATTAATATGCTCTAATATGTATCACCTTATTAAAATTTTTTGAACATCCTACAAAATTTTCTGAAAAAGTATACACTACTAATTTAAAATAAAAACTATATTAAGGTTAACTTCTGGATGTCAAAACTAGAGCTGGCTAATGTCTGAATTTAATATTGTGATTTATCTTTTGTCAAATATCAATATATTAGTATGTTCTAGTATGTATCACCTTATTATAGAGTTTCAAATATAAGTAGTTTCAGTATAAATTAGTACAAACACACATATATCAATGTGTGTGTTGGTTATCTAGAAAGCAAAATTTCAATTTCTTAATCTGAATGCATAAAATTAAATTTTAACATATTGCTTTAAAAAAGAAAATCACATAACATATTATTACTGTTCTTTGGTTTAAAAAAAATATATTTGTAGACTTGTCAAAAAAGAAAAATTTTTGAGAAAAAATACAAAACTTTCTGATTATCTTCAAAATTCATTCATATATTTTTTATTTGAAGATGAAGATGGTTTTAAAGAAACTGTTTTTTAATTTTCAGACACAAATATTTCCGAAAATTCTTTCCAAATTTTCGGGGGGGGATTTGTTTTTTATAATTTTTGGAACAGACTGACACAAAATTTCGGAAATTTTCGCATCAGAATCACTTGTAGCGTATTTATGTATGCATGCCAAATTATAGATGGATGTATCTATGTATGCATGCATGTACTTTGTATATGTATGCGTGTGTAATGATTTTTTTATGAGATTGAAAATTCACTGTACTTTAGATTAAGACTTTGGACTCTCCATGAAAAAAAATTCTGACGTCACTAACGCAAGAGGTACAAATACTGCGCCAACTATGGAAAATATTTTTCCTTGATTCTTAACAATAAAAGAAATAAAATGCTAAATATTACAGATACTTTAATTGCTACTTGACCTTCCTGAAGCAAGGTACTCAGGATCACGTTTATACTCCTATACAGACACAATTCTTTTGTGCTTGTGTGTATAATGTGTGTGTGCGTATGTGTGTGGTAGCTTTATGTCATTGTTTCTGTGAACCCAGGGTCTTGTCCACCTATCAAACATGAATCAAATTTCAGTGGCGAAAAAAAAAAGACAAATCAGCAACAACAGAATTACTCATGCAGTTTCCTTCGCAAAGCTCTAATAAACGCGGACTATAAATTTCTTTAGAACACAGCTATAAAACGAAAACAAGAAGAAGCAAAATAAATAGATAAAAAGTCTGGACATAACCCTGAGATGAAGAACATGCCAGTATCGTAAAGGAAACCATTATGTTTTTCTTGAAAGTGGTTTCACTGACTCTTGGAGGGTCTGAGTTGAGTGGTCGTGCAGGTTTTCGGCTCAGCAACAGCAGAAGAAGCCGTGACCCAGTGCTCGTGCGCCAAGGTTCGACAGTTTGGGTTCTGCCTTTTACGCAACTCTGCACACACTAAGTCATACGGCGGGGAGAGCCTAATCGACATACTTAAAGGAGATTCAGCAACCAAATCGGACTCCAGTTGCTCTACTGTTATTGTCGGTGTCAGCTATGCATCTCGTCGGCTTCCTC
Source organism: Pardosa pseudoannulata (assembly GCA_032207245.1). NCBI lineage: Eukaryota > Metazoa > Arthropoda > Arachnida > Araneae > Lycosidae > Pardosa > Pardosa pseudoannulata. The sequence continues at coordinate 15,923,794 of CM063508.1, forward strand.
TTCCTGTGTTTCACGCTCATCGCAGCGAAGAACATAAACTTCGAGACTTGCGGTAAGTTGTTGCAGTTTTGTTGCTTCCAGCACTTCTACTCATCAACGATTCCACGTTTGAGATTTTCGGAAAATATTATAAGATATAGGTTGCTTATTTTTTATTTATGATAATACAAAAAACAAATTTCAGCCTTTCTGTCATTTGGTGCTTTTAGGACATACTTAACTTATTGATGAAATGTGATTATATATATATATATATATATATATATTATATATATATATATATATATATATATAACAGAAATTTTTATAGGTGTGTATTTTATACATAGTATGTGTCTTTCGGCTATTTTTTCTTACAAAATTTCATAAACATACAAGTAATTTCTTTTAATTCTTTATAATAGTAAATTCTTTTTAATTTTATTTATGTTAAGGTTTTCAAATCTAGAGTAAATTTTTTCTTTCTGATTTGTTGGTGGTTTCAGTATTTTCTTAAATTTCCATTTACTCTCTTTTTATGAAAGATAGATAATACGTGTATATACGTCTAGGAGTGTATGCATGTATGTAATTCATATATATACATATGTGTGTATAATGTATATATGTATATGTATATATATATGTATATATATATATGTATTTATATATGTATATATGTATATGTATTTATATATGTGTATATGTATATGTATGTATGGAAATATGTATATGTATATATATATATATATATATATATGCATATATGTATATATATATATATGTATGTGTATAATATATATGTATATATATATGCATATATGTATATATATATATATATATATATATGTGTGTGTGTGTGTGTGTGTATAATATATATGTACATATTATTACTATTATTATTAAATGTGTGTATAAATGCAATACGCACATTTTATATATTATGTTAATAAAATATAATAAGTAACCAAATAATTGAGAACTAATTTTTACTGAAAATGAAGTTAATTGAGTTATTAATTTATTGGTTTCCACTACTGGTGTTTTAAGAACGTAGATTACTAATTTTTTTCATTAACTCTATTGAAGAAAAACTGGAATGAAAAATCGGAAGAGAAATACTTATTAATCGGAACAACCCAGAACATCTACGGAAAATAGATTCTGTTTTGATAAAACAAATATGTTTAAGTTCGTCCACAAATACAAGTGTTTATTAATGCACAAGAATTTTTATAACTTTTTTTTCTAAATATTCTGAATCCAGTAAAGACCTTTAGATGTTACACATTACTGCATAGATCACTTTGTTCAATTTTTAAATTCTTAACACTATATAGAGTGGAACTGTTACAAAAAAGTGCCTAGAAAGGATCAATTTTTTGAAAAGTAAAATATTCTCTTCCTAAAGCCAACTGAACATTCGATGTTATATATTAATTGTTACGTGCTTGTAACTTCTAGCATAATTTCGAGGGTATTGAATCAATTTCTTTGTGTACATTGATTTATTTTATTTGATTTTAGTATATGGTTATCTATTGGAAAAATCATTAAAAAATTTTCATGTAAAATCGAATTATAAAATTAATGTAAAAGACTAATTGACGCTTATATACTGTGTGTGCTTGTTTTATGGAGTAAATTAATTCAATTTATTATAAAATATATATATTTTTTTATTTTAATGATTTATTCGTTTATATGTAAAGCATTGTTAAAGCTATGAATGAAAGCTTTGTGTGAGAAAATAATTTGCATGATCGAAGATAATATTTATTTTTTAATAGTATGAAAGGTCTTTTTGAATAAAAAATATCTTTCTTTAAATCCCTCCAAACAGCAAAATATGTATTTAAGATATTTAAAATATATTTTTGTTTCTCAATGAAAATAAATACTTCTTAATTAAGGCATGCCTTCGACAAAATGATCTTTCTTTCAAAGGAAAATGAGACATCGTGGAACATTGCTAAAAATCTAGTCGATTGCCATCCATAAGTTATCAAGTTATGTTTTCAAATGTAAAAAATAATGTGAAAATTAAAGGAGAAATGAAAAACAATAATTTGTTAATCATGCAAAATTTATAACACTAGCAATTATAAAGCCCATATTTGCTGATTCATGAAATTTAAACGAATGAATGATCAAAACACCTCGAGGAAAATGATAGCCAAACTAACAGTTCAACTTTTTGGTACCGGAATCTACTTATTTGAATCTTGTTGCTGACATAGATGTTTGTAACCATTTGGAATAGGCTTTAAAAAATAGTTCCCGGTCTTATCAGCCCCGTTTAGCTAAATAATAAATTATAGTGCTCAAAACTAAAGTAGACCATAGCGCTCAAAATAAACCAAAATCAATGTTGATGCTGTGTAGTTACAAAGCACCCAATCGATGGCTACATCAGTAGGTACCAGAGCCGTTTGTTTGAATTCCATCGTTAATATGAATTACTCATTGAACATCGAATGTAGGTCTAACTAGCCCTCACTGCAAGATATTTACCATAAAATTTCACACAAAACCATTTGCTAAAGTGGGATTATTTAATATAGGAATTCTTAACTTCGAAAATAACATTTTCTAACGGTGAAAAATGGAAAATTTGAGCTGCATTTGTTGAGAAATGGCAAATGTTAAATTTGAAAAATGTATAATTAGTTTCAAAGTTTCTCACTGTTTACCCACACACATTTCATAATTTTAATCAAAATGAAATAAGGAAATAAGCAAGAATATAGACATGATGTTCTGTAGGTCTAACCTTTGACTTACTTTTGCTTTCTCTGTATAAATGCACTCGATTTACAGTAATAAAAGTCAAATGATTCGCAACAACATATATTCCAATGAAATTCGTATGACAATATCATCGAAAAACTAAAACAGAAAAAATCTTCCTGTATACTCATCCTCTCCAATGAAATTTGTATGACAATATCATCTAGAGACTAAAACAGAAAAATTCTTCCAGTATATTAATCCTCTCCAATGAAATTCATACGACAATATCATCGAAAAATTAAAACAGAAAAATTATTCCAATATATTCATCCTCTCCGATGAAATTCGTATGACAATATCATCAAAAAGCTAAAACAGAAAAATTCTTCCAGTATATTCTTCCTCTCCACTGAAATTCGTATGACAATATCATCTAAAAACTAAAACAGAAAATTTCTTCCAGTATATTCATCCTCTCCTATGAAATGCGTACAATATCATCAAAAAACTAAAACAGAAAAATTATTCCAATACATTAATCCTCTCCAATAAAATTCGTATGACAATATCATCAAAAAGCTAAAACAGAAAAATTCTTCCAATGTATTCATACCCTCCACTGAAATTCGTATGACAATATCATCTAAAAACTAAAGCAGAAAATTTCTTCCAGTATATTCCTCCTCTCCGATGAAATGAGTACAATATCATCAAACAACTAAAACAGAAAAATTATCCCAGCATATTAATCCTCTGCAAAGAAATTCGTACAATAATACAGAAAAACTAAAACAGAAAAATTCTTCCAGTATATCCATCCTCTCGCATTCTTAAAACATCGCAAACCATTTTGCTCCGGTTTCTGACACCGATTATGCAAAAATATGAACGCCTCGTGACTTCCAAGAGACGCAGCGTTCCATGAAACCAATTATTCTAACCGATTTCAGCGGTCTGTAAGCGTGTTTTTCAATCATTGTTTATTCCGGTGTATAACGCGCACTTTTAATACAAAATATGCGGGTACGCGTTATACCCCGGATATAAAAATGATCGAATAAATATTTTTCTGTTGAAATTAAATAAGCAAATCCAAGTCTCATTAATTGTAAAGTTTTGTTTTTCTGTTTTCAACCGGTCAAATAGCCTTTATACAGCAATCTGTACATAGTTTTTTAAGCAAAGAAACATATATTGGCGTTTGGCGGTGACCATGCTTCTTGTTTTCATTAGTTTTTAATCGGATTTTATAATTTTGTTCACAGCTGCTACAGAGATATTTAAAGATTTTTCTATAGCTATTTCTTATTTCGATAAGATTTTTGGAAATGTTTCTTTTTAAAAATATGATATGCGGCTTTAATAACAGGTGTGGTATCTTTTGTTGGGTAAACATTTTTAACTTTTTTCCCTGTCAAATGAAAACTTAACGGTTTTTCCTTTTTCTTTTCTTTTTATTTATTAATTATGTCACTCACTTTACGTGTAGAAATATTAAAACCCCATTTTGTTAATCTTTGTTTTAATAATTGAATAAGAGTATTTTTCCAAATTCTTCTTTCCTTACATCAGGGTTTCCCAACCTTTTGGCTTATGTACCACTTGGTTGTACATCATGATAAATTGCACCACTTTGTAAAAATGATTGTATTTCGTGAAATTTGATGTTGCCAATGTTTATTTACAGGGTGACCATGTATTCACATAACATAATGTGACAAATTACATTGAAACGCATCTAAACAGCATGCCTTATCATAATTTCATTGGTGTTGTGTGTGTATGTCAAGCCCGTAACTAGGGCGTGGCAAAGGTGGCACTTGCCAAGGGCGCATCAGTCTTAAGAACGCCTCACCTCGAGGAAAATGAGATCCGAAAGAGACCGACTCGCCTCAAGTAAAAATAAGACAAGTTGAAAAATAATTTTTTTATTAAAAAATCCATTATTTTATTAAAAAGTGTTTAAAAATTATATTTTTATAAATTTTCGTATTTTTTAGAAATGCTTCTACAGACTAAATTTTTTATAGATCCTTACAAAATGTCTACCAAACATTCCTGATGCGCCTTAATATAAACCCAGGTATTAGTTTTAAATTTTGAATTTATAAAAGTTATTGAAACTAAATTTAAGTTTAGAAATTTGTCATTTTTTTATAAAAATTGAACGTTTAAGTTAAAAATACCTCAAAAAAAATTTCAGTTTATAAGTAAAATAATAACCTCAAACGGTTCAAAAATATTTTTAAGTATCAATAATGTAAAAATAGAAGAAAAATCAATATATATATATATATATATATATATATATATATATATATATATATATATATATATATATATATTTATATATATATTTATATATATATATATATATATATATATATATATATTATATATATATATATATATATATATATATATATATATATATATTATATATATATATATATATATATATATATATATATATACATATACATATATATATGTATATATATATATATATATATATATATATATATATATATATATATATATATATATATATATATATATAAATTAATATCTGCATATATATGACACGGACGAGTGGTTAGGGCACAGAAAGCACATTTGATTTTATGTATAAAAACTTCTTTCTTCTGTCCATAGCTATGCCATTTAGAGATAGAAATCCTTTGTTCTCATACTTTGCTACGACTAGCGTGGAGGATGTTATAGTCCGATTTCCCGCTCAGAACTGACTCTTTTGGCTTTGCTACCTAAGCAAAATTCCTGTGTGTACTTCTGCGTGAGCTCTTTTACTCTGTATAATTCAGCTCGAGGGTGTTTTTTTCTCCTATTACTTTGTCGTTAATGAGTTCTAACTATTTTTAATTATAACTTGCTTAATTAAAACGTGATGTACTAGGAACATTTTAAGAATTAACAAAATATTTTGCGAGTTGATTCTGAATATATGATAGAAAAAAATCCTGTTAATATATTTTCTCACTATATTTGGTGATAGGGGTGCAGACCAGTTTTTTGCCACGGGCGCTAAAGGACCTAGTTACGGCCTTGGTGTCTGTATGTGTGTGTGTATATATATATGTATATATATATATATATATGTATATATATATATATATATATATATATATATATATATATATATATATATATATATATATATATATATATATATGTTTTTTATTACAACATTCGCTATATATATATATGTTTACACATATATATATATATATATATATATATATATATATATATATATATATATATATATATATTATGTATTATACATGTTTTATATATATTAGACTTATATTTTTTTTATTTATTCAATTTTAAAAGCATGTTATATAAAAATATTTAACATTTGTATAAAATATTATATTAAACATTTATAGTTTAGTATTATAAATATATATTTTTTATTCTTTTATGTAATATTTAAGATGTTTATATATATATATATAAAGATTTTTTTATATAATACAAATATTACATTTTATATTATAAAAAAATATTATTATAAAAGCATATAAATATAATATAATTTTATGTTTATAAATATAAAAATAATATTTTGCTTAGAGTTTGTTTTTTGTTATACAAATTGAGTTTAAATATTATTTAATATCTAAATATTTTATATTAATGCAAAACATACGTATAATATTAAAATATTTAGAACAAAATATTTTTATAAATTTTATGTTATATAAGCATAAGTAAAATTATAAGAACATGTTTTTATTAATATTATCTAGACATCAAATTTTTTGTATTTATAGTGATCTCAATTAAATAATAAAAAAAATTTAAACATTAATCAAAATAATTTAATTTTTACATGTTTTATGTATAAAATAAAAACATTAATTAAAAGAAAAAAAAATATTAAAATTTATTTTATTCTTTTGAAAAAATTAGTATTTATTAAATTGATTTTAACTATTTTATCAATATAAAATGAAAAAAAATGTTTGACATTTAAGTATAAAATATGTTTAAAGCATAAAATAAAAATTAAAAATTGCTATGGTAAATATTTTAATCAAAATAAAATAAACTTTTACTTTTTTTTCCATCTTTTTAGATTTGTTTTTAAAAAAATTAACGTTTAAGAAATGAAATTCTAGAGCAATTATTTTAAAAATAAATTTATGCATTTTAAAAAGTCAGAAAAAATGGAATGTTATAAAAATTAGTGAAATTTTTAAGATTTTTTTTAGTGTATCTATAATGATACAAACATGGTAGAGTGAAAAAACCATTTTTCGTTTTATTAAAAAAAAACTTTAATATAATTTTTAACATATTTTTTTTTTTGCATAGACTAAGTTTTTATTCCAAATTATTATTATCTACATTATAAATGTATTCTACATAATATATAAATACGAAAAGTTGAAATATTTTCACAATAATTTTTATTATTGTTTTTTTTTTTTCTTTTTTATTATTTTGGTTTTAATATTTTTTTCTTTTTTTTTTTTATTTTTTTTTCATTTTTTTTAATTTTTTTTTTTTTGTTTATAAATTTTTTTTTTATTGTATTTTTTTTATTTTAATATTTTATTTTTTTCTAAATAAAAATTTTATATATTTTTAATAACATTTATATTCTTATTTTTTTTTTTTAATGTTTTTTTTTTAAGAACTTTGTTGTAATGTTTTTTATTTTTCAATTATTTATTTTTTTAAAAAATGTATTTTTATATTTTGGTTAATTATGTACAAATTTTTTCTAGAATTTTTTTTTTCATTTTTAAAACATGAAAAACAAATATGACTATTTTTTTATTATTTACCTGTTTTTAAACTGCTAATTTTTTTTTTTTTTTTCATTTTTAAATTTATAAAAATATGCTACAACATTCGAGTATAATTGTATATCTTCCCAAATATAATTAATTGCTAGCATTCTGTTTAATCTAAATATATATAGTTTTCTGGATGTGATTAAATCAAAAAATATGCTGAAGAAATGTATTTATTTTCTTATCGATGTGAAATATAATCAACCACTGCTAGTATTCTGTTCTAAAGGTAAATAGATTTTCATCGGGATTCAGTATTATCAAATTGGGGAAAAATAATGAATTACTAAAAATAATTTTTTTAATGGAAATAAATTACAAACAATTGCTATATTCTGTTCTAAAGGTTAATATTCTGTTTTCAAAATAATTCAACAAATAAAAAGGAGAGAAAAAATATGCTGAAGAAATGTACCACAATCTAAATAATTATATATTTTCTTATCGATGTGAAATATAATCAAACACAACCCACTGCTAGTATTCTGTTCTAAAGATAAATAGAATCATAGATTCCAGAGATTACCTTCAACAAATAAAAATGGGAGAAAATATGCTGAAGAAATGTACAACAATCTAAGAATAATTATATATTTTCTTATCCATGTGAAATATAATTAAACACAATCCACTACTAGTATTCTGTTCTAAAGGTAAATAGATTCATGGATTCCAGAGATTATCTACAACAAACAAAAATGGGAGAAAATATGCTAAAAAATGTGAAACAATCTAAGAATAATTATATATTTTCTTATCCATGTGAAATATAATTAAAACAACCCACTGTTGGTATTCTGTTCTAAGATGATGAATAGATTCATGGACTCCAGAGATTGTCTACAACAAATAAAATATGCTTAAAAAAGTGCAACATTTGAAGTATAATTTTATACTTTTTCATTCACTCGAAATATAATGAAAAACAATGAAATTATTTTTCCTTTGACGCCAAATATTTCCATCAACAATATTTTCTCTTTAAAAATTGTATGTACATTTTTTTTTCTTCTTGGCTTCATCTTCGCAAATAAAGTGGGTTCAGTAATGTAGGGGAACCTGCTTAGTGTCCTACTCAAGACGTTTTGCTTCCTAGTGCAGCTGCACTGAAGAATATCCTCCAGGTTTTGTAACGAAAGCGAAATGATTTGAGGAAGCAGTGAGAATACAAAGAGGAAATAAATTAGGGTACAGTGATATGAAGAAAAAAAAACAACCTGTAACATTTCCTACCGAGAGATTTAAATTTGTAAGGCATTCATCGGGGAAGGAACCATTTATTCTTTTTTTGAAAACACGTGTTTCGCTTGATAACAGGTCTTTATTTTTTACTCCAGTAACTTCATGAATGTATTTCTTATCAGTGAGAAGAATATTTCAAGTTTATCCTCCAATACTAACATTAAAGATGCATCTCAATACATAGGAAGCTTCATAAAAGTCAAATGTAAATGTTTTTCTAGGGAACAATCATTTAACACATTGTGCGCGGGTACATTTCGCAGCGGAATTGTACCGTGAGCGAGCGTTTTGAGCGTAAATTTAGTTATTCAGTTAAATCTCAATAGATCGAAAATTATTTAATTTTTTGGCCAACTTTTCGTATTTTATATTGAAATATTTAAACAAATATATAAATAGAAATATAAAAATAACAACCATAAGATTTTTGTAAAAAAATATTTTTTTTAGTGGATAAATTTATAATAGTATCGTGAATATGAAAAATCAAATAGAAATAGTATACAGTTTTAATTTTTTCCCGTTCTGTGGTTCCCCATTGCCTGATATAAAAACTAGTTTTTATTTGTCTAAATATTTCCAGAATGTATGTAGTAGACAAGAACATTCGGCTTCGTTTTCCTGTATATACCGTTATTTTTGTACCCACAAACAAACCATGTTGTTACACTAACTCGTACTAGTACGTGACCCGTGCTCAAGTATCAATCGTCAGAAAACGAACTATTACATGCCCCGCACTCAAGTATTACTCGTCAGAAAACGTATCAGTAAGTGACCCGCGCTCAAGTATCAATCGTCAGAAAACGTACTAGTAAGTATCCCGCATACAATATGTTAATTGTTCCACGCAGCAAATAAGGCCTCAAACAAAAAATTACGTGTAAGTCATCAGTAAAACTTTTAAATAAAGTCACAGAATTGTACAAATGGAAGTTCATTCTAAATTTCCTAAAATTTTAGGGAATATTTTATATTTGAAATTAACTGACTTATATATAATAAATTCATATGTTGGTTTTGATTTTAAAAAAAAGTGTGACAGGAATTAAGCTTTTTTTATTGTATTCATCATCTGAATTAGGGATGTTTAAACAAACGAGCCAACACCGTACCGCAATAGTGTATTTTAATTACATCGCAAATAAATCGTATAAACAAATTAAGAAACGCCCTCATTAGCCCTCATGAAACAAAAAAAAAAACCCTAATTCTGTAATTTTTTTTAATTGTATCTATTTTTACCTTTTGTTGTTTTTAGCACTGCCTGTGTCGTTTTAGGGCACTTTTATCGGTCAAATCTTGTTGTATTTACTTAAGAAAAAAGGGGGGTTATGCAGCCTAGTGCTTGGCGCTTATGTCCTAAAAAGGACGTTAAACTTCAACCAACCAACCAGCCTTAAACATTTTGAAAGTTCTTTGTTGGTAAATGGATAAGCTGCAGTAAATTGCTATGACTATCATGTTTAAAACTTCTGTTTGCTTGTGAAATATGCTGCAGGTTTACTAATAAGAAAAACAATTTTAAAATTAGGGAACATTTTTCGTTTTAAATTAGGAAAGAATTTTGCCAAGTAAATATAATCGAAACAAATTTTCGTTATTTGGGAAAGGTTAAAAATAACCGATTCGAACTGATGGCCATAAGCACAATTTAGCACTGAAATAAGAGGCAATTTCTTCTTTAACGACAAAAAATATAAATAATTTAAGTGACTCAGAAATATTTTAATAATTGTAGATATCATTTTGTAAATTATTGTGAAGCTTTTCTGTTCTGTTGTTGGCAACAGTTATTATTCCACAGATTTCAAAAGAAAGGAAAAAAATGGTTACGATAGTTGAAAATAAATGTGTTGTATTTCATTTTTTATAGTTTTATTTTTATTTCAATTAAGTATCGTTAAATTAGTTTTTAAATGTTTTTTTTATTGTTGGGAAACTACACTTCTGTTAATTCTGGGTTCGGTTAGGATGTATGAATAACATATAAAGATTATTATTTGTAAATTATAAAAAAGTCTAAATATGACAACATTTTGAAATTATTTTCCTGCTATTTTTCCAGAGGGTATTGTCAAATCTGTTGATGTTTCTCCATGTTCGACTGATCCTTGCGAAATTCCAAAAGGAGATTCTGTTAACATTACAGTCCGATGCATATCTAGTAAGTATGAAACATTCAAATAATATCAATTTTAATCGTTTATGTAAAACTTCTGTGCTCCTTTCTTAAGATGGTTGGGTACCAGCTTTGTTGAATTCCTTTAGCTCAATGTTAACCTATGGTAGAAAATATTTTTACTGGTGGGTGGTTATTATTGAAAGAAATCTTTAACACTTTCAGGTCTGGACCCCTACTAAGAGTACATAAAATTATATTTATCATTATTCAGAATATTTAAATTGTTCAAAGATTCTTGTGTTTTCTTAGATGACTCGGATTTTATGGTTTTCAGAAAAGACTTTACTTCTCTGAAAAATATTATTCAAGATGAATTCTTCGATGTAAGATTCTAACATCCATTCGTTCGACCGAACGATAACCGAATGAGTAGTGCGATGCTCTTCAGTATCGCAGTTTGTTCGAATCCCACTGGTAGCATGTATACTTATAGCCATAGAACGGTCTTTAAACACTAGTTCCTGGTCTCATTAACCCTTGTGTAGTAGAACAGTCGACCGTAACGCTTCAAAACAACCACCCAACCTACATCCGATTTGTCTGTACACTGTACAGTATATGCCACCTTCTCAGTGAATATGGTTTATTAAAAGTACTTTTTAAAAGTAAATAAGAACTAAGACGTCCTATTTAGTATATCGGTTTGAAATCCTAGGATACTCAATTTGATCCTGACAAGCGATGTCTTTATTCTTTCGGTTTGTGGGTTTTTTCACTCATCCTTTATCTTCTCAGAGTTATTTTCCTCCATCTGTCCTGGCTATATACAAAATATCGCAGTAACGCCATCTAGCACGACACTAGTGTTCTATGAATTTCCCACAACCGCCCTGCAACATCTCCCTTTGTGATCAGATTATGTGAAATACAAATCTATTGATTTGAAAGTAGTCTCGCTGAGAAGTTACACATAAGAAATGGGTACACAATTAAAATGAAATTCTCCCTTTTGAGAAGGATCAAAATTATTTGGAGATCAAATCGAAATTTAAATGTAACGTGTTGCCTCGAGTCTTCAGACTAAATACGAAGCGTAGACTTTCGTACCTTACCCATAGGATCAAGAACTTAATCTAATTATGTCTGTAGAGAAGGTTAATAAACAATAACGAAAGTCTATGTTTTTGATTATAATTTTTGTAAAGATATTCTATCTGAAGAACTGGTGATGAATTATCTGTACTTTCATAAGTTTCTTGCTCTTTTTTAGACGTAAATGCTCAAAAGCTTCGCCTGTCTGTGTTTGCTGAAATTGCTGGTATAGAGGTTCCTTACCCTGGTATGAGACGTGATGCTTGCAAGGGAAAGAACCTTACTTGTCCAATTGCAGAAGGACAAGAAATTTCTTTTGTCCAGTCCTTTCCTGTCAAGAAGTTTTTTCCTACCGTAAGTATACTTTCATTACTTCGCAACTTCCAAGAGATATTTTTAAACTAACATCTTTTATTGCCTCAATACTTCTTTTTTTTTTTTAATTTGTTAATAATCAACCTGATAGAGAAAGTTGGCAAACTACGGTCAGCAGACCCAATTCAGACCGTGGAAATAAATCAAATGGCGATGACGCGGCCATTCTTATCCAATTTCAGTTTAAGATTGATGATCTCAGTGCGTTAACTCAGCGAAGAGTGGAGTGCCATGTTTAGTCAGTTTTGCTTAGTGGCTCAGTAATAGTCTTTCAAAACTCTTTGGGTAAAATCCCAATATAAATCCTTATTAATGATTGCCATTTACAATCAATTTAATGATAGAAATAATTAACCGGAAAGTGCCCAACGTTGAACAATTGTGCCGAGGCAATAAATTTCATTTTGCGTATTAGAAAAAAAATTTCGTATTTCTATATAGGACTAATCGATGTTGAGAAACTTCCATCGCGATATAACTTTTATAGCGATATAAGAAATAACATTTGATAACTTTTAAGCTATTCCATTCTATAACTACACAATACGTCTAAAATAAACATTTTAAATAATAGTGTTTCAAAAGCGTTTTACTTAGAAATTAATATTCTAGAAAATTTTAAATCATTTACCATGAAGTGTTATGTAGAATCTAACATAAAAAAGTCAAAAAATTAAAGTTTATTCTATGTGCACTTAAGTAACAATATGGAAGAAAGTACTCTAATATAATTTTTATTTTGCGACAAAAATACCAGTAGTTCTGCGTTTTTCGGCAGTAACGAAGCTGTGTTTACTGGTTTGGTCCAATAAAATGAAAGCTTTCATGAAAAGCTTTTACGGTAGTTAAAGCTTTAAAAAACAACGTTTTTAGGATCTTAAACCCCCTAATATATTGAATTGTCTTATGTTTCTGAGGATTCCTTAATAAGAACGGAGTCGAACATCGTCAGAGTAAAATAGTAATATAGCAATTTTAAAGAGCCAAACTTTTCTCATTATTTTCTCAAAATCGAATGATGATGATCATGAAAAAAACATTTCTAAAATAAACACTTTTTTAGAATGTGGATAAGTGTTTCATAACTTTCCTACTGAAAATTGAACTAAAGCTCCAATAAATAAAACGCTAAGAACTCTCAATCTTAACAGAAATTGAATGAAATCTCCAAGAAATGACCAAAATGTACGAGAGATCTGGACATTTTCATTTTAATGTTATTTTTATATAAAATGGCTTGACTTGGTTTTGTTTACCAAGCATTTTAAAGGCGCTATGATGCTTCAACATGTACTGAAAAAGCAATTGATTTAGTTTGGGATGTCTTTTTTCATTAAAGAATACTCGGATTTCTTGTGTGATAACAAAGCATTTTCAACCAATTAAAGGCCATATCACAAGTTAATTTGAACTAAAATAAACTGGTTGAAAATTTTTAGCTGTAACACAAGAAATTTATATGTTCTTCTCCAGTAAAAGGGATCATAAGCTAATATGTACATGTTGACACGGAAAAAGGCCTTAAAGCATGTATCACGTGAGCCGATCATGCACAGTGACAACTGTTTAGTACAAATGCATTGTGCTCCAGTCTGGTGAAAATTTCCTATCACACGTAGATTTTCATATGATAGCAACAAGGAACAATCCAGCAAAAAAAGTTGTAAGTGCTTATCTTCGACTCAAGTGATACGGACCTTGCATTAAACATTTGCAAACTAAAATTTCAAATTCAGCCTTTGAAAGTATCCCTTCAGTCAGAACTGAAAGCAACTATTTACTATTTTACCATTGAAATCAGAAATATGCTCAATTTTCTACTTGAGAACATTTTTGTTTTGTGGGAGAAACTTCATATGAGATGCAGTAACAGAGATATGTTAACAATTTTACTTTTATCTTCAGAATTCCATTCTGTTGATCAAACCTTGTCTTTTGCTATTACCGAATTATGTGGTAAGAATAAAACGAAAGTTTATTTAATTAAGATACATCTGCAATTATACATTTAAGTAAACATTTTAAAGGGGAAACTGTTAAAGTCTGTAAATACAAACGTGAAAATAAGCTTCAATCTTTTACAAATATTCCTCTTTCATTTTTAACTGTTTCGTTTCTTTTCTGGAAATTAGAGATATATCAAGAACTTTCGAAAGAAGATAAAGTTTTTCCATTTGAAAATCAAGTCTTAGTTAATTAAGTATTACCAAACTATTCTGAGTAAACATGTTCTTGTCTAGTTTTTTTTCTCTTATAAACAAGTCAAAATTGAAACGTGCCTAGAAATTTCCAAATGAAACAGTAAGACTGAACTAAAATAATTAGGTAATAAATATTAAGTTACCTCATACAGAAACCTATTACCTCTAAAAGAGAAATAAAAATTTCCATCTACTTTATAATACGCAGCTTGAATAATTTAGATTTAGCGAGATATTAAAACAATAGTAGTAAAAATAACTGCATGATTTATTTTAACAAAATTTAATCTCAGTTTTTGAAGGAAAAGATTCTTAGAATGAGCAAATTAATCATTTCTCTTACGTCAACCATTTTCAGAACCACTGAAAAATATGATGTAAAAATTATAGCAAATTGTTTTCCTATAAACGAGGAACACAAGGAAAAGTTTACTCGATTTTCCTTAGTAATAAACCAAACATTTTGTGAATAAAAAATAAGCTTTAATAATATCTATTCTTGACCTTTACAGCCTGGGATAGGTTATGTCACACAATCTTTTTGCAGACCGCTCTGTATCTAGTCTTCACAATATAGCTGTTAAAAAAATATAGCTGTAGAGTACAGCAGAGTTGCAAAAGTATGCGATATGGTTCATGTTGAAAACTGAGTGCACTGGAATTTCTTTTAAAACAGAACGGGTACTTATTTATTCTACTTGAATGATAATAAATTAATATAAACGTTTGCAAGCTTACAGCTTCAACAAATACACCGAAATCTACAATATTACTAACACATTATCATCCAGTTTAAAAAAAAAATGCAACAACTCTATCTATACAATTGTAAAATTTGTATACACTGCAGTAAGACGTTGAGAAGGCATTCACGACGAGTTGAAAAGTGGGACCGTTCGGAACAAATTTGACACCTTGGTAGTTGCCCAACAACACGAGCGTAATTTGCGAAGGACAAGGAGGGTCAAATATTCCTCCAGAAATGTTAGAGGAGGTGCAAATTTACTGTGTTCGCCCTCCAATTTTTGAGTTTTTGTTCATATTTTATAGTTTTGATTCACTTTTACCTCCTCAGTTTAAACGCCCAAATTACGCCCCTGCCCAGCAGATATATATGTCGTATACGACGGGTGGTTGCAGTCATGGCCAGAACAAGACACCGTCTAATCACGAAAGACCTTTATTACCATAGCATCGGTTAGTGGGTTCTCACTTCTTTATAGGAACGAGACGAACTGAGAGATCTGCTAACACGAAAAATTTCAGCAAAGAATCTAGGCCAAAAATCTGTCTCCGGTAGCGTGTATCTACTTTTTTTGGTTCGGGAATTTCCTAAATTGTCCGTTAAGGTACTATAAAGTTTTAATTCTTAGACCTTTTCCCCGAGGGCATGAACTGTAGCCCAGTGGGCAGTTTAGATTAGGGGTTAAAATTGGGAAAGCAAAGAGACGCATGGTTTCTGCCCTTGACTTTAGATTTAAAAACGCTTGAGAATTTTCTGGGGCCGTAATCAGCTATAAATTTACTTCGGCGCGATTAACTATTAAATAACAGAAGCTTCAGTATACCTTCAGTAACTTTCAGTATATGCCTTAAAGGGAATAAAGGATTAATTAGGATTTTTATATGAAATATCTACATTAATTTACTTATTTAGGGTTCTTTTCCTTTTATATAAGGCGTCTTTATCTGTAAAAATGATAGAGCGAAAACGGTGAGAACTACATAAAGGAAGTTTGGTACAAGGTGTAACGGCGTGATTTAGCGGATAACATCAAAGAACTTTGCTTTGAGGGGTGGACTTCGCTTGTGTGGATACAAAGGAATTGTTTTCCCCGGAACCACGATGTCTAGATTTGTGTGTCCTATAGTAGCGAAACATTAGACCAGACAACCCGGCACCTTTTCCCTTTCTAATATCATCCAAAATTTTCTCTTTACAAGCATGCATTTTTAAAGTTTTCTTTTTCCCACATTCCTTTTGTATATGCAAGACGTCCTTTCCAAACTACGAAAGCAGATAAATATTTTGGAATTCCCTATTTTAAAATTTCCTCTCTCAAACACAATTCTCGGTATGAGTGTACTCTTCCTCACTTCCAAACATCCCTGTTCTAAACAAAAACGCACCCCATTTCGAAATTCGGAAGGTCATACTGCCGAGTCCCAGAACAATGGAATGTTATTGCAGCAATGACGATACTGCATATGAAACTAGATGATTATTGATGAATTCTCGATTATCCGAAGTAGGTTCGGTCCCAATTACCTCGGATAATCGAAGTTCTACTGTATGTATCTTTATTACAATTTTTTGACCCAATTCCGTTTTGCGATCCATTTTGCGGTCGTGATGAAACATCTTAAGAAAAGTCGGCATAAGTGAATAAAGTTTTTTACGTCATAGATGTAATTGTATTTTATTTCTTTACAGATCTCAACTGTTACTCGCTTCAATTTGAAAACTAATGATGATCAGGACAAGAACATTTGCTGTTTCAAGGCTCCAGTTAAAGTGGTAGATGCTGTCCGATAATTTAATGTAGTGTTATAGTTTCGCTTTCAACACATCACATACTTTTCGTAGTGAAGCAAGAAAAGCTCCTCATCAGTTTTCTGAGGGGAATAACCACATTCATTCATTTGTGTAATTTATATTTTTTTACTGAATGTAAATAGGAATTTTTGTGAATATTAAACTGTTTCAAAAATTTCATTTTTCATCTTTTTTTAATGCAGTTGAAAAAGCAGTTAATTTTTGAAGTACACAGACATAACAGAAATCTAACGAATGACTGTTGTTGATGCCGTATCACACGTGAATATGAACTAGTTAGTTTACAGAATGGGAGATTCTAAGTAAGAAAAAAATTTCTGAACATCCTACAAAATTTTCTGGAAAAGTATACGTTATTAATTTAAATTAAATACTATGTTAAGGTTAATTTTCTGGATGTCAAAGCTAGAGCTGGATGATATTTTAATTTTAATATTCTGATTTATCGTTTACCAAATATCAATATATTAATATGTTCTAATATATATATACCACCTTATTATAGAGTTGTAAAAATAAGCGTGTTCTGTATAAAATAATACAAACAGACATGTATATATATGTGTGTGTTGGTTATCTAGAAAACAAAAGTACAATATCTTAATCCAAAAATATTTAAATTTTAACATATTGCCTTAAAAAAGAAAATTACGTACATATTATTACAGTGTTACATACATATTATTACAGGTTTGTGGATACATCAAATGGGAAAAAAAGGGGTGAGAAAAGATATAAAACTGTCTGATTACCTTCAAAATTCATTTATATATATTTTATTTGAAGTGAAAAATGGTTTTAAAAAACTTATTTTCTGCTGAAGAATAGGGTGTCCCTTGACAAATTTGGTGTAATTATTGGCGATGTTTACTAAAACACAAAGGTATATTATCCAAACATTGTATCCCTTGCTATTTGGGCGACTTTAATTCATGTAAATGACGCCATAGTAATAGAATTATATACATTTTCATAATTAACTAAAACCATTGAGAAATCGGGCATTTACATTTATGGGCAATTAATCTCTCAACAGTTTACAAAACCGACAGCTCCAAATAATTAAAAATTATTCATAGTGAACCTTTAATGGTTCATTATATCTAATATTTTTAAGCATTAAGAGCATTTAGTGTATAAAAAATTATTTCCACACGGAGCTGGATACAAATATAATGTAAATTAAATATAGATATAGATCATTTGGACCCAGTGAGATCAGGAGAAAATGTTAGGCTACCATGCTTAGAGCTTTATCGCCAAGTTGGCCGGGCACCCTGTTCATCAGTCAAGCCCACTGGGGGCTCCGCGTACGGTTAACCGGAATATATGCTATTTGCACTCCAAGGCCCTCTGGTATCGAAAATAGAGATTGGTACCTTAGGCCATGAACTTCCTAGTTAAGATGTAGCGGTGGAGAGTAGTCATATTTTTATATCGCAAAAAGTAAACAGGCAGAAAATTTGATAGCTGATAGTTACGTTACCACATGTTAACCTGTACGAGGGGGGGGGGAAGCAAAGGATTTGGTTTGAAATTCCTTTTCCGTCTGAAGAATATTTCATGTGATGGAGAAAATGTTTCAACCAATTTTAGTTAATGTTGAAGTGTGATAAAAGTCTTGCATGACTTGAAAATTTTTTGCTATCGAACAAGAAATCTGAGCTTTCTTTTCTGGAAAAAAGAATTGTAAATTGAATCCGTTGATTTACTTAAATGTACAGGCTGACATCTGATAAGGCCTTATGGAAGAAAATAATTTAAAGTCAGTGTTTCCAAAGGAACTTTCAGAAACTTTGATAATTTTTCTCGATTCATTTTCGATACTGATTTCTTACACTTCAGATATGGTTATGTTGGTATTTATGTTTATGAACTTCGTACGTATTTATAATGTTAAGTCTAGAAAATTAATCAAAAGATAAATTATTGACACAATACATACTGACACTGAACATTTATTAGAAATGACAAAATGTAATTTCCACAATGTAACGAATATTTAAATTAGTACAAAAATTCGTGGCTGTAAACTGTTATTCCCCTATTGTCTAGGATGGAATCTATGCAGGCCCTGATTTCCGACAGGGCAAACGGGGCATGCTCCCGGGCCCCCAAATTAACTGCCATTTCAAGTTAAAAATATGATGTGTATGTCTAAAATCCACTTTAAATTATCGACAATTTCTTTTAGCTTTTGATTTATTCAGTATTATTAGAGTTGTTAACAAAGTGCAAGTGCTGTTAAAAATTGTAGAACACGCAGCTACATTCTGTTTTAGGAAGGAAAATTCCTCGGGTAAGGTCTTACAAAATTCTAATATACGCTTTACCTTCCAGGATTTTATTTTGTAACTTTTTTTTATAATTTTACTTATTTCATAATTTTTCATTTTATTTTAAACTAATCTTATTTTACTAACTACATTGGTGAGTCAGCTTTAAAGGCTCAGCGGGCCATAATTTAAGCATCACTACCGTAGCATCAAGGTACTGAAAAACTATTTTAATTTGTATTTGTTTGTGTATTACGGCTCGCTCTGAAGTCAGTCGAACGTGTTCTTTGCTATCTAGGGGGTCCTCATGCCTCCATTCTCTCCTAAGAGGGGTGTGGGGGATTGCAAGTGACGTCACGAGGTCCGAGCGTCGTTTGGTGTGGAAGAAGACGCTGAGAGTTGTTGTCCAGCGGGCTAGCATGAATGAGCCGTGCCGAGAAATGTACATGATGTAAATATTTGTCTATATCAGAATAAATCCTTCTTTCTACTCCATCTCGCTTGTGATCGATGATGTCATCCTCATGAGGTCTTTGAAGAACCCTGCTCGACTATAACGCTACCAAAGCTACCTATTTTAGAGCTGTGACGTTACATTACATATAACAACCATCCCGTAGCGACCATCTGTGTATAGTAGAGGAAGGGGTGCCCCGGATGAATGGGTTTGCCCTGGGTGACCATGTCTGTAAGTCGGGCCCTTAATCGTTGTGATCCTTTCGTAATTTCTATAAAGAATTAAAGTGTACGAAACTAAGTAGCGGAAATTATAAGAGATGTTTATAGAAGAATTCCTAGGAAAAACTGTAGCATATATTTTTTAACGAAAAAAACAACTTAATATCTAGCTACTAAAATCCTTCTAAAATATCTAGCTGGGATAAAATTGACTCAATCTTAGTATTGCGAGGGTTAATATCGATACAATAATTTAAAAATTATTTACATTCTGTTAACTTTACACCTGTCAACCAGTCCTTAATCACAATGAAACCATAAATGTTTATAGGCTCGAAAACTTTTACAGCTGTAATTATTGCTAAGTTTTTTGTATAAAGCTGAATTCTTTAATGAAATATTACTTTCAGTACAACTTACAACTTGATTGAAAGAGGATTGCAGCATTTTAAAATGCAATACGATTTAACTTTAAGTTGGTTTGAATCGCTACTTTTTGCAACTCATTAAACTATGACCTAAAGATTGAAACCGATTTCAAATATTTATATACATCCATGCCGACAATAAGTTTGGTTCAGTTTAATTTGGAGCACTATGGTCAATATTCTGCAGCTCAAGTGCCCTTCGGGACCTACTGCTTCAACCGATTTCGAAAAGCTACATTCATACCAACTATAGAAATCAAATCATAGATTACGATACCAAAGGGTGCCTTTCTGTGCTATCCATTGGCTGTATGCTGGACGATGGCCGAATGGTAAAGTACTGCTTTTCGGTACCGGAGTCCATGAGTTTGAATCCCTCTACTGACATGGAATTTCGTTCGAAATCAGCTTTAAGTAGTAGATCCCGGTCTTATTATCCATTATAGCAAAAAAGTAGATTATAGCGCTCTAAACCAAACTATCCACTGTCTAACACCAGTATTCAAAACTAATGCGATGGTGAAGAAATCAGATTGCGTAAAAACACTTAATTTGAAATTAATGAAATTTTTACAAATAAGGAAACATATTAAAAGACGTTATCCTTAAACAGTGCAAAGAATGTTTGAGTAATTATTAATACAAGGCATGATATAATCCAATGTTTTCTCAAAGGAACGTATATTTGAGCAGTAATTACTCCATCCCGTAATACAATTAAACTTACCGATTTATTCTCTACGCACTGCCCAATTCTTAATTAAATATAACACATACGTTACATTACATCAAGTATTTAACGTAAACTTAAAACTAAACCAATCGATAGTCAACCTCCTGCACGGCCTCACACAACACACTTTTTTCATTTCCCTCTGTTTTCGTCCGCCAACGTTCAGCATCCTCTTCCTCAGTCAAGTGGTGAAGTCACTCTAGTACCTCGCAGGGTGATGCGAAAGCAAATTTGTTTAGTCAATAAACTTGTTGAATGTTGTCGGGACTACTTAAGAATTGGGTTCCCCTTGGCAAATTTGACAAAAATATTGGCGATATTTACTAAAACACAATGGTAGTCCATCCAAAGATTTTCATCATAGCATCAAACATCACAGCCTTTCTTGCTGTTTTTGGCGACTTTAATTAATGCACAGTGCGCCATCGTAATAGAATTATTTACTCTTACTTAATTAAAGAAGACGATTTAAAGCCCAGACATTTATATTTATGGACAATTAATCCCTTAACAGTTTACAAACGCAACAGCTCCAAATTATTAAAAATCAGCCATAGGGAACCATTAATGGTTTTTATATCTATTTTTTTAAGCATTGCGCACTTTTAATATATAAGAAAAGAGTGATACAAGAAGAGTTGGATGCAAATATCATATAAATTATAATACAGATACAGATTGTTTGGACACGGTCAGATCAGGAGAAAATGTTAGGCGATCATACTTAAAGCATTATCACCATGTTGGCGGGGGAACCCAATTCTTTAGTCAAGCCAAGGTGGGTCGAGGTTAAATGCAATTAACTTCTACTCGTAACACAACACCCAAACCTAATCCCGCAGGGTTTATAGCAGCACGAAATGACAGCCAGGTTGAGATAGAGAGACCTCAACCACAAATCAGTAAAACTGATTAGGTGACCAGTCTCCAACAACAAAACCCTAACCATATTAAAATTACATATATTAGATCAAATTTACATGTATTTCTGAAGCACGACATAACACAAAACATTTGAAGAATTTTCGATGTTTATATTCATACTTAATAGTGGCCAACAGTATAAATTTTAGTTACAGAAAGCATTTCAAATTTACTAAACACATCGAGAACTTACAATAGCTTTAAGCAGTAGATCCCTATCTCATTAGCCTTTATGAGCCTAAACAGTATACCGTAGGGCCCCAAACCAAATGTCCTATAATCTGTTGAAAATTTTTCACTTTCCCTCGAGAAATCTGCTTATTCTTCACAGGGAAAAGAAATCCTAATATCAATCTGTTGCTTTTTCAACACGGAAATGTTGACGTGTGATAAGACCTTTATTCATGGTGTCACCATAGCAACAGATAGTTTACAGCCGTTTGAATTATTACTTCATCCATAAAAGAAAACTATACATTATAATAAAAATATCATTACTTATTGCACATAGTATAGAATGTATAGACACACTGTATAGAATGATTTCATGGAAAAACAAACTGTGTGATGCATGTAAAAGGTCAATTTATTACAAAATATCCAAGATAAGATTATATTAAAAAAATAGCTCTTATTCATTGCGGTTTTAGAAGGAAACAGAATAATGAATTTCGTTAAAATGGAAAATTCATGGGTATCTGATGACAACTTGCTTTGTAAATGTTCGCTCATTCGTGTAAATGTTTCTTTTTATTCTTGGACTGCGTGTTAAGGAGAAATTATCCTGAATACATAAGAGGTGATTTTTTTTTTCGTTATTTTCTCAACAAGGGAAATTTCGAAAAGACATTCACACTTGGCCTTGAAAACACGTCTAACAAGTTTCCTAGAATATAATTTCCTTATACGTAATTTTTTTTTCATCAAAATACCTCACAATTAATCTGAATATCATATCACTAAGACACAAGGTCATCAATTTTAGTTTATTTTCTTGTTAATGAGAAGGTAGACACCTAGAAGTTATGACTGATAAAGAAATTCCTGGAAAAAATGTGGAGAATAGTGGGAGGAAAAATCTAATTCAAGAAAAAAAAAACATCAGTGGTCAAGTTACAGAGAGTAAAACCTACTAAAAATTGGTCAACATACAACTTACGGAGGTGGTCAACATAGAGAGGTAAATCGCCATTGAAAATGCGTTATGACCATTCAAACTAATAAATTTCGGTCAACATAGAGAGGTGGTCAACGTAGAGAGGTGGTCAACTTTGGAGGTTCTACTGTAGTTTAGAGTATTTGAAAATTCCGCTGTCTTATAATTCCCTCGTTCGAATATTTTTCAGAGAATATCAATTTCTTTGTGTTAATCTGATGACCAGACTTTAGCCCTCGAGTTGCAAAAAAGTAGACCGTAGCTTTCCAAACCTGATGACCAGATGAAATCTTAGTGAATCAGAAAAAAATATGAAGATGACTGACAAGCCTAATGACAAGATGTCATTGTCCAAAATAATTCAAATTAAGCACAATAAGAACTATTCCGCTAGACATTTGGAATTGGCTGTAAACAGTAGATCCCGATCTCAGTAGTTCTAATGGGGAAAAACAGTAGACCATACCTCTCTAAACAAGCCAAACCACTAGGACCGTATTGTAAATGTTCTCAACTAGATTTTCAATGATCTTGCTTAACCCAAAGTTTTTCCAGGGTTTGGCTTGGTTTAGAGCGCTACAGTCTACTGTTTAACTGCTAAACAACGGCTAATAAGAACGGGACCTACTGCTTAAAGTCAATTGCAAGCGATTGCGAATATCCATGACAGCAGTGGGTTCGAAGCCAAGAAATTACGGTACCAAAGAGCAACGACTTACCCATTCGGGGAGTTTTACCACGAAGACCCAGAGTACAACCTCCAAGTACTTTTTGTAAAACAGTTATTGTTATATATTTTAATTATAAACGTTTATCTAAATACACCCAACACTTAAAAGTTATTGTACATTGGGCAAAATTAAATAAAGCTCATTTTGATCACCTAAAATTTACTGGAAATTGTTATTATAACTAGTGGTCTTTTCATTCGTACAACGTTTAATATTAAGTTATAATCGATCGATGTTTTATATCATGGCGGGAAAAAATGCGTTAAAAATTTCACTATAACAAAAAATTCAATTGATAAAATTGATTCTTATTGCTGTCACCCGGGTTCTATTGAGTTCAACAACAGACGAATGATTTCACACCGCATAAAATAGACATCCATTTATATTGTTTCGATTTAATCACACAAAATTAATAGCAAACTATATTTTAAAACTCTTCTTAACTGTACAAAAGTGAATAATACTACACAACATGGATTCAAAACTACAGAAATATTCGACTTACAGCCCATAAAATATCAGGCTACTAGAAATAACAGTAACTTACAATACTAAATATCAATCAGAGAAATATTTGCTATTCTCTCAGTTCGATTACTACTGAATCCGAAAGGCAATACTATTATGTATGTAGTCGCTGTGATAAGTAACGAGGGAAATACAGGCTTTACAGACTTCTCGAGGTTTCTTTGGTAAATGACGATTTTGTCACCAAATAAGAAATAATTCACCAAGTTTGGACTTCCTTTCTTTAGGGCTGACAGAAGAAAAACAAACTTACATGTTGGTTTTCTAGTCAATTCATTTGACATTGAGAAATGATTACAGGGAGTTCTCTCCGAAAATTACGCCCTCACAAATAAATATTTTGTTACAATATACAAAATAAAGTATACCACATCTAGTGGACTTGTACAAATATTTTACTAATTACTTCACAAAAGTTGTGCTTAATGTTGCGAGCTGTAAAATTGAATTAAAAATAAAAAAAAAATTGTGAAAACTATTTTGTCTTTTTGTGCTTGCTCTTAAAAGTAACCAAAGAGCCGAGGCTTGCATTAAGGAAAACCACTGGTACATGACTTATCCCTTTGTTCACTGACTATATGACCAGCTTTCAAGCAAAACCCTAATAATCCAAAAATTGATTTAGAAACGATTCAAAAGTTATTACAACTTTATTATTTGCAATTGATGCTTGACAGCTACTTAATGGCATAAATCATTCATAAAAGGCCGAAAGATGGCCGAATGATACAGCGCTGCTCTTCGGTACCGCGGAGTACTTCGGAGTTCGCGGGGCCGGATTCTTCTGCTGGCATGGTTGTTCGTAGCCGTTCGGAATCGGCTTTAAGCAGTAGGTCCCAATCTCATGAGCCTTCGTGAGCAAAATGATAGACCGGATCTCTCCAAACCAGCCATAAAAGAATCAGTAAACTCACTGTTACAGGAATAGATGCACCTTGAACATTGATCCCTGCTACCTTTTATATATATATACACACATATATATATATATATATATATATATATATATATATATATATATATGAAATTTTTGTTGATTGTCAAATAATAAAATGGCGGAAATTACATTCTCCTAAACTCAAAATTAAAGAAATTTAACATAATTAGGGATTTATTTGTCTTATTTCAAATTATTTGGTCTTATTGCTTTTTATAAGATTTTATAAAAAAGAACCTGATGCACCTAATACTACCCCATGTTCTTCTTGGAAATCACCCAAAACTGCATTTTCTATGTGATCGACACATTTGCATGCATGCACGCACACACACACACACACACACACACAGAAAAAAAAAGCATAATTTAACTTTAATTTTATTGCAAAGTTAAAGAAACTTACCATTTTTATACAAATTTTTAAACCCTAAACCACTTTGGTTTAATTATCACCAGTTTGGCAAGTTCCAATTGCCAAATTCAGGAAAAAAAAAAAAGAAAAAGAGAGAGAGAGAGAGAGACGTGTGTTAGGTATATCATTCTCCACTTCAGTTTTGACTCAATACTGTCAGTTATTCCCTCATAATTTTCAAACATCACCAAACACAACTTCTCAACCTTTACCACCGAAATTTAGCATTAGATTTGGCAAAAGGAAGGGGATATGAACACCTCACTGAAAGAAAACGTTAGAAAAACAGTGAACATTATCACAAACATGAGTCAGTTTTATAAAACAGACGAGAGAGAGAGAGGGACCCTGCTTCCATGAATTTGCAATCATTCATTTGGGAATGTCCTGTTGACCTTTGGGAAGAGAAAAGGGAATAAATGGAGTAAACAGCTGGAAAAAGGAGGAGCATTATGAAATAAGGAAAAAGGTGCAATTCCTGGGGGGGGGGAATAGTGCTGCAGTCTGAATAACCTTATATCCTACTAATAAAAAAATTGTATAAATGTAAGCCATATTATAATAGTAAATTTCTATATATAGCTAAAAATCTATTCTTTCTCTGCATTACTATGGGAAATTGTTCAAATTAATAGCATGAAATCCGAGAGCTTCTTATATTTAAAATAACCATCACTGTTCTATATTAGTCCAATCCAATACTATTGGGTATCGGCACATCATTCAATAATTGTTGTATGAATTCCTTCTTGCTGCAGTCTGCAAAATTCTAATTGCAGTTTGATATCATATATACTATTTAGCCCCAATTTGGAAGAGCCAAAGAAATTTGTTTCATTTTGCCATCGAACGGGCACAATGCCATAAAAGTCCTGAAATGTGCATTTTTTAGCATAAGGGGACTATCTACAAAAGATATGCTTGCAGGAGGAAGGGAATTTGTGAAGTTGGGAAAGGGGAGGAATGTAGCAAGAAGTTTGACAACATATTTTGGATAAAACAAAAATATTTTAAATCAGCAGATTTAATTTTGAAATTATTTAAAGTCAGCAAAACTTAAAAGAATTTTTGTAATTAAAGCAAAAGCAACTTTTTTTCACTTACATTTCTTACAGAAAATGCATTCAGAGTAGGTTTTCAGAATACGGTACCAGAAGAAATACTTCACTTAGAAAAAAACCTCACCTTGCCCCACATCATTATTATTGTATTTATACTTGTCATTAAAACACATTAAAATTTAAAAATAAAATATTAAATATAACCAATAACATAATGCTTTGTTTCTGAAGTACATATTTAAGTAATATTGCATGAAAAGTCACATGGAGAGGAGGGTGTATGTTGAAGTGTGACATTTTGTGACCAAAGGGGGGGGGGGCTGTCCAAAATACTGAACAAAAAAAGTGACACCTTTATGATCAGCCTTTAATGTATAATTCCATAAATACTTCATACTTTTCAAAATGACCAAAAAGTATGGAGCAATTACAGAGTATGTTATATATCTGCATATAAATATATATTTATATGATCAAACATCACTAGATAATTCAGGTAGTATTATATAAAAAAAGAATGAATGGCCAGAAAAATTAAGTTGATAAATAAAATTTTAAATATTTTAAAGGGAAAAAAGTTTAACAAATATACATATATAAAATAAAAATTAAGAGGCAACTGGCTTGGTTTAAATTTTTTTTAATTAAAAAGAAAAACTTATTAATCATAAAAACAAGGTTTCTGATGTTTAAACAGCATCAAAAAAGGATAGCTTCCAGGAAAAAGTTCAAAAATCTTATTGATCACAGTATTCAACAAATACAAGGAAATACTGTTGGCAACCATAAATAATTTAGTACTGACGATTAGAAAAAAATTAAAGCTGCTCTTAAATTTTAAAATACTATCGATATGAGAAATACATAGTCAACTGTTCTAATTTCTTTTTCTATGTTGAATAATTGATGAGTTAAGAGAGGAAATTAATATTTTCTCAAACAAGACGTAAATTTGATGTTATTAATGTTCAATATGGGTAAGTAAAAAAAAAAAATAAATAAATAAAGTACTTAAATTAACTGCCTGACATGAGAAAAAACAAAATAACTACATAGCATAATTCCTTCTATTTTTAAAATTTTATTATAAAATTGTTTTTACTCTGGGGGAGAAAAAACTTTTGAAACAGAACTTTCTTCATATTCAACTGAAACAATAAATGCAGATTTTATTTAAGAATTTTTATTTCATTTTTAAAAATTGAAAAAAATACAAAAGGTTAAAACACTGACTTTAGATTGAAAATAAAAAAGCTACTATACACTGTTAGTTACAGACTGATGCCTCACATATTTACAAAACCTATCAGTTCCTCAAAAGTTTTTCAAGAGGAATTGATCTCTTAAATAAGGAACACAATATCATTTGCTACCATAACTTGGTTAGCATCAGTCATTTTATCTAAAGCTACATTGATTTCTTCTGGTGTAAATGGTTCTTTCAGCTTCTGGGCAGCCATGAAATCAACAAGATCAGGCATTGGAACAGACTGGGCATGGCGCTCTTTAAACAATTTTGATAATATGGTTCTGAATTCCTTTAATCTAGAAAAGAAAGATGAAAAGGAATGAAATAAAATAATTCATACAAAAAATGAACAATAACAAGATTACTGCAAAAAATATTTCAATTTAAAAAGATAAACTTGAAAATAATTATTTGCAGTAAAGTAAATTTTTAAAGAGGACAAGTCTTCAAAAAATTCTTGTCTCAATTAGAAAATGATAAAATATCCCTAACAAAAGATTCTTTAAAGTTGACAAGACATGCCTGATATTTTCTCTAATTGACATAAAGTCAAATTAACTAACAATGGATTACAGAAAATAGCACCTTAAATACAAAGTTTATAGGTATTTAATTTTCCATTCAATTTTGTATTCAATTATCAGTTATTTATTTCCTTAATCAACAAGCTTTTACATACTGTAGAATACATCCCTCATTTTACAAGTTATCAGTTTTGCTATCTAAAATTTCTAATATTTAAAAGAAAATAATGATTTCTGAGAATTTTTTTCTTTCAACCTAGGATATTTGGTTTGATAATATTTGACAGGTTAGAAGACATTCCTACAAGCACTTCTATAAACCCTCTTCTGAGATCCAGTTGTAAGTGGCCAAACACTGAAAAGCTTATAATAGTTCCCAAATTAGTTATAAGTTGATTCCTGAAAATAATATCTGAGCATTTGTATAAAATCAATATAATTTCCAAATTCATACTCAGTAATACCTTTCTAAAACATATATTTATAGAGACATTTTGGGGGTCTGGCCCTCCCCAAAATGTTTTCAGTATATACATCACAAGATTTTTTTTAAAAACAATTTTAAATTTGTGTACTGGGGCTATATCAATGGTGCTCAATGGGGGCGATGCCGCCCCTGGGGTAGAGGGGGCAGTGGGACAATGCTGGTGGACAGTAAACTAGTTTGGGGTGGTAGGGAGGCAATGTGAGCAGGTTTTGGCTTTTAAATTTAATTTTAAAAATACTAAATAAATTTATTATATTAATTATCTAATTTACACAATTTTTACTAGTAATAAAACAAACTTGTGGTTGTACCAAAACCAGTTTCATTCCCTATGCTCTGCGTGAAATTAGGTGAACATTCAGAAAAATATATTTAACCAACAGCATTTGTTCAGTTTGGTTTGGAGCACTACAGTGAACTCTTTTACAACACAAGGGCTATTGAGAGCAGGACCTACTACTTAAAGCCATTTCCAAACTGCTACAAACATCTATGCCCCAATGGGATTCAAACCTATGAACTTTGGAACCAAAGGTCAGTGCCCTAACTATTCATTTGAGTGTTATTTCAGCATATGTCAGTAAAAAAAAAAAAAAAAAAAATTGATTTGAAACTATATTGAACAAAATTGCTTAAACATTTTGCCTTTTATAATAAGAGTACTTCTCCAACACTTTAAATTATGAGATTTTTACAAAGAGGGGCGTTGAACACATTTTGATTCCATAGGGGAGCATTGAGCACATTTCAGCTCCATATGGGATATAGCTTAAAAAGCGATACTGTTACTCCTTCAAATGATAATGAGGATCGCCAAAAGGCATCCTCAATATTCTGCATATATCAAAATAAAGTAGTAATTTTTTTAAAGTTATTGCATTTGTTTGACATACGCTTCACATATTTACCCACATATTTGATACAACACAAACTAGAAAAGCTCTTGAAGATTATCTTGTCTCTGTCAAGGTCTTTAGTAGTATATCCTAATACATCCCGATAACTCAATAACGAAACAGCCGGGTCAAGACAAGAAATTACACTACTCGCGATTGGCAGAAGTGAACTCAACTGTTCAGCTCCTGCAACAATTACTGGCTTGTTGGCATATACTAGGATATATCAAAGATATTGATATTGATTGCAATAGTCAGTGATATTAGTATGTGTTGATATATCTTAACAGCTTGCTACTTGTTCATTCATATGTTCTGTAGATGGATATATATATATATATGCACTTCCAGTTTGCACATTCAATGTAAATATAGCAAATATCCTTTATGCACTTGAAAGTTGATTGTTCTTTAGATTAAGACTTTGGATCCCTACAAAAAAATTCTAGCTATGACACTGACCTGTCTGATTGAAAATGCCAATTACTTTCTTAATGCTACTTACTGATAATTTGTAAAAAGGTGCAATTTAAGCATGTTTTATTAGGTAGTAAGAATGGATTATTGAACATTCCTGTTGCACCAAGAAATTGTTTCATATAACACACAACACATAAATTCTAACAATTTGAAATATCTCTTCCTGGACCAAACATTGATTACCATGCATTTAAGGTCATTATTACTGTATTTACAATAATTGTACTTGGAACAATTTCTGCAATTTAGACAGTATTAATAATAAAACAATACCTGGGTTCTGGAATTTCACTTTGAGAATCTTGTTCAGTAGATGGACCTGGCTGTGAAGCTGTTCGCATTGACCTATCTCTCTGACTTCCTGTTCCTGTTAAAACAACAAAATAAGTAAATATTGAGAATTATGCTCTTTTATATTGTAAAATCTTAATAAGTTAAAATCAACTTATATTTAGTATTAGAAACAATTAAGGACATTTTCAACAAGTGAATTTTTTGAAATTTAGGCTACTATTCATACAGCCATAGCATTTTTATATACTTTTATAAAAAATAATTTTTTTTAGCCAAAAATTATATATACTTTATGTGTTTGAAAAAGTTAAGTTATATATCAGAAAACACATGTTTTTTCAACATCTAACTCATATTAAACACGGGTTGTATCATCTATATATAAAAACTTTAAATTCAACAGATGTGCAACAACTAATTTCATGATATAGTGAAGTTTGGCAAGCGTTGTTGTAACAGTATTGACAAAAGTGAGCCAAAAGTTGCAAAAATGTCATGTCAAGAAACATAAAAAACATGTTTCTTTCAATAAATATGGCAATCAATATTTCCATTTCCTTTCAATACTCCAGAAATAAAAACTGTATGAATTAGACATTTTTTTTTAATCAGCATATCTCAATTTTTTATGCTACACATTCAAAGTTGGATTTTTTTTTATCTTTCAACATCCATGTCTTCTTAATGTTTCAAACAACATAATTTTATCCTATGGTTTCTAAATGTAATAGATATTTAATTTGCTGTTATTTTCCATACACATAGATACAAATCTACTGACATGTTACAGTAGCTTAGTCAGCAAAGGCATCACTTAGAACTGGAGGATTGCGAGTTCGAGGCTTAGACTGGCCAAAGATCCAT
The DNA here is from genome assembly GCA_032207245.1 of Pardosa pseudoannulata. Classification (NCBI taxonomy): domain Eukaryota; kingdom Metazoa; phylum Arthropoda; class Arachnida; order Araneae; family Lycosidae; genus Pardosa; species Pardosa pseudoannulata. The sequence goes on from CM063508.1 coordinate 15,955,588, forward strand.
CATATTCATTAATGACAACAGGGGCACATAAAATAGGTTTGTGGTTTCCTCCAAGTTCCTAAATGATACCTGCAGAAGTGGCAGGCAAAGCCTAGTGGTCTTCTGCTTAGTAACTGCTTTTAAATTGCAAGGAACCTTACATTGTCTCAGTAATGTTGGCTACCTTTATGGTGTTCCCATAATAAAATGGCCAACAAATACATTTGTTTGGTAGTGGCAAATACTATAATAACTTTTGAATACAGTACAAAATAGAAGATATAAACTATTTTAAAGAAATTATATGGCAATCAACTCATGAATATTGTTTATTCATTCAGTAGGGCCATTAATTTAAACTTACTCTGAGTGATGTATACCAAATAAATAAAATGGAGTGGGGAAAAAGTGTAAAAGTAATTTTATACAGCTAAGACAAACTTTAGATGCTTAAAATCATAAAAAAAAATAAATATAAATTAAAATAATTAAAAGTATTACCTGAATCATCTTCAAAATCATATGGATCATAACCTTCTTCTCCTGGTTTTGGTCTAGGTTTATCCGATGTCCTTAAGGGGAAAAAATTATAATGAAACAATGTTGCAAGAATGGAGTAGGAAATCTCAAGTATCTATTAAGTGAAAAATATTAAAATAGAAACCAACAATAAAAATCAAAACCTTTTGACATGCTCAATGAATAGAAGTAGATAAAATCAATTAAGTAGAACCTTTAAATATGATAAATTATAGAAAATGATTAAAACTCATGTATTTACTACTCAGATATTGTTATTAAAAGTTAATATTTTAATGTTATGGAATATTACTATGCTCAAACTACAATTTGCATTTCTATGTACAATATAATTTTGGGTGATCTTCCTAAACATGTTCTTCCCTGATCTTCATAATTATAATAATAATAAATGTTGATTAAATTTGACATAGTTTAGATTGCAAATTGAAGTTTAAAAAACGAATGTGTGAAAGATAAGCTTGGTAATTTAATAAATGGAATATTTGATTATGGAATATTCTTAAATGAAAGTTATTTTAACATGCAGCAAAAAAATAGTTTTAGAATAAGCATTCTACTTTTGCTGATAATGCATTCAAAACAATTTCACAATAATCAAACTTTTGATGCAACAATTTTAATAACATGTGATGATCCTTACTTTGGTCTTTTTCCTGCATCTTCAGCTTCTTCATCACTAGAAACCTCATCACGGGTCCTTTTCTTCTTTTCTTTCTCCATGACTCTTTTAAAGATGGCAAACTGAACTAAGTCTATAGCAGCCTCAGCATCTCTTAGATTGACAGTGTTTGACATTCTAGCTTTTGCATGAGCAGTGGAAAGTCGAATTAAAGTTTCAAGAGAACGAGCTGTTACAGGTTGAGTCTATATGGGAAAAAAAAAAAAAAAATATATATATATACACATACATACACACATATATATATACATACATACACACATATATATATAATACATATATATACACATGTGTGTGAAATGAGTGTTTAACCACTAAAAACTTAGAATGGTATTCCTGCTGGATATAGTGCAGCCATTAGACTATGAAAGAATACAGCAAAATTTGAAAATTAAAAAAAATGTTAGTTTATTTAGACAGTTTATCTTTGGTATTCTCTTTCCAAAATTTTATATACTCACTTTTATAGGGCTATGAGGGCACAAGTGAGCCAGCAAAAGCTTTAAGATAAATCACATGATTATGCTTAAGAGTAACTAAGTTGTGCAAAGGAGTTATATAAATATAGTTAAGCTAAGCAGAAATTTTTTCGTGCTCTTGAAGTTACCAAGGGTTACCGCAACAAGAGAACAAAGACTCAACAATAATAGCAATTTTAGGGATAGAATCCTTAAAATATCATTATATATATACATATATATACACATACACATGTGGAGATAGAACTGCCTGTATTTCTCTATGCTCTATGGTTACCCAAGCCTCTGTAATTTTAGAGTTGCTTGAATAGCAATGAGGAGAAGGAGAACAAGACAGATGGATGTGAGAGATAATTAAGAACAACAAACTGAATAAGATGTTTATTCTGTAGATTTTGACAAACCATCCTTCAATCTTTTTTTTTGGGGGGGGAGTAAATATATATATATATATATATATGTTGCAGCCTAAAATCACTGAAAATAAGACGAAACTAAAAAAGTATGCGGCAAGTTTTTACAGACCAGAACAAAGTAGATTCAGTTTTCCACAAAGTGACAATAATACCATATTGCAGATCTGCAATATACCCAAAATTTTACATCATTTACACAAAGAACTTTATGATTTAACAGA
>CM063508.1:15958004-16018498 GCA_032207245.1 Pardosa pseudoannulata
TACAGGGATGTTGCGCCTCTTCAAGCATTTTCGGAGCAGCAAAACTTTAAATTTGGAGCAGGAAAAAGCATTTTCGTAGCAGCAAAACTTTAAATTTGGAGCAGGAGAAAGCATTTTCGTAGCAGTCAAAATCTTGATTTGGAGCAGGATATAGTGTTTTTGTAGCAGTTAAAGTAACGATTTAAGAAATAAACTTAAGTTTTTGAATGATTGGTTAATAGCATTCGGAATGGCCAAATATTCAATAATTTCTGATATGGTTTGTTGGTTTTGTATAGGCAATATATTTCTATGTAATTATATAATATATTTCTATGTAATTAGTATAATCATATAAAAGATTATAACAAAGTATTAGCAGTAAAAACCAAAGCTGGAGAATTACTAGTAAGGTTCCTTATTACAGCTTCAGTACGAATTTATTTGTTAACAAGAAAGCATTCTTTACAGCATGATGCTTAAAGAGTTATTACACATGATTACAAGCAATATCAGTAGTATATTTACTTTTCATTCACAAAATCACATGAAATAGCACTAAAAAAGGACCGGACAGGAGAGGAAAGCCATCATTTTCCCTTCAATGTAATGTAAAAGATATATCAAGTGTTTTTTGGTCACGATCATAAAGAATGTACTTAGTGGTAAAGATAATTTTATCTTTCAACGTGTTGGCTGAGTTCTGACCATGGATTAGTTCACAGAGGAGAATAATTCACAAGGTGGGAAGATGCAGATGAACATCACTACTGCATGACAAAAGACAGTACTTACAGATGAAGATACAAATGCCCTTTAAAGATTAAGAGGTGTAAATAGAAGATAAAATGAACAGCAAAAAATAGATGAAGTTTTGTGCATTGCTACTCCAGCCTTTAAAAGTTATTTTGATGAGTTTCGTCTCTCCATTTATTGCAAAACAATTGATGAACCTAAAAATCCCAATTCCAAGTAATTTTTTTTTTTTTTTTTTAATTTTACTTGGAAAATAAAATGATAAAATATTTTACATGAACAACTTCAGCAAGGTGATACATAAGACTTCTCCCCCTAATGCTCTTTCAAGAATAAATTACCCAGGGTGGTCATAAAATATGCACTCCAATATTCCCTCATTTCTAAATTATTTTTCTAAAATAATTGTATTTAAACTACTTTATTTTAAATTAACTAAATATAATTAAAAACTGAAAAATAATGAGACAAAATGAAGCTTTCAATGCTGATATGAGTAATTTTAGGCATCCAATTACAACTGTTATATTAAATAATTAGCTATTTAAATATTTAAGGTATCCGTCTACATTTGGAGAACTTTTTTCTTTAAATGTAGAAACTAGTTCATGTTTTTATATTATTTTTTATATTATCATAGAGAATTGCACTTAAAAAATTTATTCCTGGAGAAGTTTTTATAAAATTTCTAATAAATGAAGAAAATTTAGTAAAAAAATTGGGTTTTTTCAAAAGGTCTAATCTTTTAATAAATTAAATTATTTCAAGATTTTTGATGCAACATATTTCTTATACACTGGACTAGTGAATCACCTAAAATCTTTGCTTACATTTGGCAAAAAATTTCGGTCCTTCAAAATCATACACATTGAATTTTTAACGAATTTTCATTACCTTTATATCTAACTATGAGTGTAAAATCATTAAAAATTATCAAACTTTAAAGCTTTAAGGTCATTTACTAGTAAATACTATCAAAAGCATTCATAATAATTTTCAACAAAATATTTTAAGAACTTTTTGAGAAATTACATTTCAAGTTTCAATATTTTATTAAAAATACCGTTCTGAAAAAAACGCATTTGAAGTTTATGAAAGCAACTTTAACTATTAAAAAATTAAAATACATGTTTAAAATTCCCCACACTTTTTTGTTTCAAAACTTTATAATTGCCAAGTTGCTAATTATTAAAAATACTGGAAAAATGTTTTAAACTATTCTTCAGGAAAATTTAAAAATTTTGTCCAAAAATGCTCTTTAAATTCACAACTTCCGGTTGCGAAGTCACTACTTCCGTTTTGTTTTGACAGCTGTCACTGATGTTTAAACAGCTGTAACTTTTCTTTAAAATGCCGTAGAGACAAAACAAAAACAGATTTAGAAGCCTAAAAGTTGAAATTTTACAATAGAGAAATTAAAAAAAAATATATATATGATTTTTGGCAAAAAAATGACGTTTTTAAAGACGGATGATGTATGATGATTATAGTTATTAAAAATTATTCATCTTATTTTTCTCTAACTTTATTTTAATTTCGCTGTATTTTTTTTAAAATTAGTCAGCATCCTTTTATATAATTTACGTGATGCTATACTAAATTTGCATTTCACTACAGTATGAATTAAGACTGGGCGATGTATCGATATATCGTGAAATATCGATAAAGAGTACTCCATCGCGACACTGATTTCCAAACTTTGAGTTCGGATCAAGATGTGAACGAACTCTTATATAGCTAAACTGATCGGAGAACTCTGATGTGAAATCGTCTTTCCGATATCATGACAGTATTAGAGTATACGAGGTATAGTGTTCCTAAAAGTCACGTTCCGACATATAAACATAATCTTTTCGATTTTACAACTTCTAGTTACAAAGCGCATGCGTAATAAAACGTCCTTTTATATAAACGCCAAACGACGGCCGAATGGATAAAGCGTTGCTATTCGGTACCGGAATTCGCGGTTTCGAATCCCACTATTGGTATGGATATTCGTAGTCATTCGAATCCGCTTTAAGCAGAAGGTGACGGTCTCATTAGCCCTTGTATAGCGGAACAGTAGACCGTAGCATTCCAACTAACTGATATTTGAACATCATCTGTCCGATTTTGCGACACTGAGAGAGAAACATGCGGTATATCAGGGAACAGCAATTTATCTACATCGCGAAATCGTTATTTCGTCCTAATTGAAGAATCCCGATAAACATTGGAAATAAATAAAAGAGAGAGACGCACGGAAATGAGGAAAACCTCGACGATTCACAAATACGGAACTTCAATCGCGAGAGGCTGGGTGGGGTCTGCGTCAAGATATTTTTGTGACACGTTTGTATGGAAAAGTTATATTAACTTCCGCATCCGGCCAGTGCAGGAAATTCTTGTTGTGACATGTTTGTGCAGGCTCATTTCAAACGAATTTTTTCCCGGTGGTAAAGCGCAGAAAATTGTAAATTGACTTTACAAAAAATAAAATAAATTAAAAAAAATAATTAAATCTGAATATTCTAGATTGTTCAATTTCCATATTTTCCCGATCTGATTACTATTTTTAATAGGCTCCAAACATTACGTTTCGGGAAGAGTATTGGTCCCCCAGAGGATGAAAATCTCATATCAAGTGATGATAGTCTCACCAATAAGCGAATTTCTTTCCAATTTCGAAAAAGTTAGAAATAGCAAGATAAAAAAAAAAAAAAAAAAAATTCTAAAGGAATTGGAAATTTCCACAGGCGCACTAAAATTTGCAAAAAAAAAAAAAAAAGGAGAGCAGAAATCGGCTGTAGAAATCAAGTAGAACTTCACCAAAAAGCGGAAAATTTCTATCGCTGTACATGCTATAAACGTATTTCTTTTCTTGAGTCTGTAGTACGAAACAGTAGCAGTATGTCTGAAGAATGAAATTCTTTCTTCTTATTTCATGCACTTTTACCTGACAAAGTAAGTAGGAAAAATAAATATGACATATTCACTCTAAAGTCTACTATTCAGCGACGTTCGGCGGGAAAAATTCGTCTTAGCTTCGTAGAACTAACGTAATTACTAAACGTTCAAAAACTGCAAAAAATTTGTAAAATGGCGCAGTTTCGGCGCAATTTCTGCTAAAATACCGTTTTTGGAGCAGCTGGGAGCAGATATCTGAAATCGGAGCAGTTTGGCGCAATTGGAGCAGCCGCAACATCCCTGGCCATAGTACCAACAGCCTGTGACATTGCCAGCTTTTTTAAAAATGAAAATGTGTTTTCATAATGTTGTCTTTGTTACTTCATAGTTGCTTTCTGGATTTAATAATATTATGGCAGTGAAACATAAACAAAATTCTGATGTTTTAAGCACACGCACATATATATATATATATATATATATATATATATATATAATAGAAGCTGAAATCTGATAAAAGCTGATAGAAGATTCTGATAGAAGTCATATATCATTCTGATAGAAGCTGAAATCAAAATAATTTGAAATGGTTCATAATGGTCTTCCCATACAAGTATACAATGCAATTAAAATCCACACATGGTGCAAGTAAAACCTACAAGTTAGCAGGCATGACATTGCTTTATTCCTTTCAAGAAAAATTTTTCCCCCTCACACTTTTCCTTTGTTAAAAATATTTTAGTACACTCAGTTAGTTCTATTATGAAATTAAAAAACAACCCAAATATTTTTTGCATGTTTGAAGAAAATCATGAAATAATTATAACATTATAAAATATGAAAATAAATCATTTGCTTACTCTAGCAAGATCAGTATTTTGAGTATCAAATGCACGAAGCTTAGCATATTCTTCTGAAAGGCGTTCACAAGCCTCTGGAGTTAAAGTTGGTTTTACTGCCTTAGCTAAATGGATATATTTTTTCATAAATTCTATGCTTACAACTTTTTCCCTAAATTAAAAAGAAAAAAACACTAAATATATAGTTTATCACACATTCATAAGGAAAAATAAAGTAAAACACATAACTATTTCTTCATAAAAGTTTATTAAGTTAACAAATTTCATTACTTTTGACCCTTGTTAGAAAATGAAAAACTTCTAATATCTAAAAGTGAAAGCATATAGGTATCACTCTGTTCTTAGAGGTGGTACTAAATCCATAATTTTAACTTCAGAACTAGTAAAGTTAGGTCAGAAACCTTTTGCAGAAACTTTGCAAATTATTAAGTTATACAGTACTTTATAACATAATTGTCTTTGATATTGTTTCTGAAAGCTCTGAGAGCAAACATTGTAGAAGGGTGACTTTGACAGTAAAACAAGACTGCATGAAATGCCTTTTAACCCATTCGTGATCAACGTCTTGTGGATGCAATGCAGTGATTCCACTCTTATGAGACCAACATTTTTATTGCTTTTCTCTTTTTATAAGGAAAATATAGTAGTGCATCCAGCTATTATTGTGGAAGTTGAAATATTTATGGGTGTGTTTTGTAGAAGCTGGGTGAAATGGGGTGGTATTACATTCAGTTTCATTTTCTTAGTCATGGCTTTGAGAGCAAGATACCTAACTGAGAGTGAAATAACTCAAATGAAGGTAGAAGTAGGTGTGTCATGTGTGCTAAAAAACAAGTAAAAACGAAAACAAATTTTGTATTATGAGTGCAAAATATGCAATGTCAGACTGTGTCAATCCTTGTTTAAAACTATACCACACACAGAAGAAATTTTAATTTCAAATTTTATTATATATGGATCATTAGTACTAAATTTTCTTCTTTTTAAATTTCACACACATATATATATATATATATATATATATATATATATATATATATATATATATAGTTTTGGTAATTATATTTTTGTATGTATAGTATTTAACTTATTACTGCTTAAATTAATTCTTATTAAATTTTGTGTGTATAGTATTTGTAATTGTATTTCCATATGCCTCATATTTGACCTCTTGTGCATAGTTATAATTCTAGTATTTTGCATACTTCATTCATTTCTATTTATGAAATATGATTCGTATTAATACATATTAAGTAATAGCATCTTATATACATAATTTGTAAAATAGCAATCATTATATTAAAATGCTAATTTTATAGGAATTTTTTTTTATAAAACTAGGCATAACTTCTTAAAATGCACAGGCTCCATTTCTGAGCATTCAGTACTGTGACTGCATTTCATTCCCTGCACGCTGGTCCTCAAGGGGTTAATAACCTAAATATTATTTCACTTAGTAGTGAATTTTAATCTGGAAACTTACAATAGAATAATGCACAGGACTTATCAGACAATGAAAAATGTAAACAAGTAGCTGTAAAAAGGATAAAATATGCGTTTGAAAAGAATTATTGCCTCTGAAAATCAGCCCTTTTTTTTTGGGGGGGGGGAGAAAAATCAACTAGATGTTCCTAAACTAATAACTAAATTAAAAGAAAATATATTTAATGCCTACATTTTAGCTCTAGAACCATGAAGCAATGCATCAAATTTCTCATATATAGGAGTATTTTCCTCTTCTCTTTCTTCAGCATCAGGGTCCTTTGTAGCAAGGAAATCAGCAGATACATGAATAGGGAGAGCTATAAAGAAATGAATAATAATGTAGAGACAGGTAAAGGAATCTTGGTAAAACTTAGAGCAAATGCACAGGTAAGGTTTTTTTGTTTAATTATTAAAAAAATTAAACTGAGAAACACAAGTTTAAAATACATGGACAAATTACTATAACAAGCAATAAATATACTACCAAATGAAAAGCAAGCACATTGAAAATTTACAAAATCAAATAATTCTTAACTCAGATATTTGCAAAAATATAAACTATATCTTTCATCAATACTTGATCCTTTAGATTTTACAAAGGATGTAATAACAAAATATTGTTAAATAATTAATTTCCCTAAATATAACACAATTTTTTTTAGAAAGTTGATGATTCTTTTTGAAAGAAAACTTATTTTTAAGTTATTTTTATAGAAATATTTAGTTGAATGCTGTAATTAACTTTCAGCAAACATTTTTTTTTTCCCAGAGCACCTATAATCCAGAAAATCTGGTATTCTGGCAGTGCATATTTCCCACCAATGCTGCATTATAGATGTTTGACTGTAGCTGCAAAAAAATATATCAATATACCATTGCAGTAAAATGGATACACTGAATAGTACTCAAAAGTACTATAGTCACTTTAACAGCTAATTATATACAAATAATGGTAAAAAAAGAATTTATATATTCAACATACGTTCTCCATCCATTTCCCCAGGTTTGCGATATCTGTGCATACGTACAACATGATCAGCAATTTCTCTATCACTTTCAGGATCCATCTATAAAGATATTTTTATAATTACACATCAGATGTTTTCATAAAAATATTGTCATTAATTACTTCAAACACCTTAATGCTTACCTTATCCAACATGATGAATAACAGGTCAAAACGAGAAAGTAAAGAGTCTTGTAATCCAATATTTTCCATGGGTGTTTTATATTGATCATACTAAATAGAAAGTAAGTTAATAAATGTTGTATATATCACATTTAAAGATACACAAAAATCCAAACTCAAGAGAACCAATATAAGACTTCTGATAGAAAATTTACAATAACACTTTTGTTTAATATTTTTTCACAGCAGTCAGCAGGCTTGTATAAAGCCTAAAATAACAGGGTAGAATCCAAGTTTAAGAAGTCTAGTGACGATATTATATTAGTGCTTTGAAAGGATAAACAAAATAATGCTAAATAACAAACATTTAAATACTTTTAGGCATGATTAAAAGCCTATTAAGAAACTAATGTATACAAATATGATGAGGATGTAAACTAAACAAATGCCTAAATAATTCTCAATTTGAATTTAAAATTTTTAAAAATAGCATTAATAAAGTTCCACCCAAAATAAATAATAAATAGGAATGTAATTGCAGGCTATTATTAAATTTGCAAAATAAGTAAAGCAATTTCCAAGAAGGAGCACTTGAATATTAAGGCAATCACTAAGAATTTGGTGAAACAACTAAAGTTGGATTCAAACAAAGATCAATCTTATTTTCTCTACTTTAATAAAATAGAAAATAATCAGTTGTATCATAGCTAGGATTGACATTAAAAAGTGAAAAAAATACATTATGCATACCTTTCCATACACTGGATTGGCAGCTGCAAGAACACTACAACGAGCATTAAGTTTAGCCTGAATACCAGCTTTGGCAATGGTCACTCTGCCTTGTTCCATGACTTCATGAATAGCTGTACGATCAATGTCAGACATTTTGTCAAATTCATCAATACAAACAACACCACGATCAGCCAAAACCATGGCACCAGCTTCAAGTCTTCTATCACCTGTAAGCATCCATGAGTTATAATATGACACTTGATACATAATATACTCATTCATCATTACAGTATTAACCCTTTAAAATCCAAACAGTTAGCTTAATGTTTTGAAGATTTTCATGCCTCCTTTGCCAAATACTGCTTCCAATAATTACAAGATGTGCATCTACATTGGCATGTTTTGGTTATATTACACTAGTACTCTGTGACCAGCATACAAACTGGATCACCAACTTAATTTAAAATTTTAATCCATTTTTAGATATTACATCTTCCAATACTTCTGAGGGTGGCAAGCCAAGCCCATAGGTCTTCTGCTTAGTCCCTGCTTCAAAATTACAAAGACCCACTTGAGCAAAAAGTTATACTTTCACCCTTGAGGTGCTCGTTAAAAAACGAAAGGTGTACACCTTTGCCTTAATTAAAGTAGCATATAGCTCAATTGTCCTTGGTTTGAACAAGTGGCATCAGAAACAACAACAGATTATACCAATAATTAAAACAATCTCAAAAATAAAAACAACTCATTATAATATAGATAATGCATTTTTATTTAAATTTAATTTTTTTTCAAATTTAGGAAATAAACATGAAAAAAATTAAAGTATTATATTTGGTAAATTCATCCACACATTAAGCCAACAAAAATTTATCTATGTTTTAACGCAAACTAAGATACCTATAAACTTAAAAAATATATTAAGCAAGTGAGGAAAATAAATTATTAAATACTTTTAATTTAAAAAATGCTTGTACTGTTACTCCTAGTGATAGAATTGGGTTAGCATAGAAAAAAATGGCAACAGTGTAATTTAAAAAGAAATATGCCAAGTAGATAAAATTAAATAAGTACATTTAATCAAAAATAACAAAACTTTTGTTGTCTTAAGACACATTTTAAATACTATTAGATGAATTAACTTATTTAAGAGTTTTACTAAATTTAGCTTGTTATTAAAAGAAATATGTTTATGGGACCTTATTTTAAGGTCACCAGACCCAATGGAAAGAAAAAAAAAGTGTTCTGTCTCCACTTCAATCAATTTAGCCTGCCTAAAACATTTCCAGGATTTACCTAAATCACCATAGAAAATTTCATGAAACATTTTAAGATGCACGGAGAGCAGACAGACATACCTACATAAGATTTTATATATACATCAATAATCCCTGCATTAGAAGACTGTGACTGGCAGCAAGGAAATAGGAAAATGGCCAGTTTGTTATGTTATTCCAGGGATTAAAAATAAGTTGTTTTTTATTAACAGCACAAAATATCAAAGTAGTTACTTGTAATTGAACCAATATACCATTTATATAAGAAATGACATAAAACTCAATATACTGCATCAAGATTTCAGATTATTTTTCATTTATAATTTCATGCTTTTAAGTTTTATCATTTATACATTTTTTATATTATACATACAGGATGGTACAAGATAACTGAAATTCGACCAAATATCAGATATCAGTTTCATTCCCTAACTTTTCTTAATGTTTATGGTAGATACCTGTTTCTTGATCTGTTGTAACAGCTGCAGTTAAACCAACACCAGATGATCCTCTACCAGTAGTAGTTATAGCACGAGGTGCAGTATGGAGAACATACCTTAGCAACTGAGATTTTGCAACAGAAGGGTCACCAAGCAGTAGCACATTGATATCTCTAAAACAGTTAAAGAAAGTAAATCCTACTGAATGAAGAGGAAATGATAACACTGATTTATAAAGAGATCAAATTTTACCCTCTCAGTCGAGTTCCATTAGGTAGAACCTTTTCTACCCCACCTAGCAAAAGGCACAAAATTGCTTTCTTGATATATTCATTACCATGAATAGATGGAGCAAGAGAATTAGCTAAAATATCAAATACATTCTGAAAAAAGAAAGTGAGAATACATGAAGCACACAAAACGAAAGTATGTACAATAATAAGCAAATAACAATGAACAAAAACAATATTTCCCAAAACAATCAAACTTAAAAACTTTTAAATAAACACCAGTTTTTTCTAATGTACAAGATCAAGTGGTCAATTAAAAAAAAATAGTGGAAATAAATTTCAAATGAATGAGCAAAACTAATTTCTAAGAGACTGCATCATTTTAGTTAGTTCTTAAAGAATTACAAAGTTCTATCAGTATACTTTGAGTATACATATTATACTCTAGAACAATGATTGTTCGAATAATAAAGCTTCTGAGCAACCATAGAGATTTTATATACTATGAGATACCAAAAGGAACTAGAACAACATAAAGTTCTATAAGAATACTTTGGATGTGTGTGTATATACATAAAATATTTTAAAACAGTGTTTGCTGAACTAATGAAACTTCTGAGCAAGCATACCAATTTTAAATCCTACTATAAGTTAAAAAAGACAGAAATAAGAATTTTTCTTTCAAATCTTACATTTATTTCTTGTCTACAAACTTAAACTCCAAGTAAATATGAAAACAATCTTAATAAAACTATATGCAAGAAAAAAAATTAAATTACAGATAAGAAAAAAAAGGAAGTGCCATCAGTAATAAGGTAGAAATGTAAAAACAGATTGTTCATCTGACTTATGAGCTTTAATGAGATGGGTGGCACACTTTTTAGGTATTTTGTGGCTACCATTCATATATAGCTGTCAAGTTGTGCAGTCAGTTTGTTTTCAGTTTTTTTTTTTTTTTTTTTTTTTAATAAATAAATTCCATACTAAGAAAGTAAATTTCACACAAATAGAGCTGAACATTGCCTTTACATTTAGAGCAATGTGGACCAAAATTGGGTATTTTTCTTTATGAACAAGAGGACAAAAATTTTTAGATCCTTCAGGCAAACTGAAAATGTCCTGCAAGCTGTAGTTTGCTCATTCATTTTAAACCAACAAGAAAAGCATATTGCTATCTTCAATAGGTGCTATTCAGAACCTGACATAGACTAAGTATCTTTAAAATTAGTGAATAAAATAACATATTCAAGAAAATGTTTTCTGCTATTACCTTTGACTCAAGGTTCAGACTCTTTCCACAGAAAAAAAATTAAGCACTTTTTAAGCACCTTTTAAGCACTTTTTAAGCACCTTAATTTACATTGTATTATGATCGACCTACAGCTAAAGCTTAAAAACTGAAGCTTTTCATGAGCTTTATGACTTGTAAAATGACATTAAATAATATATATAGATCAATTTAATAATTTTATTAAACAATTGTTGATATCTCATACTTTAGGTTAAGACATCTTTCTTTGCAAACATAAATTTTAGAACAGGAATAGTCCTTATTGATCAAATGACCCCCCCTCCCAAAAATCTGAAATATTTGTAAAATTAAGAAAGTAACTGTGGTGGAAGATCAACAAGTTCCACATCATAGCAACAGTATTTTTACAGCAACATAGATGTAAAATATAGTAAAAAGTACTTCTGTATCATAAACAGGTAAATATAATATTCACACACACACACAGGGAGAAAAGAAGATGCAGTATCTACACTAAAAAATGTTTAAATATGACATACTCAAAACAAGATTCAAGAAATTATCAATGCTATTTTAAAAATGTAACTGAAGAACTGTTTCCATTCATAATAGAATATGAGAACCAAAAAATATAGGAAGGGGGGGAAAATAAGAGAATATGTCTAATTTTGAAGTTCATTTTTCTTTTCTTCTATACATTTTTTAATTGGTCTAACTCTTCTTTCTAATCTTTAGCTTTGTTGAATGGATTGACGATTAATTACCAAGGGAAATAAAAATTCAGCAACCAATATTTGGGGAAAAATAAGCACTTTTTAAGCACTCGGAAAAATTTATAAATTTTAAGGCTACGAAATGAAAATTAAGCACTTTTTAAGGACTTATTAGGGACCTTAAAAATGGATCTACAAAATAAGCACTTTTTAAGGATTTTAAGCACCCGGCTGAACCATGTGTATGTGACATAACTGATATCATCAACAATAAAAAACTTCACATAAAAATATTTTTTTTCTCTTTTTCATTACAGAATCACATAATATAAATTTAATTACATTAAATAAGTTCTAAAATATAACATACTTTCTGTTTTGAAAATTTTTTGCATTTTTTCACATCATCTACAGATATTTGGGGAGAAACTTCTTTGCTCAGAAGCTGAATATTATTAGCAATAAGCACAGTCCTAAAAAAAATGAAATTTTAACAATTTAGAAATCTATTATACAACAATCAATTAGAAGCAAAAAAACAAGCCAAATTCTTTTGTTTTAAAACCTGGGAAAGCACATTCTCCACTCAATCAGTTAAGATTAAAGTCAGAAAGATCTAATTAAACAAAAAAAAACAATATAAATTAAATTTGATACATACTCAGTGATGTATACCTCACTGAAAAGCAAGCCTCCTACAGCCCTCCCCCTTCCCTACATTCTGTATAGAAAAGATAGATTTAATTGACTGCAATTTTAAACAAGTTAATTAGGAAAAAATTAAGAGACATTTTGTATGCAAATATGTATTTTTTTAAAGTAAGATTTAAAGCTATTTCTAAATTACTACATGCATGCATATCAGCCATGTAATTTCAAATCATACACTTCAGAATTGCCGGGTAAAAGAAAGGTAAACACTTTTACTTAGTCAGATGATATCCAAATAAATAAAATACTGCCATTTTATACAAGATATTTGAAAGAATTATAATCAATGTACTTCAATGTACTATGTAGAAGAGTTTACTCTTATTTTTCAAACCAATTAAAATGAAATCACTTTTTTGTTATTACTGTTCTTTACTTACTTAAAATACAGATTTTTAAAATTTAAAATAGTATACTTTAAAATAATTATTTAACCAATATATATCTGGTTTTTTATAGTTTTATATTCAGTTTAAGCAATAAATGAAATTTTTCATTTGTCACAGTAACTTGAATGCAATTCAAAGTGAAATATTTAAAACAATGTTAGTAGCTTTTAAAAGCCTTTTTGTAGCAATTGCACCAAGGTGACACAATTTAAAGGGAAAGGAGGCTATAATGATAAATGAGAATGGTAAACTTAGAATTAGAAAAATTATTTAAGTCCTACCGGAAAGTGCCAGTAGTGTAACCCATTTTTTTATTTGGTAAACATCGAAACATGCCCACAACTTGCACCCTGTCACCAGGTTTGCACTCATCCACAAGATCATTATCAGCTATAATATCTACAGTCCTAGGGAGCTGACCAGCAGGGGCTTTCTCAGGCATTTCTTGAATTGAGAACGTCTGATGATTTTTGTACACAGACAGACCATATTCAGTTTCTAATAAATTGCCATCTTCATCCTGAAAAATTTTAAATAAAGAAAAACTGTAAACTTTAAATTCATTTCCATGAAATGAATAAAACTTCATACACAAGATAAGTAAAGTAGAAGACTTCTCTTAAATTTCAAAGTAGTTAAGAATGTAATTTTTAAACAGTTTATATTTCAAAATATACAAATAGCCCAAATTGTTACACTCTTTAACATAATTCAAAATCAAAGCAAGAAAACAGCCTATGATAATGCAAAATACAATCAAATGCCTCTGTTATTGAACCATATAAAATTGGGTCCTTCAGAGAAGTAGTCTCTGAACAGAGATAATGGGTACAGCAAAGTTTTGTACAAAGCATATTACAAAAATATTATTGAATTTATTTCATGCTATGTGTCTTATAACTTTAAAGAAGCAAATTTAAGTTTCTTTGATGAATTTTAAATTCCTTTCTTCAATTAGAGGGAAAAGAGCAAAGTGGCTACTGCACAATAGTGTATTGGTTTATTTACCAGACAGTAACAATTTCCAACATGCCAAACTTGCCAAAACGTTCAGTTTCTAATCTTCATTTTTAAAAAATATTTCACTTGGTTACAAAAGCACTAGATCTTTTAAATAAATTCTTTCATATCTAATAAATGTGAATTAACTACAAAATAATATTTTAAAAGAAAAGCTACTCAGGAAGAATAGTACTTTGAAATATTTTTAGTAAGTTGCTGAGCAAAATATATGTTAGCACATTTTTAAAGGAAAAAACATTGAATTTTTAAAAGATCCATAAAAGATGTTTAAAAAAAATTTGTTTTTCAATACCTTTAGAACATAACTTTATTAAATATTTTGTCTCCTCATCAGTTTTTTTTCTCTAATAATAAAATAAAGAAATTTTAAGACAAACTACCATTCCAAGTCAGCTATAAATTGTATTAATATCTTAAATTTATGCATTTTAATAAGATTGCTTGCTTTAAGTAACTGCTACAAAACTAATCTTTCACGTTATAACAAAAGTAAGACAACATTATAGCTTTAAAAGTAATTTTCTTAACCTTTGATTCAATATGCTAACACTAAACTGCATTAATTTTCAGAACTTCTTATTTGCACTTTATTAATTGATATAAAACCATTGGTACACTAATTACCCTAATAACCATCAGAACCTTCAAAATTCTTATAATACTGACAGTTTAACAGTAAAGAACATCATCTGAATCTATCTTAAATCTAAGTTATTACAAACTTCTCAAGAGAAAAAATAAGTTTAAACAACTTTTATGGGCTGCAATGTTAACAATTGAATATTACAGTTCATCCTCATTAGTGTCAAGCTTGTCGTTTCAAACATCATGTATGGAATACATGAAAAATAATTTCACGTTAAGATTTATATGCTATCATATGTAAAAACAGTAACATAAAGTTTTATAATAGATATAGCTGTTTGTCATGACTTCATTTGCTGTAGAGCTAAAAAAATGTAATTCTTATATGAAAATTGAAAATCATTAAATGTTGGTTCAAATGACAAAATTATATATATATATATATATATATATATATATAGCAGATGCTTAAAAATTGGGGAATTATTTATAGGAAATACAATCAACCTTAACTGAAAAAGAAAAATTAGTGCAAGAAACTAAAAACACTACAAATTATTTTTAACTCTTCTTAAAAAGAGAAATAGAGCATTAAGGGATAGAAATTTAAATATGCTAGATGGGGTTGAATATAAAGTTTTAAGTTTGTAAATGTCTCCAACTTCTGCAAATTTATTAAAATGTTGAAATCTCCAAAACAAGAACTTCCAATTAATATAAATTAAGTATACATAAAAAAGAAAGAAAGAAAAGATATTTAACTCGCCTTAGTTGGATACACTGAACTGGTGGGATAAGCCTCATAAGATGTTAGATCTGTATATCGACGTTCAATAGTCTTTGTAGTTGCAGGACAATAATGAACACTTCTAACAATTTTTGGTCTTACAAGTGAACCTACATATTAGATAAATCACAGAAATCAATTCACAATCAATGTCACATTATAAAGTGTTTATTTAAATTGTCATTGCAGTGTTTTTGAAAAAACTCTTATACCAGACAATTTTTTTTAACATCTTGTCAGTTCTTAACATGTTACACATCAATTTTTGAATCATAGTATGTTTAACATGCAGTTATCTTGTTTGGATGAACAATGTGACCAACCAGAGCCTTATTTTCCTAAAATAGTAAAAACTTTATATCTGGCAAAAAATCAGCTCACCAATGATTTGTTAAATCTTTAACTTATTTGCCATCATGCACAATGAAACAGTTTTTGCTTTCAATTTTAAAATTGATACTTTTTAAGATTATAATTGCTTTATCTTTGTTAATTTTGAAATACTACTAAAATTGCAACTATCTTAACTACTGGATTCTTGTTTTGTAAACTTAGAAAATTACAAGTAGACAAAAAAAATATGTTCTAAAATTTGCATTTTAAAAGATAAAATTGGCAGTTGCTAAAAATTTTTTAAAAATATCAAATAAGGGCTTTATTTATTTATTTGTTCCTTAGTGTATATGATACAAAAGAAATTAAACAAGAACTAAGGAAAAGATGTTTTATAGTAATACATGTATGACTTAAAAGGAAATTAAATAATAAAGGCCATAAAACTTTTAACTATATGGTGTCAAAATTAAAACTGTAAATATCATTTAATATAAAATTTGTTATCTATCTTTTAATATGAGCAGTTTTTATGATTATATAATTTTAAATAAGAAAAACGATGTGGATTTATCATTTGACATATCAATTTATGCAATTATACATTTTAAAACATCTTAAACATCCCAAAGAAACTCTTAATTAACAGTGTAAAACTTTTAAATATTTTACTTACATTTAGTAACAATTCCCTCTCTACACACACAATATTTCCCAAATAGCTTGAAATTAATGTTCTTGGAGTAACATGTCTGGATCCAAAACTATATGAATAGAGATAATAAATCAAAATTTCAGATTGTATTTACATTATGAATTAAAATAGATTACAATAAATATACAAAATATAAAAGAGTTGACAAGTACCTTCCTTCTAAAGCAATAAAAAAATCATCAACCTCTTTAGAGTAATTGTGATCAGCAACAGAAACAAATTCTTTCAATGCCCTTTGGAATGCAATCAGCTCTTCAAAGCAGGATGACAGCAAACTAGAAAAAGAAATAATAATTTCTAACTATGAATTAAAATTATAAAATTAATACATAAGAAACCTAAAAATTTAATTTTTCAACACTACTTGCAAATATTTTTACCTACTATCTAGAAACTATTAGCTTGATCTTTACATTTTAATTGCAATAACTCTTTAATATCTGTAACAGATGTAGTGCAGGTCTTCACAGGTGACCTATAATCATATATTCTTAGTAATAGAACTTTGACAAATGCATTCCATTTTTTTTTTCTTAATTTTCATAGTACAAAGTACTTCTATTTTCATTAATCCTAAACTTCTAATAACAGACCAAAAATAACTTTTTATTACCAATTAATTGATATACAAATAATCTACTGGAAATGCATGTTCTTCCAAACAGTATGCTTATTGCAAAAAAAAAAAAAAAAAAAAAAAAAAAAAAAAAAAAAAAGTTCAAATAAACTTGGAATAATAACCTGGAATTTTTTGCAGATTTCAATACACAAAAGCACACAAGAATTAAATTCAAAACAGAATTAAAAGAATAAATATCAAAATAACATAATAAAATTGACAAGCCTCGTAAAAAACATATACACCCTTCTGGTAGAAAAACTAAGAAATTCATAAACACCCGTTTGAGGCATATTGAGCCAAAAGGACAACAAAAATTCAACAGTTTACGAGAAATGTGAGTTTGCCCTACCACTGTAAAAACAGCAAAAAGGCAATAAATTTTGTAATATTAAAGAATAAAACAAATAAAAAAATTCATGTTCATACAAAACCATGTCGTGACAAAGAGGAGTGGTAGCATTGGGGGAGGGGGTTGCAGACAATGAAATTAAACATTTTAGGGATGGCATTTTGAAGAGATACATTATACTGAGAAAATCTAATGTAAGGTCTTTTATCTTTAATATATCTTAGAAAAATAAGCAAAAAACATAGAGAAAATATAAAATATGTTATACTAATGAAAAACTTTCATAATTCCTTTACAACATACATAGTTTGATTGGAATAGTCCAACATGATGCACTGGGATTTTTTCTTACAAATTAACATAATTCTTATGTCATTAGGAATTGAATATATGAATCTATAAAAATCGAAAACAAATTACCTTTGACAACGCTGAGGGTTCTTACGTCTTAAATCATTAATATTCACAACCAAGCGACATGCTTTCTTATTTATCATATCTTTCACAGACTGACTATATATGCCTTGATCATCCTACAAACATAAATTAAATCAATCAATATTTTTAATAAATCTCCAATTCAAAAGCATTTTAAACAAATTTCAAGGAAGAAAAAAATAAATACAACAGCTTAGCATACCTAACAAATTATGAAAACAATGCATGATAAGACAAGATCAAATGTTTCTAGAAGAAACCTAGATATCCAATAATTAAAACATTGAAAACTCATCAGGAAGTAGAAATAGTAACTCTTAATAACTATTAGAATAATAAAAACAAAAAAAGTAAACTCCGATATGAAAAAAAATCATAAAAATTACATAGTTATTTACAATTTTACATAACTAAGTTGAATGTACATTGAGTTTAAATATTAAAATAAAATAAATTAAATTAAATTACATCGTCATCCAAGAAATCCAGATACTCCTTCTGAAGATCTCTCATATGCTGATCAATATCAATATCAGTCATTTTAACAGAGTTAAAAGGACACTTGAAAATACAAATGAATCCTGGCTAAACTACCCGAGTCCGGAACAGTAAAGTGCCGAAAAGTCAACACTCTTTTCTTCGTTTCCCGCCGAAAGTAAAACCTTCAGTTGAGATGTTATTCTCCTGATCAAAAAAGCTTTCGTTACAATAAATCTCTTTTTCCAACCAACAAAAAAATCCATTCACTTACTTAAGTGTAACTAAATCTATATTATATTTTAAATAAAATTACAGAAAAATAGAATCTGGTTTTACTTTTTTAAAAAATATAATTAATCTAAGCATCAACTGTAAACCGTAAAACTTCCATGTAAACACATTTTTTGTATAAAGTATTTATTAAATGCCTATTTATATAAGTTACCCAGAGGTATTTTTGAATTGCTCTGACGATTCTTTTCGAGGAAAATCTACTTTTACAAATTTTTCTGAACTATCTGAGTAAAGATGTCAGGTGAATTATCGAAACAAGAATATTTAAAACGGTATTTAGAAAACGAGAAAGATTCAGATCGAAAGCGTAAAAAAAAGCCCAAGAAGAAAGTGCAAGTATCAAGGTAAACATATTTTTTATGAAATATTATATCATTGTTTAGATGTTTAACAAGAAACATGCCTTCTCAGTACAAGTATCTATATTGAATTTATAAAGATTTACACATTACAGTGGAATATTTACAACTGTCAATAGTTGTTTGATATTTGTTATGCGTATATGATAACTAATCAATTTTCTATACCGTTAGTTCCTACCAAGTTCTTATGCAGTATTACAGAAATATGTACTTCACTTTTTTATAAAGCAAACAAATTTTTGTCGAAGTTTTTCTTATTTTTCAGTTCTTGTTTAAACTTATATTGATTCGATCTATAACCTAAGATATAAATATGCACTATAATGCATGTAGTTCATATTTATGTATTATGCTTCCGCATCATCATTATTTCTTTCCATGCCCAGAGGTATATAAGACCTTCCATTTGACTATCCATTCTCTTCTACTCCCCCCATTTCTGCAATACACTTTGCCTCAGCCCAGCTTGACCATCCCACTTTGTCTCTCTCTCCATCATTTCTCACCATGTTAATTGAGGACAATCATGTCATCAACAGCCCTCAGCTACCCAGTTTAGTGAGTATATCCCTAGAGTCCATTTGGGCTACAGTGTAGTACCTCATGCATACTTTGGCTACCGATCCCTTTGACATAAATAGCTTGGCGCTTTCTGCCAAATGGATCAGTGTGGAGCTTAAGTGACCTCAGGTACTCGAAATCATAGAATTGATAATCTCACTCAATCGCACATTTTAACTATTATAATGCTTTCACTTTAGGTAATCTACTATTATAAAAGTTAAAGCTGATTCAAGAAGTCATTTACAAACATAATTTTACAAAACATGCCATAAATATTTTATATTTTCTAAAAATATACAAAGGGATCCTAAAGTGACAACTATTTAAAACCTATTTTATTAGAAAATTGTTAGAACTAAATAAATACTCTGTGCTCAAATAAATAAATAATTTTTTTGTAAAATCAAAACTCATGAAACTGAAAGAAAAAAAATATATAATCTTTCGACTTTACTTCTTTAAATATATCATTTTAGAAACTAGAAAACTTACGAGAAATTGGGAAAACTGTCATAAGATTATCATAATTTATTTTATGAAAAATAATCTTGAAACTTAAGAAATACTTTGTACTTGAAAAGGCATAAAATTTTGTTTTGAACTCAAAACTTTGAAAAATGAAAGGAAAAAAAATATATTAAGAAAAATTGAACTTACCATCTTAAATATTTAGATACATTAAAATGTAGAATTTAGTAGAGAAAGAAAAAAAATTAAAACAGCAAAAAATATAAAATTTTCTTAACTTTATTTTTTTTCTGATTTTTCAGGCATGAATTTTGAAAATATTAACTAAAAAATTCAAAAAACTTAAAATTTAAAAATTTTAAAACAGAATCTTGAAATATTGTACAATTACTCTAGGAACTTTTGCGAAATTATGTTTGAAAAATAACATCTTCACTGTACTGTAACAGTAATTGTAGTAGACTTCCTATATGTTAAAAGTAAACAAAATGGAATACATTATAATAAGAAAAACATGCGACCAAGAGAATATATTAGTCTGATGCCCGATCTGAGTCAAATTTGAAGAATGATGCCTAGTCAGCTAAAAAAATGATGACTAGGATAGTCGCCAATTTGGCATTAGTGAATCTCGCCAGAATGTAAGTGAATTGCTGCCAACCATAGCATAACGGTGCCAAAGCATAATGGAATTTTGTTTGAAAAAACATCAGTTCTTCAACACTAAAAAATTATTTTTATGTACAGGGTTTAGACTCACAAATTGTAACATATGTATATGGTTATATACTTCTTTCTATAAATTAAAAAAAAAAATAACATTCAGCCTATAATTTTTTATTTTGAAGTTGAAAAGAAATATGAATAAAAATTGACATAAAGGTGTTCCATAAAACCCATTCTTACCATAAGAATACCTCTTTTTGGAGGATCTGTAATAAAAAATATTAGAGATTTATCTTTATTCTGAGTATGAATTTATTTCCAAATCTTCAGATATCCCCTTTAACTGCAATATTTTGTAAAATTAAGCAAAGGATTCTAAATATAGAACTTTTCTTTTGCAAGCAAACAGTTAAAAAAAAATGAAAATATTAAAAGTATAATAATTATTATTACAAGATAACTATAAATTTGTATTAGGTTGCACTACGGTGTGCTGTTTTTACTACACGAAAGCTAATTCAACCATGGCCAACTGCTATGACCATCCGTGCCAGTAGGGAGATTTGATCCTCCCAATTCTGATACGAAATAGAGCATGCCACACATCCGGCCATCATTTGACAAAACAACTTTATAAGACTTAAGATACATTGTTCTGATTTGTAATTGTAAAGCAAATAGATTCATCACAAGTATATATTTTGGGATTCATATGTCTTGTTTGCAAAATATGCAAGAGGTATAATAATAGGTTGTAATACTTAAATGTAGTTATTTTTATTTTATGATTTTTGACACGGAAAATTATTTGAAATGAAATCATGAAAATGAAAAGTAATCTAATAAAGAGGTGTTTTGCAAAAAAAAAAAAAAATTGCAAAAATTATTTCTTTAATGAAACATATTACTTTATATGCATACTTTATAACATAAAATAATATATTTAGGTAATTATTTAGAATATAAGTTCCAATATATTAAAAAACTAACTGCTTTACTAATGAACAAATGTATTATTCAATTATCTTTCATTTTAACAAATTACTAAAAGATAAACAGTAATAGCTGATTTTCTAATACTGAAAGGCATCCCTAACCCGTCTTTATCAGTCTTTACAGCAAATTGCCCACTACCTGAAAAACTTAATGTATAAAGTAATATAATCATATTAACTTGCCTCAACATATGATAAAATGTCCATAAATTACAATATACAGATCTTTTTTTTATTGTTAAAAAAAAAGAGGGAAAGTAAAAAGCTATCATTAAATCCCAAAATTATGGAAATTATATATCTGCTGAGATTTTAATGTTTATTTAATTAAACTGATGAGGCAAAATCTTTTGAAATTAAATTTATTATTTACATTTTTCATTTTTAATTATGTATGTGTATATGTCCTAAAAACAAGATCATGGGTTTAAAATCTGTAATTGAAAGTAATATCTGTGACTGTGGTACTAAAGATTGGAAGTCATTGCTGCTTGTTTAATATAAATATGTTAAAATCAATTGCATTCCCTTCAAAATTATCATCACAACATTTTATTTTAATTCTTATATAGCTTGAAAATTGTAGATGAAGATATTAGTTTGAAGTCAATAAATTTTGGAGATAAAGGGGAAGAAGAGGAAGATGATGAAAAGCCTATAGTAGCTGAAATAATAGATGAACGGCCAATAGAAGAAAAAATTAAAGAATTATATGAGTCATCTCGTTGGAAGAAAATTGATGATGGTAAGGCATTTGCAGTCATAAAGTTTTTTAATCTATTAATATCGTAACACATTCTTCATTTGTTAATTGTAAGTAGAGGTACGGGGTAAATATTTCTCCCTTTTTCTAACCTGCAGCTTTTTTATGATAATTTCATTTAAATTTTATTAGTTATTAGGCTTTCATTGCAGTTATTATGAGTTATGTAGTTCTTAAACCTTATTAATTTTAACACCCCTGATTGAATATCCTATAGCTAGATGTAGTTACCGATAATTTTGAAACCATATATTCTAATAAAGAGAGAGATGCTGTTATCCATTTTTAGGTTTAAGATAATAAACATGTGTATTCTTGTTGATGGCAGATTTTTGTGATTTGTCACCATCTCACTGTCTGATTCATCAATTTTTCAAATATCCCTATTTATTTAGTTTTCAATTAAAAATTTTCAAAAATTGATAATTAATTAAATTTTTTAAATATAGTTTTTGATTGAGGGTAATTTGCTTCTAAGAATTTTCACCTCTGTAGATTCAGTTTGATAGCCGGATACCTCAAATTTTAGCATAGATATTTAGTAGGGTTTCAAATTGAAGAAATTCAGCTGAATACTGAATATCTGCCAAATATCTGTTTCATACCTATGTCTGTTTTTGGAAAATAAATATTTGTCTTAACTATGAAATTTTTATCCCTAACATTTATCTTTTATATTAGCATATATATATTATGCATAAAATACCCATATATTTTTTTATGTGCTTAGGAATCATATCAAAATAAGTATTTCGAAAAATGCAAATTTCATAAAAATTCCATGCAAGTTATAAAATTAAGACATTTAGATCTTATTTTAAGCTAATACTCTAAGTTACTTTGAAAAAGATGTATTGCTTTATTTTTTTTTTTTATTTAATTTATTAAGAATTGCTGACTACGTATGGAACCATAAATGAAACATACTATTGAGGCTGAACGATGCTCGAATGGTTAGGGTGCTGGCCTTTGGAACCGGAGTTCTTGGGTTCTAATCACACTGTGGCATGGATGTTCGTAGCTATTCAGAATTGGCTTTCAGCTGTAGGTCCCGGTCTCATTAGCCCTCGTGTTGCAAAAAGTAGACCATAGCGCTCCAAAACCAAAAACATACTGTTGACAAATGGATGTCTTAAAAGTATTTAAGATTTTGGATTGTTTCATGTAGTACATATATTAATTTCGGAAAGTAAGCCTCATGAGTATATGATTATTTGCTATAGTTAAAATTAATTTTTTTCATCTCCTATTTCTTTTCTAATTTTTCAACCTATAAAAATTAACTGGTATTATTGACATATGGTTGAAAATTTGTTTTTATTATTTAAAGCATTTTATAGATTTTTTTAATTTAATTCTTTGTCTCTTTAGTATGCTTTTATTTTAAATTTTGTTTTTTCTTTTTAGAGAGTTCAAGAACTGATTCTGTTGTAGAACCCAGAGAAAATGGTAGTAGGCCAGATTCAGAGTCTTTAAAAGGAAAAACTACTGTTGGGAAAAGTGTCCAAAGTAATTCAAGAAAGCTTAGGCATGACTCTGATAGTGATATATCTCCTCCAAGAACTCAAAGTAGGATTGGTAGAAAACGACATGACTCAGGTGATCAATCTCCTCAAAGAAATAGCAAGAGAAATCTTTCTGATAGTGATATTTCTCCTCCAAGAACCCATAAACAGAGAAGAAGTAATAATAAACGTGATTCTGACAGTGATATTTCCCCTCCTCGTCATCCAAATAAGTCAAACAGATCTAAGGCAACAAAGTCTAAAAGGCATGATTCTGATAGTGATATCTCACCTCCCCGTCATCATTCTGCAAATAAATCATCTTCACAAAAGTCATATAAGTCTAAAAAGTATGATTCTGACAGTGATATTTCCCCAAAACAGGAAAATATCGCTAAAACAAACCAGAGGAAAATTTCTTCTGGAAGGCATGACTCGGATAGTGATGAATCACTCGTAAGGAATAAAACTCATTTAATGTCAAGATCAAAGCATAAATCCAGTAGCCCAGTGAGTAAAAAGAGAACTTCTGATAGTGATATATCTCCACCAGGTTCAATATCAGAATTATCAAGTAAAGGCAAGTTCTTAAATTTAAAATTTGTTACTCTTATTTTTCTTATGTGCACTGATAAGTTTTTCAGAGATATTTGCCATGTAATCGAGATCAATGTTTTTCAAATGGTGATCTATAGAACCCTTGGAATGGTAATAATATGCAAGTCCAAATAAAAATTTGAAAACAAAATTAAAGTCACTCACATTTGTCTGTATATTTCTACAGAATAATCATAATTAGCTCACAGCTGTAAACATTTTAATGCCATTCAGAACAGAGTGTATATGCAAAAAAAATCTTACTCAATATATGGAGCAGCAAAAACAAACTATTGTAACAAATGCAGGGCTGCCACAGGCAACTAAAATGCAAACATTTACAACTATTTTTGAGTTTGTGCAACTATTTCAAAAAGTATACTTTTAAAAGTTCTAATTGTAGCATAGTGTTTACTCATTATGCCATAACTGAAACGATTCATCATTTTCAATAGCAAAATAATGGGTTTATGAAATTCTGTACAATGGGTTTGCTTCAATAATAAAAAATGCCTATTTTCTAGCAATCTGAAAATATTTGTTAACCAAAGCATAAGTATTCTTTTAATAGTCATAATATTTTTATGTTCTTAAGTATAACTCCTTTAGAAATTTATAAAATCTTTAGTAGAATATTAATTCTGCAGTTATAAAATTTTAGTAAAATTAATAATTATACCAAAATTCTGCATCATAATTAAAATCTATGTACCTTATCGAATAAAGCCTTCTATCTCTGTTAGAGAGAATTTGTGTTTATTGCTTGCTTACACTCTTTGCTTTGTAAATAATTTTGATTTTGAACTCCATTTTACCTTTTTTGTATAGTGGCTAAGTTCAGTTTTTTAAGTCTTGAGCCAAGCAATGTCAAATAATTAGGATGCTGATCTTCAGTATCAGAAGTTCATGAGTTCAAATCCCACTGTGGCATGGATGTTTGTAGCCATTTAGAATCACTTTTAGCAGTAGGTCCCTGTCTCATTAGCCCTCATGTTTTCTAAAAGTAAACCATAGCACTCAAAACCGAACGAAAGTCTTGAAATAGTCTACTTCATCAAAAAGATTTATTAGCTTAGCATTCATTTTCAAAAGTTATCTTCATACTGTGAAATGTACATACTATCTTTCTCAGTTATTAAGGTTTAAACAATTTTATAAATATTTTTTTAATGCTTTTAAAATTTTTAGAAAATTAATTTGATAAATTGAGTGTCTGTAAATTTTTTCTTACTTTTTTATTAATTTTTGGACTTTCTTTTTTACCTACATATTCAATTAATTTTTTTTTTTCTTCTCAATTCCTTTAATATTTTTATCATTTATGATATATCTTTTTAGATAATATGTATTATAAAAATGTTGCATGACTGCCCTTCATTTTATGTATTCTTTCATATTGACCTAGTGTTAACATTTATTTGAAAGTTAATGCATGTTACTGTTAATATATATTTTTTCCTCTCTTACAGATAAAGCTAAAAAGATGGGTAAAACTTTGTCAGGGCTGAAAGCTGGTCTTCAAAATTCTAAAACACTTCAAAAAGAAATATTGGAGTTAAGAGAAAGAGAAAAGAACCAATTAAACACAGTAGGTTTTAATATATTTTACATATAAGTTAACATATTTTAAACATGCTAATTATCAGCCTTTGTTTGAAAGTGCTGTGCATTTGGCAAGGTTTCAATATGCTGAATATGTGGCTATTAGCATAAAAAAATTTCTTAAATTAGTCTTTTAAAATGTTGTGTTTTGAACCAAAATGTACATGCTCAAATTACCTCAATCCAGGTGTATTCAGAAGTGTTTTGGCAAGCAAAAATTTGACTAGTACATTTAGATCTAAAATTTCATGCTGTATATCAAATTAATATAATTCTTGAAATAAATACAATTTATTTGATATGTTAACCTATCTAACATACATAAAGTATAAGTTGAGACTGTATATATTTAAGAATAAAGTAAAACTACTAT
The DNA here is from genome assembly GCA_032207245.1 of Pardosa pseudoannulata. Classification (NCBI taxonomy): domain Eukaryota; kingdom Metazoa; phylum Arthropoda; class Arachnida; order Araneae; family Lycosidae; genus Pardosa; species Pardosa pseudoannulata. The sequence continues at coordinate 15,984,365 of CM063508.1, forward strand.
AAATGTGATGATATATGCAAACATGTCAGCTGGATTCTGTATACTTGCTCCGGAGAAATGGGAGAATTTGATAACTTATATATATATATTATATATATATAAATATATATATATATATATATATATATATATGCTTAAGTATATAAATAATGCCTGTGTGTCTATCTGTCCATTATAGAATCCTAAGATATTCCAAATACAATATACCTCATGTTTAGGCCCTGGCAGAAGTGGAGCTCACTTTTTTTCCTACTTAAGAAGCAATTATCATAATTATTCATGAGAGACAATCCTGTTAAAAAGATTAACCTCAGCTCTTTATTTATTTATTTTTGTATATGTTGAATGCTTTGTGTGTGTGTGTGTGTGTTAGTCTTCCTTAAATGTGTTTTATGTGTTAGTTTCTTCAGTTAAGTTAAAGGAGCTGCTAATTAGTTGGTTAGATGACAATATTTCCTAAACTTTAAACAAGTTTTCAGCTCTCTAAAAAAAATAAAATAAATAAAATGAAATAAAAACCCTCCCACAATCAGTAAAGGCTTCTTATCATCTGTAGTATTAAGAATAAACTGTGTTTTTAACCTTATAAGCGGCGGCATCTTAACGAAATTTTCCCTCCTAAAGTTATATTTTATATTGCATACAAAACACTGAATATTATATTTTTTAATTATAATAAATGAATTTTTTATTTAATTTGTATTATAATTTAAAGTTTAGTTAAAACATAAGAAGCACAGTAGTCGCACCACAGCTTGTTTTAATAACTTTATGACATGCCTATAAAATTTCATATCTATATATCTATCTACCCAACCAACAATGGGTAATAATGCTTGAACATCTATATTTTTATCTTAATATTTTGTATGAAGTCATATGTGTTAATTAATTGCTACTGATTATGTGTATTAATGTCATAAAATAAATGAATACGTAAAAAAATTTATAGCTTTCTTTAGTAACCTAAATATTTCATTTATTTAGATATATGCATATTATTTGTGTTAGTTTTATGATCAATTTAAATTAAACAAATCTTTTCCTTAAAATAGCTAGATGATGAAGTTTCTGGAAAAAATGCAAGCACAATAATCAGAGATAGAAAAACAGGTTTGAAACGGGATTTAAATCAGGAACAACAAGTGAAAGATGAAGAAGATAAGAAGACTAAAGAATATCAGCAAAAATATGCACAATGGGGTAAAGGGTATGTATTGCTTGATGATTACTGTCTAATTTTTTCAAAAAATATTGATTGAAATTTTTTTTACAATCCTCATTATGAAACATGCTTTATAAAACTTTTATTTATTCTAAAAGAATTCTTTTCCCTATTTTGGAGGCATTTGTCTTTGTCGGTATTCCCCTTTACAATATGTAAGATTATTGACCATTTAATTATGACAACATTGAATAGATATTCCACCTTATTCTCTATAAGAAGACAATACAAATACATTAAGCCTTACTTGGAAATTTGACACTTTTAGTATTACCATATAAATTTTTGTTTGTTCATCATGCCATTATTTGCAGCCAAGATATTCAGTCTCCCAATGTAAGTGACCATGTCTAACATGCAAATTTTTCTACCAAGTAAACATTACATAGTGTCAATTCTGCTTTGGTTTGAAAGTGCTTTGATGTTCTTTGTCACCTTACCTCATGTAACAAGGTCAATCTCTACTGGGTACTCAGTCATATGGGTTTTCAGGGTAATAAGCTAGTTGATGATTTAGCGAATAAGAGGTTCAGTATTTCCATTGTTGGTCCTAATCCTTGGTATCTCATCCTATGTATTGCTTGTGGGTCTATCAGGAATTTTGTTCTTTATCACTTCAGGTATATTCAGTATGCTAACTGGGAAAGTGGAGAGGATCATAAATAAGCCAAAGAGCTCAATTATGACTGCCCCTGTATGTGCCATAAAGAGCTTTTTATTCCTCTTAGGAATGGCCAGAGGAAGGCAATTAGTCCTCTGACTGATCACTGTGCCCTCAGAAGATATCTTAATATGTTGGGAATTGCCCTTAATCACTTGTGTTATGACAGCTATCTTGAGGAGGAGAATTTTTGTTATATTGTGTGGGATTATAAGTTTTTCTTGGCTTTTAGGTTTAAGCATCTTAGTTGCCTCCTTCTTGAGCCTTGGGAACTGCAGGGTTCTTGAGAGCTGTCTGCTGGGGTTTGCTTCAGCACTGGCCACTTTTCTTGAAGGCTTGTGGCTGCACTGAACTCACCACCTACAGAATTCTATTTCCAGTAGTGGCAACATTACAGATTAGCAATGTTCAATTCTACTGTGTGACTTGCAGTCAGTGATGTACCGTTCCTGACGTTGTTCGTGTTGCTCAGATTTTTACCATTAATAAATGTTTAGTTATGTTTATTTAGTTGAAGTCACTTTATAATCAACCCTTACACGAGCACACGACAATCTCTTAGAATTGTGTTTGGGTACAATAGACCTGTGGTTGCAGTGCCCTGATCTAGGGTGAATAATAGGTCTTCATAAGCTGCCCTAAAGGTTATTTCATTCATTCATTCATACATTGCTTAATAAAAGAGGCTTTCTCCTGCTCATGGCATAACAGGCAAAGCTCTCTCGTGCTGGAAGTATTACATCACCAGTAGATATAAAAGCAACAGTGTATAATCAACTTCCAGCAAGCACACTTGCTTATTATTAGTAATAGCAATAACTCCCTTCAAATTTTTTTTTCAATCAAATTAGTTATTTCTTTATTTACTTATTAATGCTTTACTTTAAAATCTGTCATTAATTTTCAATAAATTAGACTTAAGTGATTCTCCTTCTTTTTTATATTAATAATTAAATCTTTAAATTAACAATGGTTAAATTAATAATAATAAGTATAATTCTTTTTGTGCATAGACAACTATTATTGTTCTTTATTTCTTTTTATCTTTTAACTGAAAAAAATTTTATTTATAGCATTGAACAAACTATGGAGAAAAAGGATAAGTTTATGGATGATCTTTATGAGATGTCAAAGCCACTAGCTAGGTATCAAGATGATAAAGATTTAGATGAAAGACTGAAATCTATTATACATGATGAGGACCCAATGTCAGAATATATCAAGAAAAAAAGACAGAAAGATACTCCAAGTATGTTTTTTTTTCCTATTTATATTTTTATGTATGTTTATGTCATTAATTTTTTATTGTTGCTAGTTTATTAACACAGAGACATAAAGTTTTTGACGGAGGCCTCAAAAACTTTTGTTGCTTACATTACATTGCATAGTTAATCAAAAAGATAAAAATATTGACTACTGTTTGATTTGATTAGTATACAGTAGTGCAATTCAATCATTTCTTAACATTAAATCACCATTTCCATAACTAATTCTGTAAGTCATTAAAGGATTCATATTTGATGTTTGTATGCTATTTGTTATCATCAAAAGGATAATTAATTTTCATTAAAAATAAACATATTTGTCCCCACACTCTCATATATAGTCATTCATATATACTCGGTTGGAGGCCCAGATATATATTTTTACATTCTGTATAAGAAAAGTTATTCTATCTTGTTATATCTTTTCACTTCACAATTTTCCTGATTCAAACCAGATGGTATGAGCATAATATAACTTGATAATGGGCTCTGTCAGAAGTCTGGAATGATTCAGTGACCATAGCATTTTTAACATACTCACATACACAACTAAAAAAAGACTGACTGTCAAAGACTCCCATTTCTATTCTTATTGTAAATCTGTAGCTTTACTGCTAACATTGGTTACAGTAACGAAAATTGCAGAATTTACAAAGACTAGACACATTTTGACTGAAAGGAAAGTGAAGAAAAACAACTTGAATTTTAAATTTTAATAAACTTTATGTGTCTTAGTTAATTTCTAGATTACTGTCGTGGAGCACAGTTTGATAACTGCAGCACTACACCATGTGACCAATGGTATTTTTATTTGATGCTAACAAGTTTCAATTCTGGCAACCCTATATAAAGATAACTTTTTCTTAAATTTAACCAATATAAGGTTAGGAAAAGAAAATAGATGCTTTGTTTGGCAATTTATTGATTGCTTCTGGGTTACGTAGAATTGTGTTTATTAGAAGATTGGTCGATCCGCTACCATTATAGTTCTGTTGTTTTGGAGTGATTATAACACAAATAAGAATTATTTTTAATTTATTTTCAATTTCTATATTTTCTCATTTCAAAAATTTTACAAGCTTTATTTATTTTTTGCCTTTATGCATTTTCTCTTTTTTTTTTCCCCTTACTGTTTTGTTATTTTTTGTTAATTTGGTAGCTTTTTGTCGCCAAAAAACACATGGAATGCATCTGTTCCATGGACCCATATATAAGCCGACATCCCCACACAAACACACACACTTTAGGTAAAGCCCCAAAAATTCATGGCTTTACTCTGAAATACATGGTATTTTTTCACCTGCAGAACTTTTATTTCAAAAATTATAAATCCTGTACACTTGTGTTGATAAAAAATACTTATCACAGAATTAATGCTAATATGTTTATGTATTAGTCATATATCCTTTTACTTATTTATTTTTTTTAGAATATCCAGTTTATACTGGACCAGCTGCACCTCCTAACAGATTTGGAATTTTACCAGGATATAGATGGGATGGAGTGGATCGGTCAAATGGATTTGAGAAGAAATTTTTTGAAAAAGTAAATAAATCCAAAGCTGTGGAAACTGAAGCATATTTATGGAGTGTTCAGGATATGTAAAAAAAATAAATTGACAAAAAATGTAAATAAAATGTAAATAAATTTTATTTTTTCAATAAAAGTTGTTTTCTTATTGAAATTTTATTTAAGAAAAGATATTTTTAGTTGGATTAATCTATGTACAGATTTCCAGTTGCAAATAATCGGTAAGTAAATTACAATCTTTAAAATTCTTCATTTTTTCAAGTGAAAAATAAAATCTACAGTATTATTTACTTATTAAGAGTACACATCACATTTAAACAATTTTAAATGGAAGATTTTTTTTTTCCTAATTTTCATCTTATCATATATTTTTTTAATTATCGTAAATACATGGGATTTTCAACATTTGTTCTATATTTTTATTTAATTAATTTTGCTAGATTTACTTTATTTCTAAAAAAATCAAAACTTTTTATATAAAGTGAGAGCTTGTGTGAAAAATTTAAAAATAAATTCTGACACTCTTTGCACAGATTTAAACCCCACATTGAGGGTTTCACTAATAATTTTGGTTTTTTGTAAACAATTTTTGGATATAGTTCTCCACCTATTTAAACAACTTTAAACAGAGGATTTTTTTTTCTTATTTTTCGCTTTATCATATCTTTTTTAATGATTATCCTAAAGACATGGGACTTTCAGGCTTTATTCTCGATTTTTATTTAATTAGTTTTGCTGAAATTACTTTTTTTTCCAAAAATTCAAAACTTTTTACATAAAATGAAAGCTTGTTCCAAAAATTTAAAAAAGTTTTCTGGCAAACTGCAGACTTCAACCACATAAAGTGAATTTTATTAATAATTCATTAATAATTTTTGATTTTTTAAACAATTATTGGGTATAATTCTACACCTATTTAAATATTTAGAAAGTATTAGAAATATACTAGGGGGACTGAGTTTTCAAAAAAGATAAAAGCAAATTCTTAAAAATTCCATTTCAAGTACTATAAATACTAAATGAAATAAACAACAGCAAAAAAAGTAGGTTCAGTTTTATCAGGTCCATGATGTATTTACTGCGAAAACTTGATATCAATAAGTGCAATAGTTTTATATTTAGAGTGTGCAAGTTGAAAAAAAATCAGTAAAATGCATTTAAATATTTTTATAGCTTCCTGTGATTCTAAAAATTTTACAATATTACAAGTTCTAATTTAATATTATTATGGGGGTTGTTTTAAACGATTCAAAAATTTTAAAAATATATTTATAAAAAAGGATTGAGTAAAGGTTTAAAAGTAATGTATCTCCTTAAAGTTTTTTTTTTTTTCATTAAGTCTCGTAAACATGCTGCTTTATAATCAGAATAGATGGATCAACATAGTTCTATATGCCTTTTTACCATGTTGTGGCAATATATGACCGGAATAGAGTTAGCGAATTCCTTCGAAGAATTCACGAAGGGTATTGTGCTCCGGGAATTTCGCACTAACCATCTCTGGATATATCCTCGGGAGCAATAAAATTATGAATTATTTTTCCTTTCTATTTGCTTTAAAAATTAATCAAATAATACAGTACGATCTCTTAGACTCTCAAATAATGCGTCAGTTACTGGACGCGGTCTACTAGATTCTGAATCTTAATATTAGAACATCATATGAGGGATTGTTTGAGAGTCTTAAGAGTTATTGATTTAATTCCTCACCCACTTTCGTTTGCAAATACTTCATTTTGTATCCCACTTGACATTTAAGACCGTAAAATTTTCCCTTTTTTTCCCTACAAAAATGCTTGTTTTGCTCATAACTTATAGATCTAATAACATTGTTACTACTGCGTTGTAATTAACGTTTTTTACACCCTGTTTTGTGCATTAAATTACTGTTAAGTTTGGTTAAATAGTGAATGCATATACCTGAAGAACTGAGTTGAAATCGTTTCCTTGAAAATTTCAGAATAATGTCCAGTTTCATTTACAGCTTTACGCATTCATTTGGAACAAAACGGGAAAAATAATAATGATGTAATACTTACTTAATCGAAACACGAAGCAACTCGTTAATCATTACCCATAGAGAATTATTAACTATGTTTGTTGCTTTCTAATATTCATTAATATTTGGCATATTATTATTGGCAACTTGAGTATCCTTTTTTAACCTCATCTCCATGCTTGTCACGATACTAGGTGTCCTTCTGTTATACCATTTGATGACTGGTAATTAGGTTTTGAAACGCATTAATTCAATTTGCTTGGTGCTCGCGACTTAAATTTATTTCCTGTAATGATATCTATATGGAAAATGCGTACATTCATTCTCAAATTTTATAAGGTGCGGTTCTAGTGGCCTTCGGGGCTTTGATGTTTGACATGCCGTTTAAAACACTAGCAAGTTATGAATTCAGATTATAATTCGCTATCAACTACTGGTTTGATATTTTTTAATAGTTTTGTAATTTAGCATTTTAGTTTTGACGCGTTACATTCTTCCTGGAGATGGTAAGAAAACAAGTTAGCTTGTGAAAGTCATAGCTGTCGCACAGGAATAGCAAGCTTTTTGTAGTTTCTCCTCACGATGCTTATTTTCATTTTCTAGCCATTATGTCTCTTACAGGCGAGAATATGAGAAAAAGATAATTGCGCCAGGCTGTTTCTGTTAGGGAAGATATGCTACAGGTGGTTTGTTGTACATTGGTCTTAGAATTTTAACTTTGCTGAAATTCGTAATATATACAGTAGAACCTCGATTATCCGAACCTCCATTAACCGAAACTCTCAAATAACCGAAGTTGATTTCTTCTTTACTTTTTTTTCCACTTTCTACTACCATCCAAAATTTTCTTTTTAAAGTTTTCTTTTTTCCCACATTCCTTTTGTAAGCAAGCAGTCCGTACAATAATCCGTAATAATCGAATGTTATTGCACCAATGACGGTACTACATATTAAACTAGATGATTATTAATTAATTCTCGATTATTCAAAAATTTCGATTCTTATCCGATTATTTCGATTATTAATTCGTTTTCTTTTTTCCCACATTTCTTTTGTAAGCAAGCAGTCCGTTCCAAACTACGAGTGCAGATAAATACTTTGGAAATTCCTTTTTTAGAATTTCTTCTCGCAAGCACAATTCTCGGTATGAGTGTGCTTGCGAATTCTCGGCTCTTCCCCACTTTCAAACATCCCTGTTCTAAACAAAAACACACCCCATTTCGAAATTTGGAAGATCGTAAACCGAGTCCCAGAATAATCGGATGTTATTGCACAAATGACGATACTACAGATTAAACTAGATGATTATTGATGAGTTCTCGATTATCCAAAGTAGGTTCGGACCCAATTACTTCGGATAATCGAGGTTCTACTGTAATTCGAATATATCATCAAGGGCGTAGGAGAGGGCTTCCATTTAATATTGACATTGTTTTGAACCCTTTGGCTGCCCTCATATGAGAGAATAATTGTGATGTACATTAGATATAAAACTTTAACTTTCATTCATCTAACTGAAAAATATAACTAAATTTAAGGTCGATACACCAAATTATTTCCCGCTTAAAATATAATTCATTGTGTATCACATGTGATTTACAAGTGAATAAAGCATTAGATGTGTATATCATGTGTTGAATAGGAAAAGGGGTTAACCTGTTTTACATCATTATTTAGACATTAGAGGAGAAAAAACTACTTGACTGCCTCCTTCCCTTCCCCCCTGATAAATTTCTCTTAATTTCTACGCTCCTGTATATGTTTAATAATCGTACTTTAGTTAGATTTATAAACAATACCACACCTCTCTTTGATGCTTGAGTGATGACCGAATGGTAGGAAGCAGATCTTCGGAACCGGAGTTCGTGGGTTCGAATCCCACTGTGGCATGGATGTTCTTAGCGTTTGAAATCGGCTTTAAACAGTAGGTCCCGGTCTCATTACTCCTCGTGTTGCAAAAGGAAGACCGTTTTGCTCCAAACTAAACCAAAGCTTGATGCGATAATTATTATGTTAAGGTGGATCCGTATCTGATTTCTCTCGCTCAATATTAATAATCCAAGTGGAAAATAAAATTCATTCTGACCGGATAGAATTTTAAAAGTTCTTTTTTTTTTTTTAAAAAAAGTCCATGGGATAGAACAGCAAATTCTATTAGATGCTATCTTTCTCTTTTTCTTCAAATTTATATCTGATATATATATTTTTTTATTTACGTTTGAAAATGGTTATACCAAAATTTCTTGCAAATATTAAATATATTTTTTCAGTGTTTTCTAAACACGGAAAAGATATTTTAGAGAATTTGCTGTTCTATTATGGGTATTTTTTTTTTCAAGAATTCTTTAACCCTCCGAGTGGAACACATCGAGAAAAAAAGTCTCCAAAATATACGCTAAAGGTTAACTGTGTCAGTGGCCAAAGCGTTCTATGATTTTTCCTTCACCCTTCGTCGACTAGAATGGAATACGGGAAACCCTACCTCGTTATTGTCCCTTTACTTCCAGATATAAATAGATATTATAGATTGCTAATTTTTAATACACATAAAGCTCGTAGAGTCTCGAAGATCATCTCATAAGAAATAATGGATTCTAAAAGTACAAATAAAAATATTCTTTGAGAGACTTGTTTATGTTTTGTTTCGAAAGTCATCCAAGATATTTAAGTGATGCAATTAGAGATACATTTGTTACTGCGAAAGAAATACTTCGAAATAGAGATTTTTAGAGCCATGAAAAGCTATCAGCATCTTTGTGCCTCAGGAGATAGGGGTGCATCAATGAATAAATGTCACTCAAAGAGGGGTACAGTTCCTAAACAATCGACCTGACCCTTCCCCCCCTACCGCAAAACTCCATGGAGGAAAGAACTAAAGCAAAAATGTACATTACATCCATTTTTGGAGCATTTTTGGAGGTTGAAAATTGTAGGTTAAGACTTCATCGGTATGGCGAATTGTACGTGTGAACCGTTTAGAGAGTTAAATATAAGTAAAGGGAATTTTATTTTTCCCCATAAGTTAATATTGAGTGAAAGGAATCCAATACAGAAAGTATATATCCAACTTGAATTAAAATATTTAAGGATACAACGTCATCAATATATATATATTCAAGCTTTTCTAGCTATTTTTAATAAATAAATTATTTTAATAGAATTCCAAAATTAAATGCATGTTACAAAGGCTTCTCGTAGAAAATTTCTTTGTAGACGCAGGAATGTTTAATGCGAAGATCAGTTATTAAATGCAATTTAAGCACCCTATTTCAGTGAACTAATATTGCTGTATGTCCATTGTGTTTCATGATCTAACTATAGTAAACATTTATATTCAGGTTTCCAATCGGAATTTTAATTTCTGTTGTTGTAGAACAGGCAAATGAAGGTTTTTTCGTCCAGTTAAGTGTAGCTCTCGTGCTTATTGTAAATTCTATTTTTTTTTTCGATATTATTGTTGAGGTAATGTCAGCTTGAAAAATAATTTTATGGTTGTACTTTTCCAATAAGTACTATTCAGTTCGCAAAGTAATATTATTGAAAAACAGACTGTAGAACTGAAATTATTAGAAATGAAACAGACATTGCAAATGCAACATACATCTTCTTCAATAATCTTTTCTGTATAAGCCAATTTTTGATCTCCCCTTGATCTTCGAGTACAATGATAGCGAAATACCATTCTTCGTCAACTTCAGGCTTGTTTTATAAATTCATTTGAGATATTATTATAGATGGATCGTCAATATGTGAAATAATTCTTTTTGAAAAAGTGGTTGAAGAACTAAAATTATAAGAAAGAAAAGAGACATTTCGAATGCAGCATACATCTACTTCAATAATTGAGTTTTGGAAACTCTCACCAGAATCTAAATATCCATGCTTAAAGAAATTTCAATAAAAATCGTGCAATTTCATTACAACTTATTGAATGTCTGTACTTCACAATGAATATCGTAAAATCGAAATATCGTTCACAGTTGACTAATTATTATTTCACAGAACTTACATGAACTCTAAATTAAACAACCTGGCACTACAGCTCCCGTGAGGCCATGGCCTATGGTGCTAAATTCCGTTCTCGAGACTAAGGGTCCCGGTTAGGTGTGCCAATTTTAGGCGAAACACCCAGTGTTTAGTTCCGAGGCATGTTTGGTCCACAGTTTGTCTACCCACTGAAAGGATGTGAGGCTGAGCCAACTTTGCCCAACCCGAAGATCGAACCTCGTACCTGTGTCTTCAAATCGCTACCCCCAACGCCACTGGGCTACTTATGTGAATTCTTAGTGAACATTTTTAATTTTATCAACACATTCGTATAATCCTTTAGCATTATCAATATATATATATATATGACATGGAGGAGTGACTAAGGCAGGGAAGACACATTCGATTTCATATATAAAAACTTCTTTATTGTAATCCTTCTGTCCATGGGTATGCCATTTAGATATCCTTTGTTCTATTATTTTCCCCCGACAAGCGTGGAGGAAGTTATCAGCCCCAGTTCTCGTTCAAAACTGTTTTTTTTTTTTTTTCTTTTTTTTTTTTTTTTTGCTCTGCTACCTAAGTAAATTCTTATGTCTACTTTTGCTTCAGCTTCTTTACTCTGTACAGTTCCGCTCGAGGCTGTGTCTTTCTCCTATTACATTTCGTTAATGAGTTTTAACTATTTGAAATTATAACTCGCTTAATTCTTAACCCCCATATCTAAATCTGACACATATATATATATATATATATATATATATATATATATATGAGTGTGTAATAAGACCTGTTTTAACCTATTCAGCAGACACATGGACCCTGGCAGTCTTTGAAAGAAAAATTTTAAGTATATTTGGGGGGGGGGGGGTATCTAGGTACATGGTCTACGGAGGAGGAAAATTTATAAAAATTGAGAGATAGTTAATTTCATTAGCATTCAGAAGTTAAGATGAACCGGACACATAATCAGATTGATCGACTACAGATCTATAAAAAAGTGTTCATGGTCAAACCAATAGCCATCCAGAAAAGAGGACAAAACTGAGATGGTTGGACTTTATCGAGAACGACTTTAGAAATTATTAATTGGAAGTCCAGGGTGAAAGGTAGGACTGTCTGGCATCGAATTCTCGAAAAGGCTCGGCCCATGCAGGGTTTTTTCTGCCACTGACGAAAGAGAAGAACATTATCAATAAAGTTTTAAAAAAATTATTTTGAAAAATTCTTACTTTTAATTACATATTTTCTGTGCATTTTATGTAGCACTTTTGACTTGTGTACCAATTTAATAAAATTAATAAAATATAAATAAGTATTTAAAAAATTGCTTTAATTTAATAAGAAAACTATAAAAAGTGCACTAAAAAGTAAAAATTTCGTGTGAGTGTTTAGTTATGCCGCTAGATGACGATACTAGTTTAAAATCCATGCAACTGTGATTCCAAATAAGCTGTACAGCTTTTTGCATTTACCAAATTGATTTTGTTTCCTTTGCTCCAGAGTTTTTTTTTTAAATTGAATATTGTATTACCACGGGAATTGAACCTATATGAAAAAATTCAGATCTCCAGTTAGTTAGGGAGGTATTTAAAAGTTGATTGCAAAATACCAACTGACATAAAATGAAGTTAAGTAAAAGCGATTAAAAATGGATTTCTAATTAAATTTGTTCTGCTCTTCGTAAGGTATATAAAACTGGAAAAGTATTAATTTTGGAGAAACGCATCTCTTTGTAGCTTAATATTTTCTTCACTCCAGGAAATCTTATCTTTATAATGATACCATATTTTGCAGTTTGGAGGAACAGTGGTGAATGCGGCTTGCACCGGTTAGCAGCTATGAGGGGGTGGCACGACTCTTTAGCTTAGCCAAAACAATGTAGATTAAGAAATCGAATTTTGTGACGCAGTGTCAAACTATGTAGAACAAAAAGTTAGAAAGAAGATATTCTAAGTATCATTTTAAGAGCTGGTCTCACCAAAGTCGTTTAACGACTAACCGCGATTAACCCTTGGCGCCAACTAATGGTGGGGCGCAATTCTCCGTTTAAACAGAGATTGATCGCAGTTAGCCTTTAAACTACTTTGGTGAGACCGGCCCTAAAGTATAGTATGTTGGATCTCTACTGAACGATAGGTATAAACAAAGGAGTTTTCATTAAATTTTATTAAAATAAAGTCATGTACAAAATACTATCACAGAAATATCGTTTGAGAACACTATGACCCCAAACTTATTTTACGTGCCCTGATCACCATTAACGAACACTCCAGATCTTAGTTCTTCTCGAGCCCCGAACCCGCAACTCTCCAGTAACGATATCGTTGCCTTTGCCAACCGAGCTACCGCGGTTGCCTTTATACGTTAAACTGGTTTATTCTACAATGATATTTATAAAAGGGTATTATACATTTTTTGTTTCTAAAAGAAATGATGTTTGCAGTACAGTTAACATTCCGACCTCTTTATTAACCAACTGAATAAAAAGATTGCTTTCTTGATAAATCTCATTTTATATTATTGTAGGCATGATAGTGTGACAAGTTTAAACTCCGCACCGACTATCACTTTACCTTTACAACATCAATAAGAAGGGCGGCATAAACCTGTGCTATAACACCACTGATGCCACTACATTTGATCCTGAATATATGCCACTTTAATAATATAGGATGTGCATTTAAAACTTTTCATTTCTATGTAAGATTAAAAAATATCTTTAGTCTCTTTATTGAGTAGACCTTGCAGAACGGAGCTTCTAAACAAAGGAGTTCTCATTAAATTGTACTGTAATAAAGTCATGTACAAGGTATTGTTACTCTGTAAGAAGATTTCTTACTTTGTACATTAAACTAGTTTATTCTACAAAAGATATTGATAAAAAAATTATTTTACATTTTTATTTGTAAAAAAAATGGTTTATAAAATAATTAACATTCCAACCTCTTTATTGACTAATTGAATAAAGATATTGCTCTTCAATAGATTTCATTTTATATTTTGGTGGGCACCAGACCTTGCTGCGTCACCTAGGAGGGGCGGCAAATTTAGCCTCTGCCGCGGGCGGCAGAAACCAGTGCTATAACACCACTCACGCTACTGAATGCGGCCCTGAATATATGTCACTTTAATTATATAGGATGTGCATTCAAAACCTTTCATTTCTGTTCAAGATTTAAAAAAAGAGAGAATTCTTTAGTCTATTTTTTCTCCCTCAAACCGTGCTTAATCGGACGGTGGCAAATCCCAAAAGGACGGAACAATCGTGGTTTATTTTCAGTTCGCTGTCTGCAGAGACTGAGAGGTGCGGCCTCCACTGAATTATGAGACCCAGACCACAGACACTCAATTCCGATAATGGTCCCCTCATTTGGAACCTCCCCAGCGGGTGTTCTCTTTTCAAGCTTTTCCCCTCCGACTCTCGACTATCTCGCGAGACACGTTTTCTTGGGGAAGAATCACACGCATTTTTTATACGTTTTTTATTATTATTATTTTCCTTATTTAGCCCTCCACCCCCCTCCCTCAACCCCGAGAACTCGCATTCATAAATCTTGCCGCTAATGGTGTTTTGACTTGACAAAGGAGCGGTAAGGGACACTTCGTAGGCTGAATTTTGAGAGACATGCCGTACGTCTATTTCAAGCCTTATAAAAAGAGAACTGTATTCCGGATCTAAGTATGGTAAAAGAACCCTTCTCTAAACTCATTCTCGTTTTTGACAAATACAAAAACTAAAACTAGCTCATATTGTGTTTTGCGTGATTCTCAAATAAAGAATTCTATGGGACAACGATCTCTGTACATTGGCAGGGCTGGTTCTAGCAATTTTGCCCTGCCGGACAAAAATATGAAATGCCGTTCACTCACTGCCCCCTCCCCCTCCCACGATAATCTTACGTGCTTTATTGCGCTTTGAACTGTTCTAAGTCTGCATTCATCTTACAAGTTCTTCTCCACTTTACAAGATTTATGTAATAAAGAGGACCAAATTATCCAGTATCCAGGATGGTATAAAAGATTTACTGATTTTGCTTCGTTTTTCATGTACATTTTTAATTATTTCTCTAATCCCACGTCCATTTCACTTAATGCATTTTATTTCGGTATTTTATTTACTGCGATCATGCAAACAATAATTTAATTAGGTAAAACTTTTTGTTTTTACTTGAAAGTAATATGTGATATTAGTACAAATGTAATGCAAATAATCTTAGTATTTAATAGTGTACCTCTTCGCTGCAAATATAGCTTCTATGCGTTGGGTTACCATCTCTATACCGAATTTTGTATTTTGTTGGATCTCGGTGTTGTGATGCTATGGTCTGATGAAAGTTTTAACCAATTACCTCTTGATGGTGGTCAGTTCCTTGGCAATTGTCCGTCTGGTGAGTTTGTACATGTTTTCTGTGACTTCCTGCCAGGCGAATTCAAAGGCAGGGTAAAATGGCAATACTTATTGCAACCAAAATAAAAAAAAAACTCTTCTTTTTGCGATACGTTGCCAAATTGTTAATTTAGATCACAAGCTCTCAACGGAGGTAATGCCGCGCCCTGGGGAGCGCTGGGATAACGCTTATGGGCAGTGAACTTGTTTCGTGAGGTAGGGAGGGAAGACGATTTGGACATGTTTTGGCTTTCAAACGTAATATTAAAAATACCAAATAAATTTATTACATTAATTATGTAATTTACACAATTTTTACCAGTAATAAAACGAACTTACTCGACGGTACAGAACAAGTAATTTTCATCCATGTTCTCATGTGGGAAATTGGGCCGACATTCAGAAATGTATAATTAATCAACAACATTCGTTTGAGCATTACTTGAACGTATCTCAGTAACACTAACTTAATGTCAAACTCTAAGAAGGAAATTACTTAAACATGTTGTCTCTTATAATTGAGTACTTCTCCTTCCCTATACTTTAAATTACTGGATTTTTGTTGTTGTTTCTCATGCCACTTGGACAAACCAAGCACGATTGAGCCTGCAGGCTGTCATATTAAGGCCAAGGGGTGCGCCTTTAGTTTTAATGAGCACCATTAAGGTGAAAGAAAGACTTCAAGAAGGCTCAAGAAGGTCCTCTTAATTTTGAAGCAGGGTCCAAGCAGAAGACCCACAGACTTGGCTGCCACCCCCAGAGGTATTGATTGAGAACCTGGAGGACACTGTGACCATGAACCTATTTTACGTGCCCAAGTCATCTTTAACGAACACGGCGGATCTTAGGCCGGCTCAGGTTCCGAACCCGCAACCTCTCAGTTACGAGATCGTTGCCTTTGCCGATAAAGATACTGCGGCTCACTGGATTTTTACAAAGGTGAGAAGGCATTTAATATATTTTGGGCTTCGTAAGGGGGAGGGAGCTTAAAAAAGATTGAGAATCACTGATTTAGGTCTACCCTTCTTCACCACGGAACCACTCTTCGAAATGTGGCAGTAGTCGAGTTTCAATTATTTTACTTACATCTTTTTAGAGTTTTTAGTACTAGTCCACCCACATGATACCTTCCGTGATGTATAGACGTTCCATGCCCTTAAACGATATTACAGATCGTTCCATGACACTAACTGGTTGTTTGACCCTATCCTCTAGGCAGTCTTGATTAACGTGCTCTAATTTTATTTTAAATTTTCAGGTAATTTTACACCCATCCAAACTGTGGGAAACCATCGTTGCATTGTACTATTAGGTATCGTCATTAATATCGTGGTGTAACAAACACATGCACACACAATCACATAAAAATATTGAAATATCTGTACACCTTATGAAAAAGCTAAAATGAATTTATCTGCAAGAAGAATTTTTAAAATAGGTGAAACAACATGAAATTTTTATTATTAAATTCAAATCTAATTTTTTTTTTATTCTGTACATATCAGACTATAAAGGTATTTAGGATTTTACTTTCTAGGATGGAGTTTAAAGTTCTTTAAGATTAAGAGCTTAAAATATTGCTATTTATCATAGTATAAAGTTAAATATATTGCTCTTATTCAAATAAATGAGGTTCAGAGAAGCCAAAAGATAGTTAGATTCATCTTGGTTAAAAAAAAAAAAAAATTTAAATTGTTTTGTAGGAAAGCAAATTTCAACCAATTACAAACGACCACAAACAATTATAATGATAATAATCGATCACCAATGACTAAGAATTTATGGAGATATGTATTTCCAAATGAAATTTTACTTTAAAAATAATTTTATTAGTAAAAAATACATTTTTTAATTAGTAAATAAATTTTATTTAATCAATAAATCATAAAATTACACAGTCACTATTTTCAAATCCAAGTCCAAGTCCAAGTAGTAAGGTTTATCGGGGTACCTAGGCCGAAGTCCGAATCCCCTGTAGCAAGATATTAAATTCCTTACTAGGTGTCCTTCTTTTATTTGCAACAACAATATATATATAGGTGAATTACAGTAAAGATAATGGGCCCTAACAGTTAAGTGAGATAAAGTTTAGAATTAAAAGAGAT
The DNA here is from genome assembly GCA_032207245.1 of Pardosa pseudoannulata. Taxonomy (NCBI): domain Eukaryota; kingdom Metazoa; phylum Arthropoda; class Arachnida; order Araneae; family Lycosidae; genus Pardosa; species Pardosa pseudoannulata. The sequence continues at coordinate 16,001,527 of CM063508.1, forward strand.
AAAAATTTTAGATTAAGATACAAACTGAAATTAGATAGAACTACTACTTGTGCATTTAATTAAGTAGAGAGAGTTTAAAACTATCAAAGAATTTTTTTTTCTTTTATAGTAGAAGTAAAGAGATACAATTTAAGAATGCTAAGCAATATATTCAAATGGAACTGAAGGAGACAGTCTAATTTGAGTTTCAAAAGATTACATTAAGTCTGATTAGTATCAAAATATTCTTAACGATCTGTGCCCATCATTTAGCACACTTGTGAAATTACTTTGACCAAATTTTGACTAACCTCAGAAGCATACTTATAAAATTTTCAATAACAAGAAGTCATTATTTACTAACTTTTTTATTTTAAAAAGTTTCATTTAATTTCAAAATGTATTTATTCCAGTCTGTAAAAGTCACATTCCAGTATTATCTAGCAGATTATAACATTTTATTCTTATTTTAGCACTATCATATATCGCGTCATATGACGGGATCAGTAAAATTTTTAATTTTCCAGAATTGTAAAATACCCTATGAATCCAGTAAAAAAAACTGGTTTGTTTTTTGGCTGAGAATTATCTGGTACACTCTCAATAATTTGTTTATCTCCATACTTTTCTAAAGTCTCTCGATACTGTGAATGCAGTTTAGAATCACGTTGAATTCCTTTTGAAAGAAAATTCAAAGTTTTCTTAGCTACGTCGAAATTATCGTTAAGTTCTTAGCAATATTTGCCCCAATAGTTAATGGAAGTAAAGGAATGAAACTATCATTTCCACTACACCCTGGAGGTAGATAGAATTTGTTGTTAATACCGGTGATAAAATTTTCATTGCAAATAAATAAAAATAAATAAATAAATAAATAATTGACGATTAAATTTAAAATTATCACATATGTGCCTATCTATTATTTAAGCCAAATATAAAAGAAAATCATTTACGTAATATCTAAGTTCAGTGATAAAACGTATAAAAATAATGCAGACGATATTTAAATAATTTAAAATAAGAAATGATTAAATTTGATGGCTAAAAGAATGACGTTGTAATGCTAGAAAAAAAACTGTTATATTTACCTGTTTATTATGTGATAAGTTGATAAATTTAATCGCCTGCTCTTAACCGGGACAATAGGGCTTGATATAACGACATTAATTGATCGAAAAGGGTAGAAGGGTTGGATTTCGAACGTTTTATAGACGGCAGTATTTTTTGCTGGGATATGAAGCCTATTTATGCCAATTTATTTTAGAATCGGATCGATAGTTTAGGAGAAGATAAACCATACTCGCTTTGAATTTTGCCAATCTTAACTCCTCAAGAATCCAAAAGGGATGCCCCTACCCATTGCAGGTCCAACCTCTTCATAAACTCAAGGACAGACGGACAGATAATTTAGACTATTATTATATAGGGGATTATCCAAATCATCCAAAACTAATAAAGTGTTAGTATTAATTTTTTAAGAACGTATAGTTACTTTAACTTTGTTATTGTAATATATATATATGTGTGTGTGTGTGTGAGAGAGAGAGAGAGAGAGAGAGAGAGAGAGAGTGTGTGTGTGTGTATATAAATCAGGGCTTCGAACCGGAACTGAACCGAAAACCGAAAACCGGAAAAAACCGTTATTTTGGTCTGAACGAAAACCGGAACTGAACCGAAAAAAATATCGGTTTATTTCGGTTCGATATATCTTTCAGTCATTTTGTTACTGTTACCAACTTATCAATATTTTCTAATTTAACGTCAACTTTATAATTATCATTACATGTATACTGCTTCTCGATTTCCTATTTTGATATTCACTAGTATTTTTCTGTTTCAGTTTCGCATGAAACTACTTGTAGAAGACATATTTAATTCAGTTGATTAAACTAGAAGTATAGATGATTTTTTAAGAAAAATATCGAGTTATATTTTATTTTTCACATCTCAGCATGTGATCATCCACGGATGTTTGTATAGACTGTTTAGATCAGGGAGGAGTAAATAGACAGGAGAGGCCCTAAGTGACGTAGCATGAAGCATCTATTAAATCTTCTGCGCATCAAATGGGTGTTTGGTAATGGCGGCGATTCAAATGTTTCGTAATAGTAGTATTTCATTAGGCCTGCTGTTTGTATCAATTCACATAGTGTGTACCAATTAAAAAAGAATAAAATCTTCTAAATTTTGATAGAATTACATTTTTTGTTTATGATAGAATTATAATTTTAGTTCAAAGAAGAATATACATAAAATGAAATTATTCATTTGGAACTGAAACGAAAACAGTTATTTTTGGCGGAGCGAAAACCGGAACTGAACCGATATTAATTTTTTAGTTGAACCGGAACAAAAAAAAATTACGGTTCGAAGCCCTGATATAAATATATATATACATATTTGTGTATATGTGTAATAAGACGGACTTCACAATGGGTGGTTGCAGTCATGGCCCATAAAAATGACACCATTTTAGCTAAAGAACTTTATATAACTTTATAACGTTGGAGGACGGGTTCCCCCTTCATCATAGGGACTGGACAAACTGAAGGGTCAGCTAACGTGAAGTTATATGTAAAAGACCCTTAACACCTGGGTCGACATCTCAGTCAAAATCTGTGGGAAAATCTGCCTCCGACAGCGTGCATCTTCTTTTTGTTTGGAAATTTTCTAAATTGTCTGCTAGGGCAATATAGAGTAATAATTGATTAGACCCCTTCTCTGAGGGTGTAAACTGTAGCCCCAGGGGTAAATTTAGGTTAGGGGTTAAAAAGGGGGATGCAAAAGGACGCGAAAATTTTTAGCCCTTGACTGAAATTAAAAACCCCTGAGAATTTTCTCGGGCTGTCATAGGGGTTTTATACAAATGCCTACATTAGTTTCCCGATCCAGTTTAATTTTCCTTACATATATATACATAAGTTTGCACATATGTATGTATATATGTGTATTTATATGTCTGTGTGTGTGCATATTTCCCTAGTCTTAATAAAACAATATACATGGTTTAGATTAGAAATTACTTCAATGGGAGCTCTAGTGTTAAAGTAATAAATAAAATAAAGTGCTGAAAAACGTGTTTGGCATACCTTAAGTGTATTCGTATTTTATTCACTCTTCCTTATCTTCATTAATGTAAAGTCTGGAATGACCCGGAATCATATATTTCTTCTTTCTTATCAGGTCAATTCATGAAACCCCTCTTTAGCGTCGGGCCCGAAAGTCGGAAAATTACGGAGCCCCATCGTAATTTACAATTTGCCCGACGGCGGTGTACCTTAATACCTCACATCAGACCACAGATATAACGTCCCCAGTTGTGGAATCTGACAGAAAAATGATATGCCATTATCATAAGCAGGTTCCAAGTGACACTGTCTCGCACGCTATCAGTCAAGGTCTGGCCTTTTTTTTTATTTCTCAAACTAAATTGCGGTGCTCGGTTGTTTATAACTAGATTGTGATGTATGCGAAGAATAATAAAAATAAGATTTCTAATAGTGCCATCAAACAGGAGGAAAAAAATGGAGTTAAAATGAACAAAAAAATCACTTTAAAAGGTTTTTACAGAGCCACAGTATAATGATTTAGAAGATGGCACAGGAGGTATTGTCTGATCTGTCTGGGCCTAGCCTTCTACATCAGAATTTCTTTTAAATGGCATGGAGAGTTAACACGGTATGGGGGAAATGAAAAATTTTTGATAATTACTTCATTAATATCATACACTAAGCCAGTGTCGGATTAAACAAGACGGAGGCCTTTAGGCAGTTGAAACCTCGGTACAGAGGCGTACCCAGGAGAAGGGCATAGGAACATATGCACCCCCAGGAATTTTTCTCGAAACTGAAAAAAGAAGAGTGGAGAAGAAATTTAAAATTTTCTCTTCCTTCTTTTTAAGTTTAGAAATACCATAATCCCATATATAATTATAACCTAAGCTATTTGTCTGTCTGTCCTTGAATTTATGAAGCGGTTGGACCTTCAATCGATAGAGGCATCCATATTGGATTCTTGATGAGCTAGGGCTAGCAAAATTCAAAGCGAGTAAAGTATCGATCCGATTCTAAAACGCAGAACGATGACCGATTGGTTAGGGTGCTGGCCTTCGGTACCGGAGTTCGTGGGTTCGAATCCCACTGTGGCATGGATGTTCGTAGCCGTTCGGAATCGGCTTTAAGTTGTAGGTCCCGGTCTCATTAGCCCTCGTGTTGCAAAAAGTAGACCGTAGCACTCCAAACCAAACCAAACCGATTCTAAAACAAATTGGTGTAAATATGCTTCATATCCCACTGAAAAATTCTGTCGTCTTTAAAACGTTCGATATCCACCCTCTTCCCCCTTTTTGATCATTTAATGTCATTATTTCAAGCCTTATTTTCCCCGATTAAGAGCAGGCGATTAAATTTATTAATTTATCACATTATGGGCTTGTCTCACCAAAGTCGTTTAACGGCTAACCGCGATTAACTCATGACGCCAACCAATAGTGGGATGCAATTCTCCGTTTAAACAGAGATTAATCATGGTTAGTTTTTAAAAGACTATGGTGAGACCGTCCCTTAAAGTAGACGAAAATAACATTTTTTTCTAGCATTATGACGTCATTCCTTTAACTATCTCATTTAATCATTTCTTATTTTGAATTATTTAAATATCGTCTGCATTATTTTCATACGTTTTATCGCTGAACTTAGATATTACGTTAATAATTTTCTTTTATATTTGGCTTAAATAATAGATTAGGAACATACATGATAATTTTAAGTTTAATCATCGATTATTTTTTGTTCCAATGAAAATTTTATCACTAGTACTAATAACAAATTCTATCCACCTCCAGGGTGTAGTGGAAATGATAGTTTCATTCCTTTATTTCCATTAATTACTGTGGCAAAAAATTGGAAAGAACTTAACGATAATTTCGACGTCGCTAAGAAAACTTTGAATTTTCTTTCTAAAGGAATTCAGCGTGATTCTAAGCTGCATTCACAGCATTGGGAGACTTTAGAGGAGTATAAAGATAAGCAAATTATTAAGAGTGTATCAGAGAACTCTCAACCAAAAGACAAAAAAAAAAAAAAAAAAAAAAATTTTTTTACCTGCCTTCATAGAGTACTTTACAATTCTGGAAAATAAAAAATTTTACTGATCCCGTCATATGACGGGCTATATGCTAGTACTACAATAAGAACATTATCTTGAAATATTTCGGTTTTGTGAAAAAGATTTTGTTGGGTTAACTGCTATTAAAGCTTTACAAGAAATTTTCCCGAATATTCATAAACTTTTAAAAATTTGAGTCACTTTGCCAGTTACAGCATGCACGGCTGAAAGATTGTTTTCAAGTATGAAATATGTAAAAAATTATTTGATAAACAGTACATCAGAAATGCGTTTAAATGGATTCTGCTAGTTATGTATATATCTAAAAATATTCCTGTAACTGAAGATGGAGTTTTAAATATTTTACAAAAACAAAAGCGGCGAATAAATGCATATTTGTAAAAACTAATATGAATAGATTTTTTCCAATGCATTGTAATAGAATATTTTTAAATTTTTTTTTTAAATTGCAACTGTTTTTTTCCAATCATTAAATGATATTTTATCAATTTTCAATGATACAGGATTCTTGAAAATTGATAAATCAATTCAATTTTCATTATATCAATTCGGGTAAATAAAAAATTTTGTTTTCATACTATCTCTATTATTTTTCTTGAATGGACACATTTTTTTAAATTTATATAACCTGATAAAAATTATATCAGTATATAAATAGTTTTACAACAGAGAAATTAAATTGATGTATTCTTTAGTTTTTATATAATGATAATACTAAATTAAAGAAGTCTATTTTTTCATGGCAATTATAGGCACCTATATGAAAGAATTTAAGAGGGGAAGTCTGAGATAAAAATGTGTGTATGCATGTGTTGTATTTGTATATTTAAGTGTTAAATTTAGTTTAAAGAACTGACTTTACAAAATGGGGGGAGCTCAAGCCCCTTCTGCACTTTCCATATGGGTGCCCTTGTTGGCAATGACAATATACACCCCCCAAAATTAATTTCTGGGTACACCACTGCTTTGGTGTCACCTAATAATTTTCCGAATATTATTTTATTACACAACAGTTTTAGAAATGTAATTTTATTGCACAAAAAATAACAAATGATCAACAAATTTATATAAAATATAAATAAACGATAATTATTAAATCCTATATACAATAAAAACAAATTAAAAATAACTAAATATTTGGTTTTCAGGATTTTTTGGCCGTGAATTCTTTTAGAACATCTTGGAATTCTACGTTCTGCAAGACATCGTATTCAATGGTCATAAAAGTGAGTTCAGTCTTTCTTGTGTTACTGAAGATCGATGATAGTTTTTTAGCACTTTAAAATCTGAAAAGCTTCGTTTTATCAGTAGTGTTTGTTATCATGAGACTAGCATATATTTTTAAAACGATGAGATACCATCGAAAACTTGATTGTACCAAGTTTTCGAAAATAAATTTGTATGATCGCTATGCGGGTTGACTTAAGAATTGGGTTCCCCCTCCAAATTGATGATAATGGTTTAAGTATGGTCACCTAACATTTTATCTTGATCTCACCCTGTCCAAGCAATCTGTATCTATATTATAATTTATATATTTGAATCCAACTCTCCTTGTGTGACTCTTTTCTTATATATTAAAAGTGTGCAGTTCTTAAAAAAATTAGATATAACAAACCATTAATGGTTCACTATGGCTGATTTTTAATAATTTAGAGCTATTGCGTTTGTAAACTAAACTGTTAATGGATTAATTGCCCATAAATATAAATGTCCGGTTTTCATATCTTTTTTTTTTAAATAAGTAAGAGTATATAATTCTATTACGATGGCGCACTGTGAATTAATTAAAGTTGCCAGAAAAAGCAAGAAATACAATGTTTGGATAGATTGTCTTTGTGTTTTATTAAATATCAGTAAAATTTTCACCAAATTTGCCAAGGGGAACCCAATTCTTAAATAGATCCTCGCTATGCTAATACAGTTTCTTCATTTTTAAAAATTTCTATTTGTAATATAAAGTACCTAAAATTAACCATTTCATTTGCGAATTCGAATTAATTATATACAGTTTAATCTAATGTTGCGGGCCCCCTAAAAAGTGTAGCAATTGCCTACTCCACCTAATGGGTAAACAAGCAGTAAAATAAAATAAAAGTAGGATCCACGAGTTCGATGAGGGAGAATGCAAAATTACAAAATAAATAAGAATAGGTTTATAAGACACAGTGCAGAATAATCGAAGAAAATATAATAATGAGATGTGAACTATTGTAGTTAAAAACTTTTTTTTCTACAAGTTCATCAACAACAGAGAGTACAAGTAAACTGCAGGAATTTGACTTCAGAATCTCGCCAACTTGGCTATAAAGCTTTAAGCATGTCATCTTAATTCTTTCTCCTGATCTCTTTGTGTTCAAGAATCCGTGTCTATTTATACTATTTTTGTATCCGGATCTCCCAGTGCAACTCTTTTGTTACATATTAAATGGACCTAATTACATTTACTATTAATTTTGTGAAATCAAATTGATTGTTTCCGGTGAACAAAGGCGATTTTACTTAAAATACAAATTACTAAATTTGTATTCTATTGTAGTGGGAAAGATCTTTATACTTGATAGGAAGTGTGCACATGTCATAAATAACTACATTTTACTCACAAAAAACATATTTTTATTATATTAAAATGACGCTGTCTTCTTCTTACAAACTCAAAAAAAAAAAAAAAAAAAATTATCACCATAACAACTCTTTTTGTTGCCACTAGCTAAATCACAAACTTCTGTTGATATATCAAGTTACCGTTACATTTTCAAAACAGTTTGGATGCCACCGTTTGGCTCCTACCATATTACAGTCGACATTTGTCACTGGGGACAACTGCGTCATAATGATGTCAGAGGGATAAATTTTGGTACCAAATTCCCGTCTCTGGCGATTTCTGACGTCATTATGACGTGGAAGTCATCAGTGATATATGTCGACTGTTATATGGTAGCAGCCTTTTATTAGTGGTTTACTATGGCTTTTATTTAAAAATAATAATAATTCGGAGTTATTAAGGTTGTAAGCTGCTGGGGGATTAATTGCTCATAAATATGAATGCCCGGTTTGCTAGGGGTTTCAGTTAATTAACTATAAAAGTATCTAGTTGTATTATATTAGCCCAATATAAATTGCTGAAAATACCACGGTGTTCCCTCTTCCAAAACCTTTTCCCTGGAATACCCAAACATTTACTGTTTTCGCCATTTCTGTACCCAGCTCAGCATTCAAAACTAAAAATAAAATTAGTTCATGCATTTGTGTTTAGTAAACACCGCACGTAATTTCACCAAATACGCCAAGGGGTACCCTATTCTGAAGTAACACCACTGCAAGGGCTGCTTTCAGTACTTTTGATCCCTGGGCGGGTCCAGGAAGAGCCAACAGGAATTATTCTTGAAAGCCGGAGCCCGGGAATTTAGAAGATAAGTATACATATCAAATAAAAATGGCATTTTGAATTTCCTACAGGAAATGTGCATATTATCCTGATATCTTACACCAAATTACAAAAATATGTTGAATACAGTAGGATTTCTTTCAGTAATCTAAAGAATATTCCTTTTTATGTCCTTTTTATATAAACATATATATAACTTTTAATCATCGATTTTCATGTAGATTGGCTGAATAATATTCATCCTATTTTTAGGGTAACTTTTCATTTTTTTTTCTACTTTAATAAGCTATTTCGAAGTTGCATCAGCTGCCGTGTCCACCTGGGCACTAGACTGATTTGCATTTGAAGAGCAGTGAAAGGTGCGCCAATTACTTTATTTAATATTCCCTGAAAAAAACTGGTAACGACTGATTAAGATTTTAGAAGCGTACGTAAACACGTTACGATTTTATAAAGTCATTCTATGTTGCCACATAAATTTTCGAAAATGTAATTGTTTTTAAATATTTCACCAAAGATCTATCAAAAACTGAAATACTTTCTTCATATAAGGCAATTTGTCGCAAAGTCACGAACTACTATAATGCCCTTCCCATTCATTTTCATGTTTACAACAGCCAATAGACAAACAATAAACTGCCCTTCCGTTTGAAACTAAAGTCATAATGTGAGAATTTGCCCTACTGCGTGAAATCGCCTTATGGGTTTTTGACGGGTTTTCTTTGTAAATACATATTTCTGGTAATCTAAATGAGACAAATTACAATTATAAAGTCACTGAAATTATAAACTCACTGTAACACACACACATATATCTGTATATACTAGACGACCCGACAGACTTTGTCTTGATTTAACACTGTAAATCCAAAAATTATAAATTGTTTTTATATAAATTATCAACTGGACTGTTTTGATGGCAAAAGTAAGCAAAAAAATTACTTCAAAATTACTTACCACCACGCGTACAGTAATCTTAAACATAATTAGATTAAATTAAAATTCCCACATCGCCTTGGACGTCTTTTCCAACCAAGGGTTGGAAAAGAAGATCCCTGGACCCTTTCGACCCCTGGACTTCTCGTTCTGAAGCCCGTTGCGCCGACCACTGCACCACAAATACGTTGGCCATGAAGGGTTTCAAGCGGCATTATAATAATATCAATAAGCTCTCAATTCTGGAGTTTTAATAAAATAACATTTTTAGTGGAATCAAATTGTGAATCTAAACCATTCTCGAATTAACTTATTGCATACACAAAATTTCCTCAAAATCAATCCAGCCGTTTAGAACGAGTTCTATTTCAAACACAGGAGAAGAATTTTGTATGTGGTGTGTGTGCGTGTGTGTTTATTCAAAGTTTCATATTTATCTACTACTTTGTCATATTTAGTTCACTATTAAATGGTTTGAATAAAAACAGAAAATTATAAAAAAAAAGGCCCAATAAATTAATTTTCTTATCATACCCAAATATTAAATAAAATAAAGTTAATAAAATCCTTGTGCTGGTTTTGAGGGACATAATTTTTTTTTTTAAATTTGTTTAAAAAAATGCGAGCTGCCATCTGCGTTCAATCTGTTCCGATCTTATTTTATAATATTAATTATAAATTTTTAAAAATTTCAAAAATATATAGAAAGAAAAAGTTATTTCTACTAATTTCGCGCTAGTAAACGATAATAAATAATTTAAGATCTTTCTCAGAATGTTGTTCATATTCTTTGTCAATGCTTAACCAAGAAATAATTAGATTGTCTCGTTTGAATTCTAGTTGTAAAGTTCTGTCTATATGATATTTCTTGATTTAATATTTTTTTCCAACATTAATAATTATTTTTCACGTACTGCCAACCAGCAACTCATGTATCACAGGTTGGGAAACTTTGATTGATATATATATATATATATATATATATATATATATATATATATATATATATATATATATATATATATGTGTGTGTGTGTGTGTGTGTGTGTAAATAAAATTCTCAGGGGTTTTCAAAACTTAAATCAAGGGTAAAAATTCCCGCGTCATTTTCCATTCCCCCTTTTAACCCCTAACCTAAATTAACCACTGGGGCTACAGGTTACGCCCTCAGAGAAGGGGCCTGGCCAATTATAAACCTACATGGCCCTAGCGGACAATTTAGGAAATTTCCAAATAAAAAGGAGATACACTCTAGCGGAGACAGATTTTTCTAGAGATATTTTCCCACAGATGTTGACCCAGGTGTTACGTGTCTTGTACATAGAACTTCATGCTAGCTGACCCTTCAGTTTGTCCTGTCCCTATGATGAAGTGGGAACCCGTCCTTCAACGTTATCTTAATAAAGGTCTTTAGCTGAAACGGTATCATTTTTATGGCCATGACTGCAACCACCTATCGAGAAGTCCATCTCATTACACACACACACACACACACACATATATATATGTAATGAAACTGACTTCTCGATGGGGGGTTGCAGTCATGGCCATAAAAATGATACCGTTTCAGCTAAAGACCTTTATTAAGATAACTTTGAAGGACGGGTTCCCACTTCATCATAGGGACAAACTGAAGGGTCAGCTAGCATGAAGTTCTATGTACAAGACACTTAACACCTGGGTCAACATTTGTGGGAAAATATCTCTAGAAAAATCTGTCTCCGCTAGCGTGTATCTCCTTTTTATTTGGAAATTTCCTAAATTGTCCGCTAGGGCCATGTAGGTTTATAATTGGCCAGGCCCCTTCTCTGAGGGCGTAACCTGTAGCCCCAGTGGTCAATTTAGGTTAGGGGTTAAAAAGGGGAATGGAAAATGACGCGGGAATTTTTACCCTTGATTTAAGTTTTGAAAACCTCTGAGAATTTTCCTTACACACACACACACACACACACACACACACATATATATATATATATATATATATATATATATATATATAAGGAATATATATATATATATATATATATATATATATATATAATACACTCCCAAAACGGAATTATTACTTCATTTCAAACAGACATATTTAGAAGATTGCAATAATAAATATATAATCTTTTAATCTTCATTTATACAATTTACATACATACATTTATGTCATTTACATTAATCTTCATTTCCCCGTGAAGAAATATCAGTATTAACTTTACTAAGGGGTCATTCGATTCTTAAAAGTCGAAAAAATGTTAAATATTTATCATTTTCAACTTTCCATATTTTGAAAACTACGAGTTTTACAAACATATTTTTTTAAACATAGTTAGAACAAATTATCATCTCTACACACATATCTCTTATTCATTTTTGAAACATAAAAACCATTTTTTTAGAAAGTTTTAAATAAGAGACTTTTTGTTGTTTACAAATATTATATCGAGAATAACGTGCATGATTGCTAAAAGTATAATTAAGTTTAAGACAAATTTATTGTTTTAAAATATACTACAATATCTCAAAATAATTTTGAACCTAAATTTGTATATATCTAAGATACATATTTGCTTTTTTTAAAAAAATATTTGAAAGAAAGTGATTTCTTTTGCCTAAAAATTAAATCATTGTAAAAAATTATCATTGAAAAAAAAAACTTTTTAGGAAATATACAAGAAAATTTAGGTTCAATCGGATGAAAATTTTACTGTATAAAACCTGTAAAAACTTCATGAAAACATATTTAAAACTCTTTGAAATAACATGAAAAAAAATTTGATAAATAAAAAATGAAGTTAAAGTTTTGTAAGCTAAATTTCTTTACAGTAAACGGATAACAGGTTTTTATTCATAACTCCTCTCAAGATTGGAAATTTTTATTAGGATTTTTTTAAAACATTCAGAACTGAATTCCTTTTCACATATTTTTCCTGAAAAATCACATTTTTTGTCGATTTAATAGTCGTAGGACCCCTTAACCTGTATTAAATGTTTTAATCTCGAATATGCTTTACCTTCTAAGGAAATAATCAGCAGTATTAAAACTAGAAACTTTAGGTTTGCGAATGGAAAACAGGATATGATGAACAGCAATGAAATGTAATAGGTGCAGCAAATATACCTGTAAGTGACACTGTTGAATGCAAGAACAATGGGAGCAGTTATTAGAAACTGATAAACAAAGAAGTTTTATGTTTTCTAATCTTAGACTGTCTTAGATTTCTTATCTTTATTTTCTTACATTAGATTTTGATAGAATTTTTTAAACAGATATATGATTTTGTTCATCTTTACTATTTGGTTACTGCTTTCCTTTAATGGCTATTTTAATAATGATATTTCTTGCCAGTAATACGTAAAGTTGCTGTATTAATTTTCCTCTCCATGCTGTTAGGAATGCTGTCATTATGCTGTCTACATATGTGACAGCATAACGAAGCTATTTTGTCATGAAAAATGCAACACGTGCAGAAAAAAAATTAAAGCTCAAAGTTGAGTGCACCTCACAACTTTTAAGGCCCCTCCACACTATGGCCCACTGCAAACCACCGTCTGGAGGGGATTTGGCTTATCGTGGTCCATGGCGGCATAAGATAAAATAGCCTTGGCGGACGATGGCTTCGGAGGCGGTTTTTCTCCAAAGATCAAACCTGTACCGTCGTCGAGAGAGTGTCTCGATGGTACCGATCAAGCTAGATGCACAACTAAAGTGCGCAGCAGACCCTATGGACGAATCCACGAGCTCGGCTCATTTAGTGGCCCAGCGTGTGGATACAACCCGTGAACCATAATTAAAGGTCACCATCAGGTAGTGGAGAACAATTGGCCATAGTGTGGGGGCTACATGAGAATTCTTCCTTTTAAATGAATCGTGAGCTGTGATAGATCAGTCGGCAAAAGAAACTATCTCATAACTGAGAGGGTGTGGGTTCTGGAACCCGAGCCGGCCTAAGATCCACCGTATTCGTTTAAAGGTGACTGGGTCACGGAAAATATGTTCGTGGTCACAATGTCCTCCAGGTTCTCGGGGTGGCAGGCCAAGTCTATCAAGGTTCGTACGGTGCTTAAAAGTGCTTAAAAACTGCTTAATTTCGAAACGCGTTTTTAAGGCCTTAAAAAGTGCTTAAAGAGTGCTTAATATTCCCCTAAAGTCCTTATTTTTTTTTCTTACCGACAGTTTTTATTTTAATACTTTGAAATCGTCTATGAAAATCATAAAAGGTCGCTCGGGATTAATCGTTCAGTGTGAATGAAATCAAACACTGCAGCGCTCCTTTTTTCCTCTTTTTCCTTTTTTCTAGAAATCTCTCCTTTATTCCTTATTTTACGGCATTCCTCCTTTTTTTCGGCTATTCCCGCATTTTATTCGTTTTTTCTTTGGGCCATTCACTCCTTTTATTCGTTTTTTCCTTTTCAACATTTACAGAGTTATGTAATGGTGGAACTCATTATACACATCGTCTTTCCCATGTTTTGATAAAATCTTTGTTTTTCTAACATTTTTTTCTGTGGGATATTCAACTCCCCCCCCCACTCGAAAAAAAGTCTTAGGATATTTATTGGTGGTACAGGTGTTTGAAAGTTAGCAAATAACGATCAAAGTGTCAAAACCAAAGGGGGACCCGAATTTTTCGATTGTAGCGTCGAGAAATCTGTTTAACCCGTTTCTCAACCCAAGAGGGGAAAAAAACCGTTACTCCGAGCCTGTGCGCTTAAAAATGGACTGACATATCGAATATTGAAGGGATGATTCTGATCCGAATGTTTTTTGTGGGTTTGTTCTAAAAAAAGATTTTTTCGGAAATTAAAAAAAATAAAGAAAGGAAGAAGCCATTTTTTTTAATCTGAAATATGTATAAATTTTGACGATAATATGAAAGTTTTCTGTCTTTTCCTCATCCTTCTTCTCTTTGCCGCGTCCACAATTTTTTTTCATACAAAGAGTAGGAAAGTGTTATCAGTCGATGCTCGCAACACGTGCTTCAAGGTCAAAAAGCCGTGTGACGTGGTATAAATGAAACATATAGAACTTGTGTGGTTCTAGTTATAAAAGTACAACTAAGCCTTAATACTATGTTTTTGGTAAAAAAAAAAACCTTTTTGTCGATTTCAATTCCAGAAAATGCGCTTTTTTAATGGACCATTATAGTTAATAGTGCGATCATAATATGGGGCTCTATACGGTAGATTTATGTTTTAACAACCTGCGTACTTTCTTTATAGATATCTCCCGAACTCACGTGCATGTAGACCGATCGTAATACTGTTTTATATGTCGGTATTTTTTTAATATCGCGGTAACAGTATTGAGATTCCAATCCCTCCTATAGTTATTTCAAACGGTACTTTATCTTATTGACTGAATTTTCTGCTATAGGCAGTGTCTATGAGAAAATGACACTGTTGCAAATAACTTACGAAATTTTGGATATGTACGGAAGTTTATTGTTGAAAAATCCGCATCTTTTTTTTGTTGTTGTTGTTGAGCTTTGCGTGTGCATTGAAGTTGATGAAAAATCATAACTTTTAACGGCAATCCCGATAAAAATCAGCCCTATAGCTGAATCGGTAAGATGCGGCAACGGGTTCGAATCCCGCTCTTTGTTCGTAGCCGTTCATAATCGTAGTAATTAAGTAGTAAATTCCGATGTCTTTAGCCGTCGGGTAACATAAAAGAAAACTCTAGCGCTGAGACTAAACTAAATGGTTACAAATCTGTTAGTCTAAAGTACAATTCGAACCCCCTGGCTCAGATACCGGAAAAAATCCCGTCCTATTCGATCATCGTCCCGAAATATTACTATTAAAAAAAATTTTTTTTAATTGTCCACTTAAAAAAATAGCCTTATACAGTGCATATATTATTTAAATCATGAGTTTTTAGACATTGATTAAAATTAAATCTAATGATAATTATTGTATCTTTCCAAACTTATAAGGTATAGATTTTATTGCTATTTAAGAAATTCTGCAATCACAAAATTAAAAATTTGTTTATAGAAATGTCTTCTAAAAATTTGATATCTAAAATGCACATTTATATTAATTTTTTTTAATTAGGATATTTTAGAAACTTTTGATTTGAATCTGTTTTCAACATTTTTTGATTAGGAGACTCGAGTGGTTGTTTATATTAGTAAAAATTATTTAGCTTCTGGTATATTTCATACTTAGGTACTTGTTTTGGCATTATGTAAATCAAATAAATATTTTTAAATTGTTTTTTAGTTTCCGTTTTTCCTTCTTCATTTTCCTCCTTGTTTTCCCTCTAATATTTAACATCTGGGTCTGCTACTTCTATTAAAAATTTTTTGAAATTGTCCATTTAAAAAAATTAGACTTACACTGTATTTTTTAAACATTAATTATAAATCAATCTAAGAAAAATTAATAGAATTTTACAAACTAGTTGAAAACAAATTTTAATGTTACAAAATTTTTAAGTTTTGTTTTTGTGCATTTTAAAGCTTTGCTATTTGAAATGACTTTTAAATTATTGGTGTACTGTTGAAATCCCTATTTTAACAAACCAGCTTATAACAAATGAAAATTTTGATCTCATGATTTTCCTTTTGTTTGCATGCTAATTTATCCATAAATGGTGAATGTCCATTTTATACATTTATAGTGAATCTTAGGAATGACGTAGAAGGATCCTTTTTTAGTCATTTACTAAGTTTTTTTTCTTCATTTTTTATAAAACTTTTTCACAGTTATGAAAAGATTTAAATATATGTGTCTAGATTTAAAAACAAAATGCATGAAATTAATAACATCTTGTTCACCTACTCAAAGAAAGAAAATGTTTTTCATTGTGTAAGACAAAGAAATTCCTTACACTATCTTGATACTGGCATTACGTCTATAGAAGATTATAAATTAATTCAGTATTAAAATAGTAAGCAATAACTAGTTTTGCATTTGTCTACATTTTTGGTCATTCGAATAGGCGATCCATCAGTTGTTTGGTTTAGTCAATTAAAATCATTAAAGATAATATTTTTATAAATCTTATATATGTAAATCTTATATAATATGTAATCTTATGTAAATCATACAAGTTATAATTTTCTGAGATCTAACATTAAAGAGTAGAAAAGGTTTTTAAAGGTTCTTTAAGAACCTTTCTTCTAAGGTTTCTTCTAAAGTTAAGTCCAACAAACAATATGGTTCCTCAAAGTTTAATATAATACAGTTCAACTGTATTGGTGAATTTATTTATTTTTTTAATTAGGCAAATTGAAGAAGCATCTGATTTGAATCTGTTTAAATTTTTTTTTTACTAGGAAACTTAAGTACTTGTTTATATTGATAAAAATTTATTTAGATGCTTTCATATTTCATATTTAGTCACTTGTTTTTGTATTAAGTAAATCAGAACATTAATTTTAATAATTATTCAACTACCTCTTTTTTTTTGCATTTTTCTCCTTTTTTCCCCAAAATTTTGACTTCTGTGTTTGTGAAATACAATGATTTCTCACTTATACACACTCTTTTGTTCATGTTTCTGTTGAACCTAATGTAATAACCATGATTTTGTCTGATATA
>CM063508.1:16018598-16093598 GCA_032207245.1 Pardosa pseudoannulata
AATATACATGGTTTAGATTAGAAATTACTCCAATGGGAGCTCTAGTGTTAAAGTAATAAATAAAATAAAGTGCTAAAAAACGTGTTTGGCATACCTTAAGTGTATTCGTATTTTATTCACTCTTCCTTATCTTCATTAATGTAAAGTCTGGAATGACCCGGAATCATATATTTCTTCTTTCTTATCAGGTCAATTCATGAAACCCCTCTTTAGCGTCGGGCCCGAAAGTCGGAAAATTACGGAGCCCCATCGTAATTTACAATTTGCCCGACGGCGGTGTACCTTAATACCTCACATCAGACCACAGATATAACGTCCCCAGTTGTGGAATCGGACAGAAAAATGATATGCCATTATCATAAGCAGGTTCCAAGTGACACTGTCTCGCACGCTATCAGTCAAGGTCTGGCCTTTTTTTTTTATTTCTCAAACTAAATTGCGGTGCTCGGTTGTTTATAACTAGATTGTGATGTATGCGAAGAATAATAAAAATAAGATTTCTAATAGTGCCATCAAACAGGAGGAAAAAAATGGGGTTAAAATGAACAAAAAAATCACTTTAAAAGGTTTTTACAGAGCCACAGTATAATGATTTAGAAGATGGCACAGGAGGTATTGTCTGATCTGTCTGGGCCTAGCCTTCTACATCAGAATTTCTTTTAAATGGCATGGAGAGTTAACACGGTATGGGGGAAATGAAAAATTTTTGATAATTACTTCATTAATATCATACACTAAGCCAGTGTCGGATTAAACAAGACGGAGGCCTTTAGGCAGTTGAAACCTCGGTACAGAGGCGTACCCAGGAGAAGGGCATAGGAACATATGCACCCACAGGAATTTTTCTCGAAACTGAAAAAAGAAGAGTGGAGAAGAAATTTAAAATTTTCTCTTCCTTCTTTTTAAGTTTAGAAATACCACAATCCCCTATATAATAATAGCCTAAGTTATCTGTCCGTCTGTCCTCCCCTTTATGAAGCGGTTGGACCTGGAATGGATAGAGGCATCCATATTGGATTCTTGATGAGCTAGGGTTAGAAATATTCAAAGCGAGTAAAGTATCGATCTGATTCTAAAACGCCGAACGATGACAGAACGGTTAGGGTGCTGGCCTTCAGTACCGGAGTTCGTGAGTTCAAATCCCACTGTGGCATGGATGTTCGTAGCCATTCGGAATCGGCTTTAAGCTGTAGGCTTCGGTCTCATTAGCCCTTTGTTGCAAAAAGTAGACCGATGAACTCCAAACCAAACCAAACCGATTCTAAAACAAATTGGTGTAAATATTCTTCATATCAAAGCGGAAAATTCTGTCGTCTTTAAAACGTTCGATATCCACCCTCTTCCCCCTTTTTGATCATTTAATGTCATTATTTCAAGCCTTATTTTCCCCGATTAAGAGCAGGCGATTAAATTTATTAATTTATCACATTATGGGCTTGTCTCACCAAAGTCGTTTAACGGCTAACCGCGATTAACTCATGACGCCAACCAATAGTGGGATGCAATTCTCCGTTTAAACAGAGATTAATCATGGTTAGTTTTTAAAAGACTATGGTGAGACCGTCCCTTAAAGTAGACGAAGAAAACTTTTTTTATAGCATTATGACGTCATTCCTTTAACTATCTCATTTAATCATTTCTTATTTTGAATTATTTAAATATCGTCTGCATTATTTTCATACGTTTTATCGCTGAACTTAGATATTACGTTAATAATTTTCTTTTATATTTGGCTTAAATAATAGATTAGGAACATACATGATAATTTTAAGTTTAATCATCGATTATTTTTTGTTCCAATGAAAATTTTATCACTAGTACTAATAACAAATTCTATCCACCTCCAGGGTGTAGTGGAAATGATAGTTTCATTCCTTTATTTCCATTAATTACTGTGGCAAAAAATTGGAAAGAACTTAACGATAATTTCGACGTCGCTAAGAAAACTTTGAATTTTCTTTCTAAAGGAATTCAGCGTGATTCTAAGCTGCATTCACAGCATTGGGAGACTTTAGAGGAGTATAAAGATAAGCAAATTATTGAGAGTGTATCAGATAACTCTCAGCCAAAAGACAAAAAAAAAAAAAAATTTACCTGCCTCATAGAGTACTTTACAATCCTGGAAAATAAAAAATTTTACTGATCCCGTCATATGACGGGCTATATGCTAGTACTACAATAAGAACATTATCTTGAAATATTTCGGTTTTGTGAAAAAGATTTTGTTGGGTTAACTGCTATTAAAGCTTTACAAGAAATTTTCCCGAATATTCATAAACTTTTAAAATTTTTAGTCACTTTGCCAGTTACAGCATGCACAGCTGAAAGATCGTTTTTAACTATGAAATATGTAAAAAATTATTTGATAAACAATACATCAGAAATGCGAATATTCCTGTAATTGAAGATGAAGTTTTAAATATTTTACAAAAACAAAAGCGGAAAATAAATACAAATTTGTAAAAACTAATATGAATAGATTTTTTTCATTACATTGTGTTCGAATATTTTTAACATTTTTTTTTAAATTGCAACTGCTTTTTTCCAATTATTAAATGGTATTTTATCAATTTTCAATGATACAGGATTCTTGAAAATTGATAAATCAATTCAATTTTCATTATATCAATTCGGGTAAATAAAAAATTTTATTTTCATACTATCTCTATTATTTTTCTTAAATGGCCATATTTTTCAAATTTTTATAACTTAGTAAAAATATATCAGTTTATGAATAGTTTTACAACGGAGAAATTAGATTGATATAATCTATTCTTTAGTTTTTATATATGTTAATACTAAATTAAAGAAGTCTATTTTTTCATGGCAATTATAGGCGCTTATATGATAGAATTTAGGAGGGAGGGAGTGGGGTTGAGATAAAAATGTGTGTAGGCATGTGTTACATTTGGATTTTTAAGTGTTAAATTTAGTTTAAAGAATTGATTTCACAAAATGGAGGGGGGGGGGTGAGCTCAAACCCCTTCTGCACTTTCCATGTGGATGTCCTTGTTGGCAGATACAATATGCACCTCCCAAAATTAATTTCTGGGTACGCCACTATTTGGAGATATGCAAAAGGATATCATTTATATGAGAATAACAATGTGGAACATTGTAGCTCATTTGAAGAACCATATATAATTAATTGCATCACGGTGAAAAGAATGAAAAGGGCAAGCCATTAAATAAGCCCCAAATTTATTTTCTCTGGGTACACTACTGCTTTGGTGTCACCTAATAATTTTACGAATATAACTTTAATACACAACAGTTTTAGAAATATAATTTTATTGCATAAAAAATAACAAATTATCAACAAATTAATATAAAATACAAATAAACGGTAATTATTAAATATTATAGGAAAAAAAATAATTTAAAATAACTAAATATTTGGTTTTCTCAATTTTTTGGCAGTGAATTCTTTTAGAACATCTTGGAATTCTACGTTTTGCAAGCCGTCGTATTCAATGGTCATAATGGCAAGGGAGTTCAGTCTTTCTTGTGTTACTGAAGATCGATGATAGTTTTTTAGCACTTTAAAATCTGAAAAGCTTCGTTTTATCAGTAGTGTTTGTTATCATGAGACTAGCATATATTTTTAAAACGATGAGATACCATCGAAAACTTGATTGTACCAAGTTTTCGAAAATAAATTTGTATGATCGCTATGCGGGTTGACTTAAGAATTGGGTTCCCCCTCCAAATTGATGATAATGGTTTAAGTATGGTCACCTAACATTTTATCTTGATCTCACCCTGTCCAAGCAATCTGTATCTATATTATAATTTATATATTTGAATCCAACTCTCCTTGTGTGACTCTTTTCTTATATATTAAAAGTGTGCAGTTCTTAAAAAAATTAGATATAACAAACCATTAATGGTTCACTATGGCTGATTTTTAATAATTTAGAGCTATTGCGTTTGTAAACTAAACTGTTAATGGATTAATTGCCCATAAATATAAATGTCCGGTTTTCATATCTTTTTTTTTAAATAAGTAAGAGTATATAATTCTATTACGATGGCGCACTGTGAATTAATTAAAGTTGCCAGAAAAAGCAAGAAATACAATGTTTGGATAGATTGTCTTTGTGTTTTATTAAATATCAGTAAAATTTTCACCAAATTTGCCAAGGGGAACCCAATTCTTAAATAGATCCTCGCTATGCTAATACAGTTTCTTCATTTTTAAAAATTTCTATTTGTAATATAAAGTACCTAAAATTAACCATTTCATTTGCGAATTCGAATTAATTATATACAGTTTAATCTAATGTTGCGGGCCCCCTAAAAAGTGTAGCAATTGCCTACTCCACCTAATGGGTAAACAAGCAGTAAAATAAAATAAAAGTAGGATCCACGAGTTCGATGAGGGAGAATGCAAAATTACAAAATAAATAAGAATAGGTTTATAAGACACAGTGCAGAATAATCGAAGAAAATATAATAATGAGATGTGAACTATTGTAGTTAAAAACTTTTTTTTCTACAAGTTCATCAACAACAGAGAGTACAAGTAAACTGCAGGAATTTGACTTCAGAATCTCGCCAACTTGGCTATAAAGCTTTAAGCATGTCATCTTAATTCTTTCTCCTGATCTCTTTGTGTTCAAGAATCCGTGTCTATTTATACTATTTTTGTATCCGGATCTCCCAGTGCAACTCTTTTGTTACATATTAAATGGACCTAATTACATTTACTATTAATTTTGTGAAATCAAATTGATTGTTTCCGGTGAACAAAGGCGATTTTACTTAAAATACAAATTACTAAATTTGTATTCTATTGTAGTGGGAAAGATCTTTATACTTGATAGGAAGTGTGCACATGTCATAAATAACTACATTTTACTCACAAAAAACATATTTTTATTATATTAAAATGACGCTGTCTTCTTCTTACAAACTCAAACCAAAAAATTATCACCATAACAACTCTTTTTGTTGCCACTAGCTAAATCACAAACTTCTGTTGATATATCAAGTTACCGTTACATTTTCAAAACAGTTTGGATGCCATCGTTTGGCTCCTACCATATTACAGTCGACATTTGTCACTGGGGACAACTGCGTCATAATGATGTCAGAGGGATAAATTTTGGTACCAAATTCCCGTCTCTGGCGATTTCTGACGTCATTATGACGTGGAAGTCATCAGTGATATATGTCGACTGTTATATGGTAGCAGCCTTTTATTAGTGGTTTACTATGGCTTTTATTTAAAAATAATAATAATTCGGAGTTATTAAGGTTGTAAGCTGTTGGGGGATTAATTGCTCATAAATATGAATGCCCGGTTTGCTAGGGGTTTCAGTTAATTAACTATAAAAGTATCTAGTTGTATTATATTAGCCCAATATAAATTGCTGAAAATACCACGGTGTTCCCTCTTCCAAAACCTTTTCCCTGGAATACCCAAACATTTACTGTTTTCGCCATTTCTGTACCCAGCTCAGCATTCAAAACTAAAAATAAAATTAGTTCATGCATTTGTGTTTAGTAAACACCGCACGTAATTTCACCAAATACGCCAAGGGGTACCCTATTCTGAAGTAACACCACTGCAAGGGCTGCTTTCAGTACTTTTGATCCCTGGGCGGGTCCAGGAAGAGCCAACAGGAATTATTCTAGAAAGCCGGAGCCCGGGAATTTAGAAGATAAGTATACATATCAAATAAAAATGGCATTTTGAATTTCCTACAGGAAATGTGCATATTATCCTGATATCTTACACCAAATTACAAAAATATGTTGAATACAGTAGGATTTCTTTCAGTAATCTAAAGAATATTCCTTTTTATGTCCTTTTTATATAAACATATATATAACTTTTAATCATCGATTTTCATGTAGATTGGCTGAATAATATTCATCCTATTTTTAGGGTAACTTTTCATTTTTTTTTTCTACTTTAATAAGCTATTTCGAAGTTGCATCAGCTGCCGTGTCCACCTGGGCACTAGACTGATTTGCATTTGAAGAGCAGTGAAAGGTGCGCCAATTACTTTATTTAATATTCCCCGAAAAAAAACTGGTAACGACTGATTAAGATTTTAGAAGCGTACGTAAACACGTTACGATTTTATAAAGTCATTCTATGTTGCCACATAAATTTTCGAAAATGTAATTGTTTTTAAATATTTCACCAAAGATCTATCAAAAACTGAAATACTTTCTTCATATAAGGCAATTTGTCGCAAAGTCACGAACTACTATAATGCCCTTCCCATTCATTTTCATGTTTACAACAGCCAATAGACAAACAATAAACTGCCCTTCCGTTTGAAACTAAAGTCATAATGTGAGAATTTGCCCTACTGCGTGAAATCGCCTTATGGGTTTTTGACGGGTTTTCTTTGTAAATACATATTTCTGGTAATCTAAATGAGACAAATTACAATTATAAAGTCACTGAAATTATAAACTCACTGTAACACACACACATATATCTGTATATACTAGACGACCGACAGACTTTGTCTTGATTTAACACTGTAAATCCAAAAATTATAAATTGTTTTTATATAAATTATCAACTGGACTGTTTTGATGGCAAAAGTAAGCAAAAAAATTACTTCAAAATTACTTACCACCACGCGTACAGTAATCTTAAACATAATTAGATTAAATTAAAATTCCCACATCGCCTTGGACGTCTTTTCCAACCAAGGGTTGGAAAAGAAGATCCCTGGACCCTTTCGACCCCTGGACTTCTCGTTCTGAAGCCCGTTGCGCCGACCACTGCACCACAAATACGTTGGCCATGAAGGGTTTCAAGCGGCATTATAATAATATCAATAAGCTCTCAATTCTGGAGTTTTAATAAAATAACATTTTTAGTGGAATCAAATTGTGAATCTAAACCATTCTCGAATTAACTTATTGCATACACAAAATTTTCTCAAAATCAATCCAGCCGTTTAGAACGAGTTCTATTTCAAACACAGGAGAAGAATTTTGTATGTGGTGTGTGTGCGTGTGTGTTTATTCAAAGTTTCATATTTATCTACTACTTTGTCATATTTAGTTCACTATTAAATGGTTTGAATAAAAACAGAAAATTATAAAAAAAAAGGCCCAATAAATTAATTTTCTTATCATACCCAAATATTAAATAAAATAAAGTTAATAAAATCCTTGTGATGGTTTTGAGGGACATAATTTTTTTTTTTAAATTTGTTTCAAAAAATGCGAGCTGCAATCTGCGTTCAATCTGTTCCGATTCTTATTTTTATAATATTAATTATAAATTTTTAAAAATTTCAAAAATATATAGAAAGAAAAAGTTATTTCTACTAATTTCGCGCTAGTAAACGATAATAAATAATTTAAGATCTTTCTCAGAATGTTGTTCATATTCTTTGTCAATGCTTAACCAAGAAATAATTAGATTGTCTCGTTTGAATTCTAGTTGTAAAGTTCTGTCTATATGATATTTCTTGATTTAATATTTTTTTTCCAACATTAATAATTATTTTTCACGTACTGCCAACCAGCAACTCATGTATCACAGGTTGGGAAACTTTGATATATATATATATATATATATATATATATATATGTGTGTGTGTGTGTGTGTGTGTGTGTGTGTGTGTGTAAATAAAATTCTCAGGGGTTTTCAAAACTTAAATCAAAGGTAAAAATTCCCGCGTCATTTTCCATTCCCCCTTTTAACCCCTAACCTAAATTGTCCACTGGAGCTACAGGTTACGCCCTCGGAGAAGGGGTCTGGCCAGTTATAAGCCTACATGGCCCTAGCGGACAATTTAGAAAATTTCCTAATCAAAAGGAGATACACTCTAGCGGAGACAGATTTTTCTAGATATTTTCCCACAGATGTTGACCCAGGTGTTACGTGTCTTGTACATAGAACTTCATGCTAGCTAACCCTGAGAATTTTCCTTACACACACACACACACACACACACACACACACACACACACACATATATATATATATATATATATATATATATATATATATATATATATATATATATATATATATATATATATATATATATATATAATACACTCCCAAAACGGAATTATTACTTCATTTCAAACAGACATATTTAGAAGATTGCAATAATAAATATATAATCTTTTAATCTTCATTTATACCATTTACATACATACATATATGTCATTTACATTAATCTTCATTTACCCCGTGAAGAAATATCAGCATTAACTTTACTAAGGGGTCATTCGATTCTTAAAAGTCGAAAAAATTTTAAATATTTATCATTTTCAACTTTCCATATTTTGAAAACTACCAGTTTTACAAACATATTTTTTTAAACATAGTTAGAACAAATTATCATCTCTACACACATATCTCTCATTCATTTTTGAAACATAAAAACCATTTTTTTAGAAAGTTTTAAATAAGAGACTTTTTGTTGTTTACAAATATTATATCGAGAATAACGTGCATGATTGCTAAAAGTATAATTAAGTTTAAGACAAATTTATTGTTTTAAAATATACTACAATATCTCAAAATAATTTTGAACCTAAATTTGTATATATCTAAGATACATATTTGCTTTTTTAAAAAAAATATTTGAAAGAAAGTGATTTATTTTGCCTAAAAAATCATTGCAAAAAATTATCATTGAAAAAAAAACTTTTTAGGAAATATACAAGAAAATTTAGGTTCAATCGGATGAAAATTTTACTGTATAAAACCTGTAAAAACTTCATGAAAACATATTTAAAACTCTTTGAAATAACATGAAAAAAAATTTGATAAATAAAAAATCAAGTTAAAGTTTTATAAGTCTAAATTCGTTTACAGTAAACAGATGGCATGTTTTTATTCATAAATCTTCTCAATATTGGAAATTTTTTTAGCAGATTGTTTTAAAACGTTCAGAACTGAATTCCTTTTCACATATATTTTTCCTGAAAAATCACATTTTTTGTCGATTTAATAGTCGTAGGACCCCTTAACCTGTATTAAATGTTTTAATCTCGAATATGCTTTACCTTCTAAGGAAATAATCAGCAGTATTAAAACCAGAAACTTTAGGTTTGCGAATGGAAAACAGGAAACGATGAACAGCAATGAAATGTAATAGGTGCAGCAAATATACCTGTAAGTGACACTGTTGAATGCAAGAACAATGGGAGCAGTTATTAGAAACTGATAAACAAAGAAGTTTTATGTTTTCTAATCTTAGACTGTCTTAGATTTCTTATCTTTATTTTCTTACATTAGATTTTGATAGAATTTTTTAAACAGATATATGATTTTGTTCATCTTTACTATTTGGTTACTGCTTTCCTTTAATGGCTATTTTAATAATGATATTTCTTGCAAGTAATACGTAAAGTTGCTGTAATAATTTTCCTCTCCATACTGTTAGGAAAAAGTCTACATATGTGACAGCATAACGAAGCTATTTTGTCATGAAAAATGCAACACGTGCAGAAAAAATTAAAGCTCAAAGTTGAGTGCACCTCACACCTTTTAAGGCCCCTCCACACTATGGCCCACTGCAAACCACCGTCTGGAGGGGAATTGGCTTATCGTGGTCCATGGCGGCATAAGATAAAATAGCCTTGGCGGACGATGGCTTCGGAGGCGGTTTTTCTCCAAAGATCAAACCAGTACCGTCGAGAGAGTGTCTCGATGGTACCGATCAAGCTAGATGCGCAACTAAAGTGCGTATTAATCCCTATGGTCGAATCCAAGAGCTCAGCTCATTTAGTGGCCCAGCGTGTTGATACAACCCGTGAAACATCGTTAAAGGTAACCATCAGGAAGTTGTGAACAATTGGCCATAGTGTGGGGGCTACATTAGAATTCTTCCTTTTAAATGAATCGTGAGCTGTGATAGTTTAGTCGGCAAAAGCAACTATCTCATAACTGAGAGGGTGCGGGTTCGGAACCCGAGCCGGCCTAAAATCCACCGTATTCTTTAAAGGCGACTGGGTCACGGAAAATATGTTCGTGGTCACAATGCCCTCCAGGTTACCAGTAAATACCTCTCGGGGTGGCAGGCCAAGTCTATCAAGGTTCGTACGGTGCTTAAAAGTGCTTAAAAACGGCTTAATTTCGAAACGCGTTTTTAAGGCCTTAAAAAGTGCTTAAAGAGTGCTTAATATTCCCCTAAAGTCCTTATTTTTTTTTTCCTTACCGACAGTTTTTATTTTAATATTTTGAAATCGTCTATGAAAATCATAAAAGGTCGCTCGGGATTAATCGTTCAGTGTGAATGAAATCAAACACTGCAGCGCTCCTTTTTTCCTCTTTTTCCTTTTTTCTAGAAATCTCTCCTTTATTCCTTATTTTACGGCATTCCTCCTTTTTTTCGGCTATTCCCGCATTTTATTCGTTTTTTCTTTGGGCCATTCACTCCTTTTATTCGTTTTTTCCTTTTCAACATTTACAGAGTTATGTAATGGTGGAACTCATTATACACATCGTCTTTCCCATGTTTTGATAAAATCTTTGTTTTTCTAACATTTTTTTTTGAGGGATATTCAACTTCCCCCCCCTCGAAAAAAAAGTCTTAGGATATTTATTGGTGGTACAGGTGTTTGAAAGTTAGCAAATAACGATCAAAGTGTCAAAACCAAAGGGGGACCCGAATTTTTCGATTGTAGCGTCGAGAAATCTGTTTAACCAGTTTCTCTACCCAAGAGGGGAAAAAAACCGTTACTCCGAGCCTGTGCGCTTAAAAATGGACTGACATATCGAATATTGAATTCAGGGATGATTCTGATCCGAATGTTTTTTGTGGGTTTGTTCTAAAAAAAGATTTTTTCGGAAATTAAAAAAAATAAAGAAAGGAAGAAGCCATTTTTTTTAATCTGAAATATGTATAAATTTTGACGATAATATGAAAGTTTTCTGTCTTTTCCTCATCCTTCTTCTCTTTGCCGCGTCCACAATTTTTTTTCATACAAAGAGTAGGAAAGTGTTATCAGTCGATGCTCGCAACACGTGCTTCAAGGTCAAAAAGCCGTGTGACGCGGTATAAATGAAACATATAGAACTTGTGTGGTTCTAGTTATAAAAGTACAACTAAGCCGTAATACTATGTTTTTGGTAAAAAAAAAAAACCTTTTTGTCGATTTCAATTCCAGAAAATGCGCATTTTTTAATGGACCATTATAGTTAATAGTGCGATCATAATATGGGGCTGTATACGGTAGATTTATGTTTTAACAACCTGCATACTTTCTTCGTGTGCATGTAACTCACGTGCATGTAGACCGATCGTAATACTGTTTTATATGTCGGTATTTTTTTAATATCGCGGTAACAGTATTGAGATTCCAATCCCTCCTATAGTTATTTCAAACGGTACTTTATCTTATTGACTGAATTTTCTGCTATAGGCAGTGTCTATGAGAAAATGACACTGTTGCAAATAACTTACGAAATTTTGGATATGTACGGAAGTTTATTGTTGAAAAATCCGCATCTTTTTTTTGTTGTTGTTGTTGAGCTTTGCGTGTGCATTGAAGTTGATGAAAAATCATAACTTTTAACGGCAATCCCGATAAAAATCAGCCCTATAGCTGAATCGGTAAGATGCGGCCACGGGTTCGAATCCAGCTCTTTGTTCGTAGCCGTTCATAATCGTAGTAATTAAGTAGTAAATTCCGATGTCTTTAGCCGTCGGGTAACATAAAAGAAAACTCTAGCGCTCTGAGACTAAACTAAATGGTTACAAATCTGTTAGTCTAAAGTACAATTCGAACCCCCTGGCTCAGATACCGGAAAAAATCCCGTCCTATTCGATCATCGTCCCGAAATATTACTATTAAAAAAAAATTTTTTTTTAATTGTCCACTTAAAAAAATAGCCTTATACAGTGCATATATTATTTAAATCATGAGTTTTTAGACATTGATTAAAATTAAATCTAATGATAATTATTGTATCTTTCCAAACTTATAAGGTATAGATTTTATTGCTATTTAAGAAATTCTGCAATCACAAAATTAAAAATTTGTTTATAGAAATGTCTTCTAAAAATTTGATATCTAAAATGCACATTTATATTAATTTTTTTTAATTAGGATATTTTAGAAACTTTTGATTT
Organism: Pardosa pseudoannulata; assembly: GCA_032207245.1. NCBI lineage: Eukaryota > Metazoa > Arthropoda > Arachnida > Araneae > Lycosidae > Pardosa > Pardosa pseudoannulata. The sequence goes on from CM063508.1 coordinate 16,030,673, forward strand.
GAATCTGTTTTCAACATTTTTTGATTAGGAGACTCGAGTGGTTGTTTATATTAGTAAAAATTATTTAGCTTCTGGTATATTTCATACTTAGGTACTTGTTTTGGCATTATGTAAATCAAATAAATATTTTTAAATTGTTTTTTAGTTTCCGTTTTTCCTTCTTCATTTTCCTCCTTGTATTCCCTCTAATATTTAACATCTGGGTCTGCTACTTCTATTAAAAATTTTTTGAAATTGTCCATTTAAGAAAATTAGACTTACACTGTATTTTTAAAACATTAATTATAAATCAATCTAAGAAAAATTAATAGAATTTTACAAACTAGTTGAAAACAAATTTTAATGTTACAAAATTTTTAAGTTTTGTTTAGAAGTGCATTTTAAAGCTTTGCTATTTGAAATGACTTTTAAATTATTGGTGTACTGTTGAAATCCCTATTTTAACAAACCAGCTTATAATAAATGAAAATTTTGATCTCATGATTTTCCTTTTGTTTGCATGCTAATTTATCCATAAATGGTGAATGTCCATTTTATACATTTATAGTGAATCTTAGGAATGACGTAGAAGGATCCTTTTTTAGTCATTTACTAAGTTTTTTTTTCTTCATTTTTTATAAAACTTTTTCACAGTTATGAAAAGATTTAAATATATGTGTCTAGATTTAAAAACAAAATGCATGAAATTAATAACATCTTGTTCACCTACTCAAAGAAAGAAAATGTTTTTCATTGTGTAAGACAAAGAAATTCCTTACACTATCTTGATACTGGCATTACGTCTATAGAAGATTATAAATTAATTCAGTATTAAAATAGTAAGCAATAACTAGTTTTGCATTTGTCTACATTTTTGGTCATTCGAATAGGCGATCCATCAGTTGTTTGGTTTAGTCAATTAAAATCATTAAAGATAATATTTTTATAAATCTTATATATGTAAATCTTATATAATATGTAATCTTATGTAAATCATACAAGTTATAATTTTCTGAGATCTAACATTAAAGAGTAGAAAAGGTTTTTAAAGGTTCTTTAAGAACCTTTCTTCTAAGGTTTCTTCTAAAGTTAAGTCCAACAAACAATATGGTTCCTCAAAGTTTAATATAATACAGTTCAACTGTATTGGTGAATTTATTTAATTTTTTTAATTTGGCAAATTGAAGAAGCATCTGATTTGAATCTGTTTTAAATTTTTTTTTACTAGGAAACTTAAGTACTTGTTTATATTGATAAAAATTTATTTAGATGCTTTCATATTTCATATTTAGGCACTTGTTTTTGTATTAAGTAAATCAGAACATTAATTTTAATAATTATTCAACTACCTCTTTTTTTGCATTTTTCTCCTTTTTTCCCCAAAATTTTGACTTCTGTGTTTGTGAAATACAATGATTTCTCACTTATACACACTCTTTTGTTCATGTTTCTGTTGAACCTAATGTAATAACCATGATTTTGTCTGATATATTTCTGATAAGAGGTGCTTAAAAAGTTTGAATGGTGCTTAATTTTTTCCATTAAAAAAGTGTACGAACCATGTCTATGGGTCTTCTGCTTGGCCTCTGCTTCAAAATTTCTAGGACCCACTTGACCAAAAGTCGTACTTTCCTCCTTGAGGTAATCGTTAAAACGAAAAACGCACCCCTTTACCTTAATTCGGGTAGCATTTGGCTCAATCGAGCTTGGTTTGTCCAAGTGGCATCAACAGCAGCAACAACAAATAAATCGTAGCATGTTGTTTAAATGCATGCCTGATGACGTTTATCTAAAAGGAAATTCAGTAAAACATTGTTCCCCAGTTTCTAAATCATTGACCAGTAAAACAAAATTAATATAAATTTCTAAATTCATTATAAATATATACGAGTTTGGTAAAATATTAATCATCCCCAGTTAAATAAAAAAAATATATAATATAAAAAATTAAAAATATTAATCCATTTCTACATTGACCAGCAATTGTAGTTAAAAAAAAAAATCCTAGGTTTCTAAATCATTGACCAGTGTGTTATAAAGTAAAATAATATATTATTTACAAATATTGAAAGTTTAATATATACATGCCTTTGTATTTAAAAATACCAATATTTATTATTTGATCCTAATCTTATTTAACCCCCTTCTAATTTAATTAATTAAAAACGACTAAAACTGAAGTCAATTTATTGTTCGCCCAACAAAATTATAAAATAAACTAATTATATAACACAATTGTCATTGTATAACAAAAATGTCAAAAATGATACATTTTTTGTTAAAAATCCTATCTATACAGGCATGAAATAACAGAAAATATTTAAATTAAGAAAAATTCTGTCATCAAAAACAAATCAAGAATATAAAAAAAAGTGTAATAAAAGAATTATGTTAAATATAAATTCCAAAAAGTGCATTATTTAAATGTGCCTTTAATACCAAAAAAAATTTCGCAAATCCTCTAAATTATTGAACAGCAAACGACAATGCGGGTTACCATTTGGCAGCCGTTTTTGGTATATATTACTAGCTTCGTGCGGCTCGCGGACCACCATTTGACAACCGTTGATGTACATTACTAGCTTCGGATAGTCAGAATTTTATTTTGGCAAGTTTCTAAGTGTTTTAAATTGGTTTGGCAGTAAATGACAATGCAGCTAGAGAGCCACAATTTTGCTATCGTTGGTATATATTACTAGCTTCGTGCGGCTCAAGAGTCACCATTTGGCCATCGTTGATATATATTACTAGCTTCGGATAGACACAGGGTTATCAAGTCATATGTTCCATCCGTACACCAATATATAAAAAAAATTAACGTACAGACCGTGGAACTAAAACAAAATAATTTCTTAACCCCCTTTTTACTATGAAAAATACTAATACTAATAATTATAAAAAATTACAAAAATATTTAGACCAAGGATGGGCAAACTACGGCGCGAGGCCAACTCCGGCCCGACGGAAGGTTTTATCCGGCCCGCGGTCCGAGGCAAATTAAAATATATATATATTTATATATTATATAGCCATCTCCTTTTCTACTTTGCTTAAATATTATATCCCAAATTTATTATCTCACACCCAGAAGATCAGCGGTATAGTTGCTTCTTTTATGTGAACAAGTGTTTTCAACTTTGAACCTTAGAAAGAATAATTTCAGACGTAGACTGACAGATGAGCATTTAGCATCGTTCCTTAAAATCAGTACATCTCACTTCGAACCTCAGTATAAGGAACTTTTAAAAATGAAATCGCAATTTCATTCATCTCATTAACGTATTTAAACCGTTAGGTACTTGTATATTGTTTTTAAAATTTTAGAAAAATTTATCCTGGCCAGCCAAATTTATTTTCTTTCGATTTTTGGCCCACGGCAGAAAAAAGGTTTGTCCATCCCTGATTTAGACAAACTCAATAAACAATACAAAATAGAAATCAATTCAATATCCTTACACAAAAGTGACAGAAAGAGCTATTGCTTCAAGGGATATTAAAACTTAAATGCTTAAACTTTAAATTTGAAATTATTTAAAAATTAAAATTCTTAAAAACTTTTACTATGCAAATTAATCTTATAAAGATTATACTAGAGGGAAGATATTTACAATAAAATGTGTGTAAAAGGATAAGAATTTTGTTTTCCGAGTTCTTTTTAAAAATATGAAAAAAAATGTAAATTTACAAGATTCTTTCTTAAATTTTACTCAGTTATTTCCATAATCTGCATATGGGAACAAGACACATAAAGTATTTACAACTGAGAACATAAGGTATGGAATTCTGTCATAAGTAAATTATGTGAAACACACACACACACACACACACACACACATATATATATATATATATATATATATATATATATAATATACATATAAATATATATATATATATATTTATATATTTATATATATATATATACATACATACATATATATATATATATATATATATTATATATATATATATATATATATATATATATATATTTATATATATATATATATATATATATATATATATATATATATATATATATATATATATATATATATATATATATATATATATATATATATATATATATATATATATATATATATATAGTTTGGCACAAATATTTTTCAAAGAAAGAAAAAATACTTTTAAGTTCAAAAATAAAATAAACTGTATACTTAACGGTAGAAAGATCTACGAAAAACATCTTTTCATTTTGAAAAAAAAAAATGGTTTTTTTTTTTTAGGTTTTCCCATCATTTTAAGCTGCTGTTATGAATTTTCTCTTTTTGCCGTAAATACCTTTCCTCTCCTTTTCGGTTTTATTTGTTTATTTATTTTCCACCAGGTGAAAAAAAAAAAAGCAGAGGGCCGCTTCACTCCCCAAAACTTTTATCATCTTTTCCACCCTCTTACACAGCAGTGGACGTTTCTGTCCCCGACCTTGTCTTTCAACTGATCCCCCATATTTGGCGCTCTATCGCCAAGTTAGAGATTGAAAGGTTAGATAAAGAGCCAAATATAGTAACTCGTTCTAAAAAGGGAAAAAAAGATATCAACTGGTGAAATAACGAGAACTAAGTTTTTAGATGAGGAAGGGAGGATGATCTTCTTATCCGATTTCTCAGGCAATGGTTTGTGTAATACATATGTGTTTTTTTTATACGTATATCGAGGTTAGGGCGTGTATTTGCTATGAGTTGGAGAGAGAAAGAAAAATGAATTAATCTATCCTTACTTTTCTGCGTCCTTTATACTTTTTATATTGACGTAACCAGAATTTTTTAAGTCTTAATCCAACGTACAGTGAACTTTGGGATTTTTTTTTTAAAGTTTTATTGCACATACAAAGTACATACATACATAGTTTTGCATACATTCATACATCATAAAACGGATCAGCAACGCTGTATGGTTTGGTTTGGAATGGTACGGTCTACTTTTTTGCAACACGACAGCTAATGAGACAGGGACCTTACAGTAAAAACTAGTAATGTACACACAATTTAATAAGCAAAATAAATAAATAAATAAATAAATAAAAATAAATAAATAAATAAATAAAAATAAGAATAAAAGTAAAAAAAATCTTGTAATGTAAAAATTGAAAATATTTCAGGGAGGGTCCAATTCCCCCTCCCTTCCTGGAACTCCTATAAATAAATCTTTTGTTAAATTTTGTTTAAATCCTGGTTATCTACCACGAAAAGGTCCTTTTCATTTTTAAAAAATAAATAAATAAGCTCACTTTAAAAAAATCTTTAAACTTCAGTTATACATTTTGCTACAACTTCTTCATTCTTACACTTCGTTTTTCCTGTACCCTCACCAAACTTTTAAACAACTTTAAATAAAATAATGCTTTATAATTTTTCTCCTTACCATTATCATTTTTTAATTATTATCTCAAATGCATGACATCTACAGCATTTGCTCTTTATTTTTATTTAATTAGTTTTGCTGAATTTACTTTGTTTTTAAAAAACAAGAACTTTTACTAAAAGGTAAAAAGTGAGAGCTTGTATAAAAAAAAAAAATAAAAATAAAAAAAATCACACACTGTGGGCAGATTTACAAGAACACAAAGTCAGTTTCAATAATAATTTTTGCCTTTTTTGTAAACAAAAATTATTAGGAATAATTCTCCAAATATTTAAATTTTTCAAAATTATCGAAAATATTACACCTGGGGAATGAGTTTCCGGAAAAACTAAATAAATGTTTAAAGATTTCATTTCAAATCTTTAGTACCGGGTAACCGAGCTCCGCTCGGAGAAAACAGGTATCGAAGCTAACTCGAAGATTTAAATTTTCAATTGTGATTTATCAAAACAATACATGCCATAAGAAAATTTGTGAAACCATTAGTGAAAAGATAACCGGTCAAAGTGCACCATTGTAAACTATTCTAAACAAAGTTGTTTGGAAAGGGAATTATTCTATACAAAGGTAAAATTTGAAAAGTCATAGAAAATAAAATGTAATTGATAACAAAAAATTATACAATTAAAGAAATGGTACAAAGTGAGCAGTGTAAAGATTGAAGTGTGTTGAATGGAGAAGCATTCTGACAATGACGGTATCTTCTAGTTGTCCATTTGCGGGTATAATTGAGTTGATCGCTTGTTGTTCCAAAATTCCGGCTCCTTGAAGCATTTCATGTAGAGGTGCGTTCTGCATGTTGAAAATATAGCTTGAAATCTGATGAATGTTGAAATGTCGAACTTTGTTGACGGTGATTTGAAATCGAAATCAGTTCCTTAACACGTTCGCTGCCACCGACGCACTGGCGCGTCAGAGCGGCACCTCCTGGTATGCCGACGACGCACTAACGCGGCGACGGACTTTGATAAGTTATATGCTCTGTGTTTAGTGTGACTTTGAAAATTGAACGGCGAGGTTGTTTCGGCATGTTAGTGAAGCATTATTTTTTAATTTTTTGTGGTTGGTTTTCAAAATTTTTGTTTGCATTTTTTTTTTTTACTATATCGTTTATGTGTTATATATACTTTGCTACATTAATTTAATATTTAGAGTTGATAGAAAATAAAAATGGAAACCGTTATCAAGGAATAAAGACAAATCAATAAAGACTTTTATTATTATTATTATTAATTCGTCAGAACTACAGCCAATCGATTCCTCGTGGTCGAAAACCCCCGGGTACCAATTTTCACTTGGTTTGGATGCATGAGAAAAAAGTTTGCCCGCACCGGGGTTCGAACCCGGCCCTATCTGTAGCGCCGAACTACGTGACCTTAGCGCGTCAAAACCGATGCCAATCGATTCCTCGTGACCCAAAACCCCAGATCCCCAAGTTTACTACAGTTTATTAATTCTGGGGCGATTTTCGACTTGACAACCATTCCTCGTATTATAGTATAGGATATATAAAATTCTTCTGTTCGTGTGTTTGTAATAGAATTCCTATTAAACGGCTCGACTGATTTTAAAAAAAATTTGTGTTTGTAATTAAGTTGATTCGAGAATGGTTTAGACACTATTTGATCCGATAGAAAATGGGTTTTTTTATATTAAAATTCAAGAATTGCGTGCTTATTGAGATTATTATAATGCCTCTTGAAACCCTTTACTGTCAACGTATTTGTGGTTCAGTAATCAGCGCAAATGGCTTCGATGCGAGAAGTCCCAGGATCGAATTTTAATTTAATTTAATCTAATTTTTTATTAATTCTAATTTCTAACTCTAACTATATTTAATTCTAATTTTTAATTTAATTTAATTTTTAATTTTAATTTAATCTAATTACATTTGTAATGACTGTACGCTTTAGGGCGTCAAGTATTTTTAAAATAATTTTTTATTCTTACTTTTCCATCAAAACGGTCTAATTTATAATTTATTTAAAAACATTTTACAATTTTTGGATTTACAGCATTAAAACAGGACAACGTCTGTCGGGTCATCTAGTATTACTATAAATACTAAATGAAATAAACAACAGAGCAAAAACTAGGCAGAGTTTCATCGATGGTCTATACCAGTGGTTTTCAATGGGGGGGTGGGGTGGGCGGGATGATGCTGGGGGGCAGTGAACTTTCTTCGGGAGGCAGGGCGGCGATGTGAGCAGGTTTTGGCTTTCAAGCTTAATTTAAAAAATATTAAATAAATTTATTACATTAATTATCTAATTAACACGATTTTTAGCAGTAATAGAACGAATTTACGCTGTGGTACCAGAACCAGTTATTTTCATTCCCTATGTTCTACGTGAAATTGATTCGACATTCAGAAAAATTTATATTTAATCAATAGCATTCGTTTGATTGGGTTGGGAACTCTACGGTGTACTCTCATGTAACCCGAGGGCTAATGAGACCGGGACCTGCTACTTAAAGCCGATTACGAAAAGCTAAGAGAATATATGCACCAATGGGATTCGAACCCGCGACCTCTGGAACCGTCCTAACCATTCGTTCGAACGTTGCTTAAGCGTGTCTGAGTAACAAAAATTTGATTTGTAACTATATTGAAGAAAATTTCTTAAACATTTTGCCTCTTATAATTCAGTACTTTTCCTAACCTACACTTTAAATTACAGAATTTTTACAAAGGGGGGGTGGGCGTTGAACACATTTTGTCTCCTTAGGTGGGCGGTAGCTTAAAAAAGGTTAAGAATCACTGCTGTATGGTAGCATTATAGGGGACACGAACTTTAGAGATCAGGAACACAGCTTTGGCAACAAAAACAATTATTTAATGGGCAGAATAAAATTTCTGTAGAATTTCGGAAAGGACAGGGAACTCTAGACGGGTTAATGATCTACAAACTGTGAAATGACTCCTGGTGAGTCAATCATGGTGAACCTAAAAAAATCAGATCGGAGGTGAGGTCTCCAAAAAACAAGTTGTACTTGATGTACACTTATAGCTCAGAGCTTCGCATTTGAAGGGTTTCGTTTTAATTATATCACGCGATACAATAGCAAACTCTCTATGATGTGATAGTTCTTTCTTTTTTTTTTTTAATATGTTTGTTAAATGTTCTTATTTGGGTTTGAAAAAGAGTATACTAAACTTTCTCACAAATAAGATGAATTAAATATATACTTTTTTATTTTCATAAAAAATATTATTATTATTATTAAATATATATTTTTTTAAAGTAGAAAGATGGCATCCTAGAGAATCTGCTGTTCTATTATACGGAGAAAGTTAATTGTATAACGTGGTATAATTTTTTACTTCATTTTATTATTTTTATTTTTAAAATGCGAATCAACCAGAATCTTATTTTTCTCTTAGGTTAAAGTTGAATGAGAGAAGTCTAATGTGGGAGGTACAGGCCAACCGTAAACAAATTAATTCTGTCATGATCAAGATAGTCATTTTCGTTGAAATCTGTAGACTGAAAGTTTCCACGACTTCAGTATTTTTTGTTCCTTGCACAAAAAGTAAAAATGAAAAATAAAGTTATTTTATATCACTTCACAAGAAAAAACCCCAAAACTTTCAAGCAGTTTAAAGTTTAACAAAAAAATAATCGCTTTGCATAATGTTACGTTTTTCTAAGAAGGGTTAATACATACAGCTGAGAAATACTTTGTTTTGTTTTTTAGATTATTTTAAATTTAAAATTTTACATTTTGTATTCATTTTTTTACAAATTATGCTACATAAAAATGTCTATAAAAATATATTTATATAAATGTATAAAAATATATGTATATAAAATATATAAAAATATGTTTATATAAAAAATGTAAAAATGTATTTATAAGTAAAACATATTTTTATGTATGATTTTATATTTTATATTTATATTTTATATTTAAATTTTATATCTATATTTCATATTTACATTTTATATTCATATTTTTATTTTTAAAATAATTATTATTAAATATTTCTATATTAGTATCCATTTTATTGGTATAAAATATAAACGTAAACTATAAATATAAAACTTTAATAGAAAATAACAATAGAAAATATAAATATAAAATTATATTTAAAAAAATATATATATTTTATATATAAATATATTTTGCATGAAAATATAAAACTTTAAACTAAGATTTCTCTATATCTCTATTCTCAATACCGCATATCGTTAAATTAAATAGATTTTCCAGTTTAACTATTTAAAAGAGAACAATAGGAGAGGGGGATAATTTCTAAAAAGACAATTTTATTTGGGAAGTTCGAAGTTAAAATATCACATCCTGAATTTATTTAAGAGCGTCTTGTTGAACTGATGATTTCATATTAGAAACACTTCTTAACTATGACTACGACAAACTTGCTAATATCTGTGTGTAGTTCCGATTATTTAACGTAACGTAAAAAGTATGAAATATAAAATCGTAAAAATACCAAAAGCATAAAAAGACAAAATATAAAATATTCACCTCTTGACTTATATGATATCCAGTGTAATCAAAGGGAAAACAAAAGTTATAGAAAAGTTCAATAAGATCCATTTTGACTTATGCATGTGACACTTTGACAATGATTCGACATGGTGAGGAAATTATAACCATCTTCGAAAGAAAAGTATCTTTAGAGACCAGCGGTGTACCCAGGGTGAGGATGCAAAGGGCATATGCAACCCCTAAGATTTTTTTCTCGAAACTGAAAAAAAGAAGAGAGAAAAAGGAATTTTAAATTTTGTCTTTTTTTTTTTTTTTTTTTTTTTTTCCAAATTTTGAAATACCATAATACTACAATAAGAATATTATCTTAAAATATTTCCGTTTTGTGAAAAAGATCTTGGTTTAACTGCTATAGAAGCTTTGCAAGAGTACAATGTAGAATATTTTCCGAATATCCATAAACTTTTAAAAATTTTAGTCACTTACAGTCACTTAGCCAGTCACATGCACAGCTGGAAGATCGTTTTCAACTATGTACTAAATACGTAAAAAAATATTTGATAAACAGTACATCAGAAATGCGTTTAAAAGGACTCTGCTTGCAGTACATTTATAAGAATATTCCTGTAAATGAAGATGAAATTTTAAATATTTAAAGAAAAACAAAAGTGGAGAATAAATATAAATTTGTAAAAACTAATATGAATAGATTAGTATATAGTCCGTCATATGACGGAATCGGTAAAATTTTTAGTTTTTCAGAATTGTAAAGTACACGTAAAAAAATAGTTTGTTTTTTAGGTGAGAATTATCTGGAATACGCTCAATAGTTCGTTCATCTTTACTGACCGCATGTTAGTTGCCAACTTCAGTTTATTTTTTCATATTATGTGATAGGATGGACAGCAAAGGTTTTAATATTGACAGTGATTTTTTGGCAGTATATATGAATGATGTCCAAAATTTAGCGAATCGATTGCAAACCATATGGCTAAATTTTAAATCTTGTCTTCCTTTTTTTTTAAGTTTAGAAATACCATAGTACAACGATAAGAACATTATCTTGAAATATTTCAGTTTTGTGAAAAGACCTTGGCGGGGGGGGGGTTAACTGCTATAGAAGCTTTACAAAAGTACAATGTAGAAATTTTCCCGAATATCCATAAACTTTTAAAAATTTTAGTCACTTTTCCAGTTACAACATGCACAGCTGAGAAATCGTTTTCGACTATGAAATACGTAAAAAATTATTTCATAAACAGTATATCAGAAATGCGTTTAAATAGACTCTGCTTGTTGTAGATCTATAAAAATATTCCTTTAACTGAAGATGAAAATTTAAATATTTTACTAAAACAAAAGCGGAGAATAAATATCAATTTGTAAAAACTAATATGAATAGATATTTTTCATTGCATTGTAATCGAATATTTTTAACCTTTTTTTTTTTTGAATTGCAACTGCTTTTTTTCAATCATTAAATGGTATTTTATCATTTTTCAATGAGACATGATTCTAGCAATTCTGGTAAGTAAAAAATTTTGTTTTCATACTATCTCTATTATTTTTCTTAAATGGACATATTTTTCAAATTTTTATAATTTGGTAAAAATATATCAGTTTATGAATAGTTTTACAACGGAGAAATTAGATTGATATCATATATTCTTTAGTTTTTATATAATGATAATACTAAATTAAAGAAGTCTATATTTTCATGGCAATTATTGGCGCCTATATGATAGAATTTAGGAGAGAGGAGGGCTTGAGATAAAAATGTGTGTAGGCATGTGTTACATTTGGATTTTAAATGTTAAATTTAGTTTAAAGAACTGACTTCACAAAATGGGGGGGAACTCAAACCCGTTTTGCACTTTCCATGCGATGCCCTTGTTGGCAACGACAATATGCACCTCCCAAAATTAATTTCTGGGTACGCCACTATTTGGAGATATGCAAAAGGATATCATTTATATGAGAATAACAATATGAAACATTGTCGCTCATTTGAAGAACCATATATAATTAGTTACATCACGGTGCAAAGAATGAAATGGGCAAGACATTAAATAAGCAAGGAAAAAGGTCGCTCCAAAAAAAAAAAAAAAAAAAAAAAAAAAAAATCTTTAACGCCAGACTAACTGGTACACGGAGAAGCAGTCCATCAAATTTAAGTTTGTAGATGACCTATGTTAAGCCCAGTGGCATTGGAGTAGCACCTCGCGCTTTCAAGACACAAGTTCGAGGTTCGATCCTTGGGCTGGGCAAGGTTGACTCAACCTCTCATCCCTTCAGCAAACTAGGGAATGATCCCTCCAAGGTTAAAACCCGAATGATCTCTCGGTGTTCGGCAAGGAAACCTTCTTACAAAAGTTATTATCTGTATGATCAACACCTGCTGCTGTTTTAATTATAATTGGCTAAGTCTTGACATAATGATGCCGCTGAGCACAAATCAACATTTGCTGTAAAGAATGATACAGACTCGGTAGAATTAATGTTCAACGCCATTTTCAGCTATCCGAACAGGAAATTTAACGTAGAACGTAACTTAAACATTGTGTACCTATTCGCATATATCTCAAGTATATAATCTACATGGAAGTTTTAAAAACCCATAACTGAAATTCACAAAGTTAATAATTTAAAAAATCAAATCAAATCATAAAAGAAGAAAAAATAAACTAATCTGAGCAAAAGTTTTTTTTTTTTTTTTTTTTTTTTTTTTTTTTTTTTTTTTTTTTTGTCAGGGTTTATGGAGATCACTTCTTTTGCTTGTTTACATTATTTCTACTGCGCCTTCCCTTCTTCCTGTGTCTATATTCTTTTCCTTCAGAGGGTAGGCAAACTAAGGACCAAGCCTGCTTCGGAACACCGAAAGTTTTTCGTAAGATTGACCCATGGCCGTAGGCAATGAGGGGGATTTTGGGTTCGGTCCCCCTCCGAAATTCTTAAAGACCGTTTAGTGGAAAGAAAATGAACCATATGTGTGGGTGTGTCATCTACCTAGCTGTACATAGACAACAGTGTGTTTAGAACAGTGACGTTGAGTTAAACAGTAGGGGCAAATTGTATTCGACAAACAGGAGGAGATTGAGTAGCACTTTTGGTAATTCATCTCAATATTGTTGCACAGTCGAAAAAAAATGTGAAATTTTTTTAGCGAAAATTTCTAAAAGAGCATATTTTTTAATATGCAGGTAAAATACAGGTTGATCATTTTTATTTTCTTACAAAATTATTCTTTTTCTGTTTTAAAAATTAGAATTTAATACCATGCGTAGTTTATGTCTTTTTAATGTTAATTTTACTATTAAATTTATTCTGTAGTTACTACATTATTCATTCAAGGTTATAAATTTGTTCATTATATCATTTTTTAATTATTTTATATTTTAAAATCACATTGTATTAGGATACTCATTAGAAGAATGCATGCATACGAAAACCTGTAGTTTTATTGAAGTATCCTACACGAAAAACAATGTTCCCCTCCGAATATAATTTCAGGCTACTGCCCTGGGTTGACCACCTAACCGGGGCATATGCTACTCACCCCAGGGCCCCTGGTCCCGAAAACGGAGATTGTCACTGTAGGCCATCGACCCACGTGGGCTGTAGCGTCGGGGAGTTAAGTTGAGTTGATTTGAGATGACCTATAGAAAGACCTTTTAATCTTGAGAACAAAGGATTGGAGAGCGCGGATAAAGCGAGAAAGAAGTTCTCAAGAAGTCTAGAAAAGACTTCTTGAGAAGGCCAAGAACCACCCGGGACTGTCGAGCTATAGAGGGAGGAAGGAAGTCTATCGAATCGTATAACTTTTACACATTATATAATTGTTGTATCGTGTATAATTGCTGTGAGGAACTCACAAATCCATTTCAAAGATTCTTAAGTAAAACTAATTAAGACTGTAAATTAAATTCTATAAACTTGATTTTAATTGTTCATTGTCAACCAAAACTTGTTATAATTTACGTCCACGATTTTCTTTACTACGTGATGTTACGTGCTGGAAATATAAACAAGTTCGAAAACAAAGCAAATCCTTATCATAACATGAATCACACATTTTATTTAAATTTAATATCTTCTTCGTTAGTTTCTGAAATATAAACTAAAGTAATAAAAGTGCTCTATTTGACGATATTTGTTAATTAATACTTGCACTCCCCTTGAATAAAAGTAAAGTAACTACATTTTTGGAGAGATTATTTAAAGGATCAGATGTATTATCAAAAAGTAAAAATATTTGATCATCACATTTCGAATAAATTAGCAATTTGAGAGACTCTAATTTTTTTCAGCTTACTTAGAGAGATTGTTTAAATAACTGCTTAATATAATGCGATATATTTTTAATTTTTCATAATAAACAATTGCATTTTTTTAAATAGTTGCTCAGTACTATTGACTACAAGATTATATAATAAAAGTATGTGTATATTTGATTCATGCGCAGTAAGAGAGTATTTCCTTTACATGCTGATATCTCGCCATCAATTCACGTTTTTGAAACTTAATTTGCCCTATTATATTCCTTTTGCAAAACTGCATCAAGTTGATGCTATAATTTTGGGGAATTAATAAAGAAAAATTTTGTAAAAGAATTTGCACTGTTTTAAAGACATATATATATTTTTTAATATATGATCTCTGTTTCCAAAAAGTCATTTGGACATTCTCAATAATCAGATAAATTTTACTTGAAAAGTGCAAATTATTTCCAGCTATTTATGATATTTTTTCTTTTTTAATGTGGATGGTCCCCTAAATGAACAAGCCCCCGATATTTCACTAAAATGTTTAAGTACATTATTTATATGGTCAGAGATAGGGTACGTATCGTCAAGTATTTGTTTAGATGCTTAGAAAAAAGTTTTCTATGCAAAAGTGGTGATAATGTTTTGACTCTTCGTAGTATATAAGTATGTGTGCATACCGTGGCAAAATACCCAGAACCTTTCCCAGGGATGAGGGGGGGGGAGTCAAGCTCCTGCGTGCAGGTTTTAATTTTTGCGATACCCCATAAAACTTTAAATGATTTAATATTTGCAGAAAAAATATTTACTAATATTAGGCAAAATGAAAGATAGATGTTTGCAAAAACTAACATCAACATTAAAAAAATATTTTTGAAAGTTAATGGACCAAATTTGGTGCCGTAAATTTTGCCGCCTGAGTGTAGGGCAATCGGTACATACATGCCAGAAACGGCCCTGCAAATACCACCCACTAATTTGTTTTACTCAATTTACTCCGTTACGGAAGAGAAACGAAAAGACAATGCTGTGATTTAGCTGAATAAATACAAAACAACCGTAGCAAAGCACGTACACTCATCTAAAGTATAAATAAACATGTATAGAGTATCAAATTCTGCTTTTCCTCCAGTTTAAGAAAACAACTAGAATTTAAATAAAATAAGACGATTTGGCAGTACTGAATAATAGAAAATAAAATTACAATGGCTTGTTTCAAATCATCTTAAATATTTCAGTAACTGTTTGTTTTTAATAAAGAGAACATTGCCATCACTATTTCTCTGAGTATCTTTGCTGCGAAGTTCAAAGAGATGATATACCGCACATAACTTTGAGATAACACAAACCGGCTTCCATTTGGCGAAGTTTTATCTGTAGCACCTCCTACTTTTCTAGCAACCTCAGCATTCTAAGTTGTTGATCGACGTGAGGGAAAGGAGAAGGTGCCGGAGGCTAATGCGTGCACGTGAAACGGCGCTGTTGGTTAGAGTGTGTGGTTAAGAAACAAGCTCTCCGATAAAAGTGGAATTTAAGATTATACCGGTGATCAACGAAATGTCAACAGGGTGTCCAAAAATTTTCGTGTTTGATAGACCTGAAGAAATTATATTCATTACGGACCAGAGCACACGGTGATTTTTGTGTGTACACAACTTCTTATACTTATCCATTCTTTCAAGCTGTATTGCTTCTTCAAGAAACGCCGAACTAGCTCCTCGAGGCTTTGTTGTCATCTGAATTCGTAAGTTCTGTTAGTTTCTGTTCTTGTATGGTTGCTCGATGCATTCAGTACTTTAAACGGTTGATCACCATTATTTTACTAAAAATACTGAAAAGTGTGTTACTTTAAATAGACATCTTTTGGTATTTAAATACTGAAAGTTAATTTTTGCTCGCAGACAACTATTTATCAGTTCTTCTTATAGCCTCTGAAATTTTGTTTTAACAACGTTTTTTAGAGCTTTCTACTTTAATACGAAAAAGGTACCCTGTATTTTTATAATATTTCGAAAATTTCTAAGGTTTTATTTTCACACATAAAGCTGTAGTATTAATTTTATATGCATTTTTCAATAAAAATCATAATGCCTAAAAAAACTTTTATGATTTTTGCAGTAAAGTTTTCAGCGTTTTTCTCTTAACAAATGTGTGATACAATATAACAATTTTTAATCGACTTTTGAAATATAATTTGTTTTAACTGTAGATTTTGTAAATTCATTTACGTTTAAAAAATGTTATTGGTGAGAATCGGATGTTTAGCTGTATATCTGTGTATGTGTATACACACACACACACACACACACACACACACATATATATATATATATATATATATATATATCTGTATTTAAATATATTAAATATATATTTTAGATCATATTAATGACTAATCAAACTGATAATATTGTATAATGTTTTTTATGTATCAAAGTTGTAAATCTTCTGAGAATTTTTTTAACCAGAATGTTTTAAAAGGGAAAGATACTTGTTTTTGTTTGTCTATGAAAGTAAAATATACTATATCTCTGTTGAGAAATAGTTTCTGACTAATAGTTTAGAAGCTACTTAAAGAAAGAGAAAAAAAATTAAGCATCTCATGTGAGTTTTGTAATGCTTTGATTTTAGTAATATTCTTATGGCTTTCTAATACTTTACATAGTAAAAATTATTAAATATAATACATTTTTACTAATACAATTATGAAAATAAATGGGTTAAATGCGAAAAAATGTATTTAGGGAATTACAGTACTAAATAAACATATAATTAAATATTTCAATTACTCCCTTTAAGCTTAAAATTTTAGTAAATCAAAATTGTTTTTTGGTATTATGTACCTGTGTTAATTTTCTTAAAACTTTGCAAAGAAATCTGATATTAATACATAGTTTCACCGAAAAAAAGTTTTCTCGTTTCTTAATTAATTTTTAAACTGTTAACATGTGAATGATTTTTAAATGTGAAGTAATTTCTAAAAAAATTTTCTCCAGAAGTTATACATTTTGTTAATAATACATTCAGGTGTAACTTTTATTTAACTGTTTTTCAATTTTGATTTATGAATATTAAATTTTTATTCGCACTCATATTTAGTGTACATAAACAGATAAATACTATTTAATTATAAATTGTATAAATAATGTACTTATTATATTAGTTGCATAGCAATATTATGCTTTTTCAAAACCTAAAAGTTATTTTTTTCATTCCTTTATAATGGAAAGTTTTATTTAAAATAACCTTCAAGACAAAGAAAAAATTTAATTTCTATGACATAGAATTAAATCTACAATTACTCATTTTTTTTTTAACATTGTATATGTTAATGACAAATAAATGACCAATTTTTTAAGGCCTTTTCAACATGCTAAAGGTAATTTTTACTTCCTTCTGTTAACTAAGGCAATTTTTGATTTTTAGTACAGGAAAACAGTATTATGTCTAAAATAATAAAATTTTACTTTGATTTTAAAGAGTATGTATACATCGTACACATAGTACACATAGAGTATGTATTGTTTTAAAGAGTATGTATATTAAAAAAATTTGTAAAAAATTAAACTGTATACCTATGTATATGTGGAGGAAATTCACAAGTTAAACATTTATTTTTTTTAAAGGCAGTTTTAGTGTTTTTATAGATTAGACCAATGATTTTCAAGTTTTTATACTAAACATTCACAAGCTAGTTCCTATATACTCAATTTAATTTCTTCTGTATTTTTTTTCCCCAAGCTGAGCATAAATTTGCCTTTCACTGTTGATTAATCCTATTTATTTTGTTAAGTATTAAGGTTTTGAAATTGTGTTCATGGATTATCAAATATATTGTTTACATTTTATAAAAATTTAGTGTTTTAATTTTAGTTCCATAACATAATATCCTTTTATGCCCCTCTCTAAACTTTAAAAGTCTTTGAACTGTTATTTTAATATATTTTTTTATTGTGAAATTTGTAGTCTGAAAATTAAAATTATTAATAATATCACTGTAATTTTATTTATATAAATTTGAGTACAGAATTGTTTCCTTTTAAATCTCTAGACCCATAAAAAATTAAAAGATGATTTATTTTTTATATGCTCATTGAAAATATAAGTTATTAAATTTGTATCGAAATTTTAACAGTGTTACAAAATTTTATTGAATTTATGTTGCTGTTGAGAATGGTAAAATCAGTGAGGTATTGATTACTTTTTAAGCATATAATAACTGTGGTTTCTGAAGTTTGTTATGAATGTAAATAAATAAAAAAAATTCCTTTTTTAAAACTGTGTTAATCTTGGAAATGTGGGCCATATTTTTTTTTCATTTTTTTTATTTGAATAGTTATCTTTTTTAAATTTTATATCATTGTTTCCTATGTGTTTAAGGCCAAACACTGGCTGATTGGTTAGGGTGCTGATTGTCGGTACCGGAGTTCGTGGGTTCGAATCCTACTATGGCATGGATGTTCGTAGCCGTTCAGAATCGGCTTTAAGCAGTAGGTCCCAGTCTCATTAGCCCTCATGTGCAAAACAGTAGACCATAGCGCTCCAAACCAAACCTATGTGTTTAGGGCTGAACAATGGTCAAATGAGTAGGACATTGCTCATCAGTACCAGTGTTTGTGGGTCTGGCATGGATGTTTGTAGCCATTCTAAATTGGCTTCAACTAATCCATGTGTAATGTTTAGTCTTTCTTCCCCAACACAAAGATTAAATTGGAACTTACTACTGATTCCGAACGGCTATAAACATGATAGCAGTGAATTTTGAACTCGCAGACTGGTACAGAAGGGGTTTATACGTTTATTTATACGTTTTAAAATATTAGTGACTGAGAACATTAAAAAGATTTTCTGCCAAAATTTTATGCAGCTGTCATATTAAAACACAGGCATAACACTTCAAATATGCTTGAAATAGATTCTAGTTATATTGTGTTTTTTTAAAATCAATATCTGAAATTGTAGATGATATCTGAAACAGTCACCATTGTCTACAAATCAGCTTTTGGTAACTGCATAGTTGTTTTATATTTTTTTGAAATAAAAGAAAACAAAATAATCTAATAGATAAAAATTCAAATAAAAAATATTTTATAAAACAGTAAAATCAAAATTTTTAATAAATAATATAAAAAAAATAAAAATTAAAAAAATATGAAAAAGAAAATTAAAAAAAATAAATCTATATATTTAATATAGCATTTTTTAACATTATTTATTTATAAATGATATAAGTTATAAATAATGATGAAATAAAAAATAGAAAAAAATAAAGTATAAAATAATATGAGAAAAAAATATAATTATGAAAAGTAAATAAAAAAAATTATAAATTATATAAATAAGAAAAAATATAAATCAAAATTAATTAAAATTATATAAAAATAAAAAAAAAATAAAATGATAAAATACTTTATAGTTTGCATAATATTTGACAAATATGTTAAAGAAAAATGATTGTATTAAAAAAATCTGCTTTAATACCTAAATATGAGTTCTAAAAAATTTTAAAAAAATTAAAATCTCAAGTTTTTAATAAAAACTGAATTTGAAAAAATAAGTATATTTGTGCAAAAATTAAAAATTAGTTAAAAAATTCAAAAAAATAAAAATAAAAAAAAATAAATAATAAGAGGTTTAATCTAACATGGATGACAGGGGCTATGTGCCAAGAGCCAAAACAAAAAGGAGTACAGAGACAAATAGGAGACGCTAAGGCAGTCTTGGGCAATGGTTCTGGTGTACCTACCTATTTAGAAAATTAATAAAATGCTTTGAAAATGAATTCAGTTTCATAAATAATTATTTTATCTAACTATTTAAATTTTTTATAATGATAACAAATTGGTAAAATTCCAGTAGTCTGAACTATCTCATTATTTTTATTTCTTATTAATTTTGTGCTTACTTTTTAATACTTTAATAAACAATTTTATAGTATATTTTATGATTGTTTGAATTAATATCTACTCTGTAAGTCATAATAGATAAACCAACAAGAACAAAAAAAAAATAGGTATACATATAAGGTAATAGTAATTTAATATTTAGCTTATTAACTTTTATAGAAGAAGGGTTTTTTTATTTATTTATTTTGCTTGTAAAGGGAACAGTGGAGTAAAGAAGGCTGAGATCAATTGAATCTGAAACAAAGGCAACATGCAAACCAAACAATAATAGTTGTAGTTATTTATATAGAATTTAATAATGTTATTACATTACATTATATAATTTATATAAAAATTTCATCTTTAAAATATTTACATTTGTATACAAAAGGAGGAAAAGCAATCTTACTATTTTAGACGTGTCTTTAACTCTATAAGAAATAAAACTTTTTACATTTGATTCATTTTCTTTTCTTTTATCCCTTCAGTCTTGCTCTATACATCTAAATCATCCTGATAAATTACCGAGATTCTTATTTGATCTCTTTTTCTTTCTTCTGCCCCCCCCCTCCTTCACTTTGTTTCCCATAATATTTATACATCTGTGCTTTAAAAGTTGTTATTGCTATATATGTTAATATATTTTACTGGCTATTTATGTATTCCGTTTTGAAAATTCCATTGTGGAAAGTCCTCAATATATTGTTGTTGATTTACGTGAAGAGAGTGGACAAGAAATTTGGGGAGGGGGATTTATTTAATATTCATTTTGAGTATTGGAAACTGATAAGAAATATTTTATTTTGGTTTCGGTTTGGTTTCTTACGCTATCCTACTCACCGGTTAATGAAACCGGGACCTACTGCTTAAAGTCGATTCCGAACGGATACAAGCATCCATGCTACAGTAGGATTTGAGCCCAATAACTCTAGTACCTAGGAACAACAGTCTACTCTTTCGGCCATTTTGTTTTGATTTTAAACTGTTCTTGTTTTATGCATTATATAGCAAGAGTCATGGGACACAGCATTTTCACACTTTTTCAAATATCTGTTTAAAAAAAAGTGTTATGCTGTTGCTTTGACCGTAAAGTTCATAGGTCATCTGGGGTGCCCAATCCATAGCCCGCGGCAAAAAATATACGTCTTGTGTTATTAAAAACATTATTTAAGTCGTGAAAACTCATAGCTGGTGGGTTGTGGATTCAAGACCTAAGCCGCCAAAAACCGTCATGCTCATTAACAGACGTTGGGACACGTAAAATAGGTTCGTACTCGAACGATATCGCTGGAGATGTCATGCTAGTTTTCGGAGGATCTTCTTAATTCCTGTCTACAAATTACGAGTTTTGCACTATGAGCTAAAAGTCGTTTTTCCATCCAGTGGCGCTCTTCAAAACAAAAGACGCCAGTCCTTCTGTACCTGCCATACTGGCTGGCATGGTTTGATCTGGAGCATTATAGTCCGTGTGTTTTGCTAGACGAGTACGCATAAGACTGATACCTACTGCTTAAAGCCGATTCCGAACGGCTATGAGCATCCATGTCAGTAGTAGAATCCGGACCCACGAACTCCGGTACAAAGAGTAGAGCCTCACTATTCGGGTATCGTTCGACTTGCCATATTGGTATTTCTCTCGCTGTATGTTACCTAGAAGAAAAATAAAATTCCCCCTGGCTGCCTCGCATTGGAATTCTTTAAACAAATTATACCATGTGTAGAATAGCAATTTCTCTGGAATGCTTTTATATTTGTATTTATTGAGAAACATCGAGAACATTGTATTGAATTTTAATTTGGGAAAAAGTTCGGTAAACTATTTTTCAGGCGCAAATAAGAACATATAATAAACATACATTCTTCAAAGAAAAAATTCTAGAGAATTTGCTGCTCTATCGCGTAGTTTTTACAAAGAATTCCTATAATGTGAGCGGGTTAGAGAGAATTATTTATTTATGTATATTTTTTATTTTCATAGGTACAGACCAACCTGAAATTAAGTAGCTTCAGGACGAGCCAAGCTCCAGGCTAATCTCGTCCAAATAGCATTAGAAATAACAACTAATATCGAACATCGTTATATAGCAAACCCGGTATATAATGATTGGAAATTCTGGTCTCGCCTTTTTCGTATGGTATTTCTTGCTAACTTATCCTTTTATAGCAAATTTCCGAACTCTTAGAAATTGGTTATAAATGAAATTTTTCAGTCGTCCATTGATTTTTGTTTTGAAATTCTTTCGCAGTTTTGAAATTAGTATTTATTTTGTCTCGGATTACAAACAAAATGCATGAAAATAACGAGTTTTTGTCCACGGAAGTAGTGGAAGAAAAAGTGTTGGAATTCTTGTATTAAGCGAAGAATTTATAAATATTTCCCTGAATCGCATCACGATTGCAATTATTCCTATATCATAAAGTGGGTAGCAGTTTTTATTAAAATTATTTTTTTTCATTCGCTTCCGTGTTTATCGATTTAATAGGCAAGAAGTCAAATTTGCGTATTCAATTGATTTAATTGATTTTAGTCAGTGCAATTCATTAAAAATTTTTGATAGATTTTTATAAATTTTTCAATTACTGAATGCCGAACGATGGCCGATTGGTTAGGGTGTTGGCCTTCGGTATCGGAGTTCGTGGGTTCGAATCCCACAGTGGCATGGATGTTCGTAGCCGTTCGGAATCGGCTTTAAGCTGTAGGTCTCGGTCTCATTAGCCCTCGTGTTGCAAAAAGTAGACCGTAGCACTCCAAACCAAACCAAACCAATAAATACTCTTAGCGATTAATCAATTATAACTTTTGTTAGATCTAACGTTTTTCTGAATGGTTCGTATATAATGAACAGAATCTTTGATCCTATCGATTTCGTTATAACGGGGTTCTTATAAGTATTAATGCATATTTATAAAATTTTAATTGTTCTATCTTTATGAGTAATAATAGTAATAAAAACTCTAATAATATTTTATTATTTTAATTTTTATTTCTCTATATAAATGCGACCGGCTGGAACAAAATGCATTACTTGTTCATCAGAACTGGTGTAAATCATACTTTCATTGGAAAGTATAGTGACTTTCGTTGGTAAAGCCATTCAAAAACTGAAAAAGTAAAAATAAAAAAATTATTTTTGTTGCATTGTAAATTATAGATAGAAAGTATTTCTAACTGACTATTGGCAACAATTACGTGATTTTTGAAAGTACAGCTCATATACTAAATATATATATATAAATTTTTGTTCAACCCAATCGATATTTTTTTCAATGGAATTACTCATTCCCAAAGTTTAGATCAACAGCTTACAAAAACTTCAGGGAAAGATAAATAGTGTTACAAATTAATTAAAAAAAATTAATTTCAGGATAAGATCTGACCATATATAAAAAGAAACAGTTTTAAAAAAGTTAAGCAGGGTTTCCAGTAAACGGTAGTATCTCGTCATATTGTTTTTTGCTCTATAAGTTGTTGATTTAAACTCAAAAAGTTACGTGTAAAAAAAGTTTAAAAAAAATTGAATGTTTCATCAAAGAAAATTTCATGTTTTATTTAACGTATGAGCTGTATTCTCAAAAACTAATATAAACATTTCAAATCGTCAGCAACTTGTTATTCAAAAATTATAAATTATGTTTTTAATTTACACAAAATTTCCGTTAAAAAATTCTGGATGGTCTCCTACAAAACTCGGAAATCTTCAATCTGTCGCTGCACCATGGCACAGTGAAAAAGCACTATTATGCAATGGAAAGTATTCCTTTTTTAACGATAACCTATTACATCTTAAATTCTAGGCATTGAAACACCAAATTAAGTTCGACAGTAAACAGATAAAATTATAGGATGGATATTTTTAGAGATTAGTTGGGCATTTTTCCAAGCTTGGATGCAATATTCGTGTCAAATTGAAAGTTATTGCCCGCCATGTGCCATCACATTACCTCCCAGAGAGGTTTGGGGACAGAGAAAAAACCGATTTTAGCGTACCCTACGCACTTCAGTCATTTATAGATTGCTATCGTTCAGTTTTTCTTTCACGAGATTTTATATTAGTGATGTCTATTTATCACTGAGCTTTGGAGTCTAAATTATCATTTATCGACACCTGTAGAATTAAGAGTTAGTTCATTGCATCTGCTTGTAGTTAATCGTAGAGTTATTTTGATTGTCACTTTACTGCTTTTGTCTTTCTGAAGTAATTTTTTTGAATGTAGAAATAGTTCGTTACTAATTTAAAATTCTGTTATGTTAATGGTATTAAACCGTGATTACCTTGAAGCATCTCATACACATATGATCATTATGGCATGGAAGACACTTTTGATTTCACATATAAAAACTTCTTTATTGTAATTTTTCTGGCCAAGGCTATGCCATTTAGATATCCTTTGTTTTCATATTTTGCCACGACAAGAGTGGAGGATGTTACCAGCCCGAGATCCCTCTCAGAACTGTCTCTTTTGGCGTTGCTACCTAAGCCAAATTCCTCTGTCTACTTCCGCGTCAGTTTTTTTACTCTGTATAGTTCCGCTAGAGGGTGTGTCTGTCTCCTATCACGTTATCATTAATGAGTTCTAAATATTTTTAATTATAACTCGCTTAATTCTTAACCCCCATTTTTAAATCTGACAAGTGTGTGTGTGCTTGCTTGAACAGAGGTGCACCGAAGAGCGAAGACAGAAAAATTTTTCCCAAGGGACAAGAAATTTACTCAGAAAATTTAAGTGTTAAGATCAGGAAAAAAACGGGGAGCCATTACCCGGCGACAGCTGGAAAACGTGTTGAATAGACAGAAAATTTACATCTATAGGATAGAAAGAATTTTAAGTCGAAGACACTCCTTCTTTGATAAAGACATTTAGAGGATGGGAAAAGATTTTAAGGAATTAGAATGGGAGAGAGGAGGTTTTTAAGGAAATATTAAAATGAAATATTTTTGATATATTACACACACACACACACACATATATATATATATATATATATATATATATACATACATACATACATACACACACTCTTTTTGTCCTTGAAGTCCGGGCAAACTAAAAATATGGGCTAATCGCTCGTGTAATTGGTGGAGTGTATTTTTAATGGTTACATATATCTATCTATATATATACATATATATTTCTATATATTATAAATTAAAGCATATTTAGATATATGTAGCATAAAAAGGTTCTTAAACTCATTTTATTATAAATGTAGCAATTAGAATGCAATCATATTTAATCTTTGTCTTTTTAAAGAATTCAAACTTTCTGTACCCCCATTAAAATAAATGAATAAATAACTTTCTAACGCTAACCAACTTTCCAGTTATCAACAGAAGAGGAAACAGTCTAGTTTTTAAATCAGCCTGAAACTTCAACAAGCGTCTGCAAACCTAAACAATTCAATCAAGATATTGCGTAACTCGAATGATGACAAGGCAACTACACGCTAAAATCAGACGATGTATAAACAGTGAAGACGATTCTGAGCAAATTAGTCGGGAGAAAACTCTCTGCTGACAGGGTGATAACATAATGGCGAAGTTGCCAAGAAATGAATGGATCGAAACATCTTAAAATAACATTTGTTTGCGGATTGAAATATATTTCCTTGCGATCATCTTTTATCGTGAATAAATTTATTACAAGCATACACGCAAATTTCACGCAAGTTTACACATATCAATTGAAAATGATATCAAATAAACATTAAGAATCATACTATCGAGTTTCACGACCTTACTCGGGAACCATCCCCTATATAATAATAGCCTAAGTTATCTGTCCGCCTGTCCTCGAATTTATGAAGCGGTTGGACCTGGAATGGATAGAGGCATCCATATTGGAATTTTGATGAGTTAGGGTTAGCAGAATTCAAAGCGAGTTCGAAAACGTTCGAAATCCACCTCTTCCCTCCTTTTCGATCGTTTAATGTCATTATTTCAAGCTCTACATTCCCCAATTAAGAGCAGGCGATTAAATTCATCAATTTATCACATTAAGTGGGCAAAAATAGCATATTTTTTTTCTAGCATTATGACATCATTTCTTTAGCCATCTCATTTAATCATTTCTTATTTTAAATTATTTAAATATCGTCTGCATTATTTTCTTAAGTTTTATCACTGAACTTACATATTACGTAAATAATTTTCTTTTATATTTGGCTTAAATAATAGATTAAGTACATATGTGAGAATTTTAAATTGAATCATCGATTATTTTTTGTTGCAATGAAAATTTTATCACCGGTATTAACAACCAAGTTTAGGAGTCTATTTCACGGACTAATATATATCTAGCGTTTAATTTATATATCTTTGAAAATTAAGAAGTTTGCTTGTTTGTGTGTTTGTTTTTTATACGTAATCACAGGGTTTGCAATTCATTCGCTAAATTTTGGACATCATTCATATATACCGACAAATAATCACTGTCAATATTAAAACCTCTGCTAGACAGAAAATTTACATCTATAGGATAGAAAGAATTTTAAGTCGAAGACACTTCTTTGATAAAGACATTTAGAGGATGGGAAAAGATTTTAAAGTAATTAGAATGGGAGAGAGAAGGTTTTCAAGGCTGCTGTGTATCCCGTCAAGTATTACAAGTTAAATTAAATGCGGTCAATAAAGATAAACAAATTATTGAGCGTGTACCAGATAATTCTCAGCCAAAAAACAAACCATTTTTTTACCTGCCTTATAGGATACTTTACAATTCTAGAAAATTAAAAATTTCACTGATCCCGTCATATGACGGGCTATATGCTAGTCATATATATATATATATATATATATATATATATATATATATATATATATATATAAAATCAGAGGAATTATACGTGCAGTAAATTAAGAACAATAAATACTAGATTTCGATTGAAATGTAAATAAGCATTTTTTATTTTTTTATAAAGCTAAAAGCACTGAAATCTCGAAACATTTTGGTGTTTAAATTTCAACGGAAATACTGATTTCCACGATAATATAAATAAATTTTGACAAATATCAGTGTTACGTCTTAAGGCTGGCACAAGAAAACTTTTAATTTGAAACTTTAAATATCGAATATTACCATACCTGAATGAGTGTTAACTAGATTACTCGTGACGTTAGTACGTATATCTCGCGTAACTCAGAAACGATTAGCCGCAGAAAGTCTAATTTTTTTTTTTTTTTTTTTTTTTTTTTTTTTTTTTAAATATAAGACTACTAAAACATAGTTGTGCACCTCCCCTGTGATTGCAGTTTGTTTTATCTATACACCTAAAATTTTTCATATAACGCGTTTTAATACGAGATAATTTGCTATATGTATGTACAACTCGTCTATTTTCAGTATTTTACCCTCTGTTTTAAATATAAATTATATGTATAAAATGGTACTTATAAGCTGCATTGTACCGTGTAAAGAAAGTTGTAATTTGTAAAAATTAATTGAACGGTATGCTGATTTTCAGTTTTGTGGTTGTCTCTAGTAACCCTGGGCCCAACTTTTGTTTTGATTGGGCTCAGGCCCAATATATATATATGTGTGTGTGTGTGTGTGTGTGTGTGTGTGTGTGTGTGTGTGTGTGTGTAATAAGACGGATTTCACGATGGGTGGTTGCAGTCTTGGCCCATAAAAATGATACCGTTTTAGCTGAACACCTTTATTAAGATAACATTGGAGAACGGGTTCTCAATTCATAGGGACAGGACAAACTGAGGGGTCAGCTAGCATGAAGTCATATGTAAAAGACCCTTAACACATGGGTCAACCTCTCAGTCAAAATCTGTGGGAAATCTACCTCCGACAGCGTGCATCTCCTTTTTGTTTGGAAATTACCTAAATTGTTTGCTAGTGCAATGTAGAATTACAATTGGTTGAATCCCTTCTCAGAGGGCGTAAACTGTAGCCCCAGTGGACAATTTAGGTTAGGGGTTAAAAAGGGGAATGCAAAAGGACGAGGGAATTTTTAGCCCTTGATTTAAGATTTGAAAACCCCTGATAATTTTCTCGAGGTGTCTTGGGGGTTTTATACAAAACGCTTACATTAGTTTCCCGGTCTAGTTTATTTTCCCTTACACACACACACACACACACACACACACACACATATATATATATATATATATATATATATAATTATATGCTTTAATTTATAACATGTATAGAAAAAATTATGCATGTAACCAGTAAAAATATACTCCATCAATTACATGGGAGATTAGCCCAGATTATTTAATTTGCTCGGACTTGCTAGGCAAAAAGAACTCCTTTTGAAGTTGCAGACGGAAAAAGCATCAGAAAATAAGTCCATCGTTACGAAATCTTACATTCATTGAGGATCAAAACGTATCGATCTAATCGATTGTCTGTACAGGGCAACAACTCAGTACAGAATCATTAATATACAAATCTTCCTACATCGGCCCCAAAGCGAGCGAATCACGTGATTTTGTTCCCATGTGACTTAGATGCTTAGACACTTTTTGTCTTGAACCTTGATCAAGCTAGAAAATTAGCATTAACTTTAATGACAGTTTTGAGAGCCAGGTAAAAAGAATTTAAATCGGTGAACACTTCTTTATCTGGCCTTTTTTATGACTGGGAAATTAGGTATTAAGAACTGAGCAGGGAACAAAAGAAGAATTTTAGATAGATATTTTAGGGCCAATCGTTTTAATATATTTCATGCATGCAAAAAATATTAAAATTAAAAATTTAAAGATGCTACAACAAATAAGAAAAATAAAAGAACGCACTCATAAAATTAGAGCATGCTCTTATATATAAAAAAATTATGGTAAAAATAAATTAATAAAAAAGTTACCTCAAAATTAAATCCATAACATGAACAGAAAGTATGGAATGTTTGAAAATTTAATAAAACAATATTTGAATTATGTTTTACAATTTTTTGAATAGTAAAAAAATACACATAAAAAATTATATATATAAATCTGCCCGCGTATTTGTAATAGAACTCCTCCTAAACGGCTGGACTGATTTGGATGAAATTTTGGGTATGTAATTAAGTTAATTCGAGAAGGGTTTAGATTCACAATTTGATTCTATAGAAAATGTTATTTTTTTAAAAAATCCAAAATTGCGCGCTTATCGAGATTATTATAATGGCGCTCGAAACCTTTAGTTGCCAACGTATCTGTGGCGCAGTGGTCGGCGCAACGGGCTTCAGTACGAGAAGTCCCGGGGTTGAATCCCCGTACAGGATGTGTGGTAATTTTAATTTAATCTAGGTACGTTTGTGATGACTGTACGCCTGGTGCCCTTCAAGTATTTTTAAAATAATTTTTAACCTTTACTTTTCCATGAAAACGGTCCAATTTATAATCTATTTTTTAAAAAAATGTACAATGTTTGGATTTACAGCGTTAAAACAGTACAACGTCTGTCGAGTCGTCTAATATATATATATATATATATATATATATATATGTGTGTGTGTATATGTGTGTATATATGTGTATATATATGTATATATGTGTGTATATATATAATATATATATGTGTGTATATGTATGTATATATATGTATATATATATATATATATATGTCTATATATATATATATATATATATATATATATATATATATATATATATATATATATATATATATATATATATCGGAGACGTGATGATCTTGAAAGACAGATTTTCTGGCTTGGTTTGTTTAAAGTACGTGGGCCAATACGCAAAGTGGACGTTAAACAAATACAGGAACTGGGAGAAATATTACCTTAAATTGTTATGTATATGGAATATTTAGGATGTCTTTTGGTGATCCACGACATCGCGTGGGGAAGTAAAACACTAACGTTGACGTTTGATATATCGGCAGTGCAGAATTTTAAATATTTCTATCGCGATACTTGAAAAAAAAATCCGTATTTGACAATATATAGATAAACAATCCATAGACACATTATGCATTATGTGGTATGTATTACGTGTGTCCACAGATCCGAAAAATATGGATATATCAAGAAAATTCAATAATCTGAAATAATCGGGTTTTTCTTCTTTCTTTAATAACACGAAGCGGCATTTTTCACCGCTTCACCAGCAGGGAAGAGAGCAAGAAAAAAATTGTTAGTAAAAAAAGTCACGTGCTCAAACGTGTCACAGAAAGAATCTTTTGTACCGGCCAGACTCTGATATTAATACTCTTTGTTAATCGTAGTCGCGTACAAACGTGTACTAACAAGAAATTCCTGTCGCAGACCTCACTCAGACTTTGCGAAATTAGGGCATGAAATGAATCATTTTTAATATTTTTTTATTTTATACTTTTAATGAAATTACTTATATCAGCATTGAAAGCTTTATTTGTCGCATTTGTCTTTTTAAAGTTTTTAAATATATATATATTTAGGTAGTTTTGAGAATGTTCGAATGCTGTTATTTAACTTAAAACATAATCAGGGAAATTCAATTATGACGGGAAAATACCACTGAAAAATTAGGGAAAATTAGGTTGGATTTTTTGTGAACACCGTATATATATTCATTCAATAGTACTTGTGAGGAATACTAACTTAAAAGTGTTGACATAATCTTTTTTTTTTTTTTTTTTAAGTTGGTGACTACTGCATTTACGTCAGTTTTTACAGTGGTTGAGAGTGCTTAGAACTTAAATTATTTTCTTATATAACTGTAACTGTTAAAAATCTGACTTCTCTTGTTATCAATCCTTGGTCACTTTTTTCAACATTTAGCTTAATAATTTAGCTTTTTAACAACCTAAAAATAAAAATCTAACACATCTGAAAAGTATTCTGAATTACTCTCTATCGTTTTTAGTAAAGATACCTTCTTTAGCAATAGAACAGCGGGATGGGTCTTTTTGACCCAAAGCTATTTTGCGTCCAGTTTTCTTAAAAAGTTACTAATGAAATTGAAATATATTTCTTGACTTCTCCTAATTTTATACCCATAAAAAATATAATATTGAAGAATCTTTGCATATGCGAAAAATGGTTCCTCGCTAAGTTCCCCGCTGTGGAAATAAAAGTATAGATATTTGTTCGAACTGTAAAATAGCGATATGTAGAAAATGTTCAAAATATATATTAAAAAAAACTGCGCCTGAACTGTGCAAGAAACTAAATAATTCCATTTAAGTTCTCTGTATATTTTTCTAACAATATACGTTTCAATATTGTAATATCTTATTAATTTTTATCGGTTATAATGATAATTTAATGTCTAAAAATGGATAATGTCATTGCGTATAAATATAATGTACTTTTTGAATAACAGCACGGATTCATATTAACTGAGGTAAGTTGACCCAGCCCGCAAGTTTAGGCAGACCGAAATTTCTGCGGTTCCAGTGTTAAGAACATAAATTATCCTTACTGAGCAACCTAAATGATAATTCCTCTACTTTAATCATTGGGGATACGGCCTTTGGCCCTAATGCCCTGAAATAACGCCGGCATGAGCGGAGGTGTGTGTGTATGTGTGTTGTAATTCGTTGCAGAAGAGGTGAAATACCTCCCTCTAAGCCAGGTATGGGCAAACGTATAGGGAACAAGTCTCAAAACAAGAAAAAAAATTATCGGGTTCCGAAATTTTAACTGAGAAAAATATTTTCGTGTCCATTCTTCCTTAAAAAGCATGTTATTCAGAACCAACTTTACGCTTTCCAGTAGACATTTTGGAGTTTGAAATATTTTACGAATGTTCACAGTAACCCAAACAAGCACCAGAACCACTTTACTTTTTAATAATTTCCCGACTAATCGTAATGCCGCTACCTGTTCGCCATCTTGCCGACCGATGGCCGAATGGTTAGGGTATTAATCTTCGTAGCGGAGTCCGTGGGTTCGAATCCCACTTTGGCATGGATGTTCGTAGCTGTTCGGAATCGGCTTTAAGCAGTAGGTCCCAGTCTCATCAGCTCTCGTGCTGCAAAAAATTGACCGTATCGGTTCAAGCCGTAACAAACCTGCTCGCCATCTATCCGTATTAAATATAAGTAATATTAAAACAGCTACAAAACTGGCTGAATCTTGTAATAAACATTCTAGCTAAGCTCACAGAGTTGGGAAACTGAACTTAATGGGCCAAGCCCTCTAATTCAGAATATACTGGGAATTGGACGCATAGAATATTGATTTCAGTTGGGATGACTTAAAGATTTAAGTAGTAAAATTGAAAGGGAAATAATAGTAAAGAAAAATAATTAGGTTGCCTGAGTTTGGGCTAAGACACAGAACAGGGTAAAAATTAAAGTATTCTCGCCAATATGCGTTCAAATGTATGTATGCTGGCAGTGACGTGCCCAGGCTTTCTTTCCGGAAGGGTAGAGATTCTTAATCCAAAGTGCAATAAACTTTCAATCTCACAAAAAATAAAAAATAAAAATTTAAAAAAAAAATTCATGACACATAATCACATACAAAATACTTAGTTTTTCCATGCATACATAGATACGCCATAAAACGGATTAGCAATTTCATTGTATCTGGATGAAAAATGCATTTGATACCACAATGTCTTTTAACTAATTTACGCTCCAGAATTTTAGTAGGTTTAAATTTGTCTAGTAAATACTGCAGCATACTTAATTTACGCTCCAGTACTGTCTTGACGAATTTGAACTAAAGTAATTTTAGGATTGACTTGGGAAAATAATAAAAATATTAAGAAAGTAATTATGATAGATTCTTTTATTGTATTATATTGTTATTAATATTATTTACGAAATTACATACCTTTCACGACAACGTAATTCGAAAACAGACTTGCATAATCAGTAATTTATAAACTACCGTTTTATAGTAGCAAATTAATTTTAGCTTTTAAGGGATTATTATATAGGGGATAACCAATATTATCTGACAAAAAAAAATCTAATTTTTAATCCAAAAATTTCTACTTTCGAGAGAGTGGTATCACACAGTAGTTACACGAAAATTGATCGGAAAAGTTTTTTTATGGATTTCCTGATATCACTTGCGAAAATATATTCATTCATTTTGATTTTCCGGATGCGATGTAATTTTTTATTCTTGTATATATTTTTTTAACGAAAATTCGTATTTTTTCACCGATTTTCGTAGGATCGTAATTATTTGCTAAATTCATAGAAACTACTATTTTTTCGTAGCAGTTGGCAGGTTTGCAGAAGTAAAGCTCAAATAAAGAGAGAAAATATGCTGACAGCTGTTGCTTTGCTTCGATCGAGTATCATTCAGAATACGAGATCACTCAGTGGCTTGTAAAGACAGACTGTGCGAGTGGAAAGTGATTAGCGCTACATTTGAATTGTAGATTATCATTTCTTTATTGTAATTTATTATATAAATAAGTTATCTTTTTTTATTTCAGGTGGTTGGGATAAAATCCTTCAGGCAGGTCAGAGCTTGTCTGCCTGAAGGTTTGCCCATTCTTTTCTCTAAGCCAACCCAATTCACATTCACATCTTTCTGAATTTCAAGAATGTTATTAACTTGAAAAGAAATGGAATGTAATTTGTATTTGGAATTTAGTTGAAACGTAATTTTAATAGCAAAGGATCGTAACTCGTTGCATTTGTCTGTCAAAAAGGAAAAAAAATTGTTTAATGTTTTTTCATTTATTTGTCTTTTGGTGCAAATTTTACTCATATTCAAAAGTTGCAAACAGTGCAAATCTAAGCAGTTCGGCCAATTCGCAGGGCTTCCTGCTATTATACCAATATTAGTACATTGTGATACCAAAATCGATCCAATTAGAGAAGTCATCAGGAATTCTGCTTTCACCTTATTTGGAAACTTGTAAAAAATTAGAAACGGAGAGCAAATCTGCCAGACTCTGATCCCAGAGAATTTTTTTAAAACACCGGGAGCTACAAGTCTTATATCCCTTTATTAAACCTATTCCAATATAGTCTCACCGACTTTGATTCTTCGTTATGTATTTTGAATACTAATTTATTTTAGTTTCATTTATTTTAATCCTAATTTTGCATTTTTTTAAAACAAATAATAATAACGGTGATTTTCTATTATGTTTTTATAATTTTTTATGTCAGGAGTTAATTAAATTCAGTATCCTAACGGGTTTGGTTTGGAACACTATGTTCTAAATTCCGTAGCTTATATTCTGCTCTTAACTTTGGAGTTTATTAAAAATCAACGAAAAGCACGTCATAAGTTTTGAAACAGCTGAGAAATTTTAAGGGTAAGTTTTAAAAAAGATCATTAAAGAGTTTAGTGTGGTTGTTTTGGAGCGCTAAGGTCTACTTTTTTTGCTACGCGAGGGATAATGAGATCAGGACCTACTGCTTAAAGTCGATTCCGAACAGCTACAAACATCCATTCATACAACGGGATTCGAACCCATGAACTCCAGTACTGAAGATCAGCGCCGTAATCGTTCGGCCATCGTCCCCACAGTATTTTTAATGTGTCGTACATGTTTAAGAAATTTCAACAATTCCCTATATATAGCCCAAATTATGTCAGTCTGTCTTCGAATTTATGAAGGTGTTGGACCTGAAATGGATAGAGGCATCGATATTGGATTCTTGGTGAGTTAGGGCAAACAAAATTCCAAGCGAGTAAAATATTTGAAATCCACGCCTTCCCCCTTTTCGATCGTTTAATGCCATTATTTCAAGCCCTATTTTCCCCCTTTTAAGAGCAGGCGTTTCAATTTATCACATAATTAATAGGTAAAAATAACATTTTTTATCTAGCATTGTAACGTCATTCCTTTAACGATCTCATTTAATATCATTTCTTATTTTAAATTATTTAAATATCGTCTACATTATTTTCATTCGTTTTATCACTGAACTTTGATATTACGTAAATAATTTTCTTTTCTATTTGGTTTAAATAATATATTAGGTACATCTGTAATAATTTAAAATTTAATCATCGATTATTTTTTGTTACACTGAAAACTTTATCACCGGTATTAACAACAAATTCTTTTCATAAAAGTCTGGGAGTCTATTTCACGGACTTATCTAAGCCTTAAAGTTATATATCTTTGAAAATTAAGAAATTTGTTCGTTTGTGTCTTGGTTTTTTATACATAACCACACGGTTTGACTAAATGAATTCGACGTGATTCTAAACTGCATTCACAGCATCGGGAGACTTTAGAGGAGTATGAAGATAAACAAATTATTGAGCGTGTACCAGATAATTTTCAGCCACAACACAAACCATTTTTTTTACCTGCCTCATGGGGTACTTTACAATTCTGGAAAATTGAAAATTTTACTGATCCCGTCATATGATGGGCTATATGCTAGTACATAAAATAAAATTATTCAATCAAAACTGAACCTGAAATCGAAAACCGGTATTTTTGGTGGAACGAAAAAAAAATATCAGACTAGCATATAGCCCGTCATATGACGGGCTATAAGATAGTAAATATAGAGGTATTGCTTTTTGGTGCCATGACACTACATCATTTCTATGTTCATGTCATGCCGTTTGGTTTTTATATCTTTTTTGTTTTATTTCATAGTCTAAATTTAAACCGTAGTGTACAAAAGAACTTCCCTTACTCTTTGGAATTCCCACTCCATGCATTCGATAACTATATACAGTAAGAGACGACAAAATTAAGAGACACACCTTCTACCCCGCCTCCTCCTGTCTTTTTCACGAAGTCTAATGGTGTATCCTCATCCCAAACATCTGACGCAACCGGAAATTGATTCATTTTTTCTCCCTCTTACCAACTATGTAACCAAATCTAGACATCAGGCATTGCGCATCTCACCTTTGTATGAAGCATAAAAACCTCGTAACCGGCATTCTTATCACGAGTTTATGTAAAAAAAAAAAGAAAAGAAAGAATAAAAATAAAGTTGGAGGCATTTCGGGGTTCAACTTTAACCTGTAGTTGGTATATTGGGTGGAGACTCGCTAGGAAATTTTCTCTCTCTTTCTTTGACAGGATGGCGATCACAGGATGATGTGTGGACTGTCTGCCATTTGGAATCCCCCGCAACCGACGTTGAGATAGATAGAATTCTTGATTTTAATTGCTATCGAGCAGTGTCTTAATAACTGAAGCAAAGAAAAAGAACAAGGTAGTAACGAAATGAATATCCCATAGGAAGAAGAGGGGGGGAAGGGATTATTACCTGTGAAAGAAACCGCTCGCTTTTAAAGATGTGATTAATAAGGTAGGCGTGACTAGAAAAATGAGTAATGGCGTCATCGATTAGTTCTTCCGTGGGATTTTCTTTTTTTATCCCAAGAATTCTTTTACCAGAAGCAAGATGCTTTTACTGTACGATCAGAACCTTGTAATTTTAATTCTCTGCGTGGGTTTTTTAGATGTCGTTAAATATTCAAGGAATTTGCTTTCAGGGAAGTATTAATTAGCTGTACATGTATATAAAAAAACATACTGGTTTATTAATTAATACAGTGAATATGTTTCGAATTTAACTAATTCATTTTTATTGCTCGGGAATATAAATTGATGGCTTAATTTTTAGGTAGGCGTGACTGATTTATCGATTATGTACAGATTTGTGTCTTTTAGAGTAAGTATTTTAAACTTGTTATTAATTGCTTTTAAAAATACTTTTTGTTAGATAATAAAACTGTTTTTAATTGTTTCACGTGTTCTAGAAATACATATATATTTACTGACTTGAGTTTTTCCCTATTATCGGGGGGATCTTACTGTTCTAAATTAATGGAACAATAACGAAAATGTTGGTGTTTAGTTACTTTTCCATTTTGTTTCCGCGTAAGTTTGGCCGAAGAGTTAGGGCGCTGATCTTCGGTACCGGAGTTCGTGAATTAGAATTCCGCTGTACTATGGTTGTTCGTAGCCGTTCGGAATCGGCTTTAAGCAGTAATTCCTGGTCTTATTACCCTCCTGTAGTAAAATGTAGACTGTAGGGCACCTACCATACCAAACCAAACCAAAACCGTATGAGTTTGTTGGTAGTAGTTTACATATCTAGTTTTTATTGAACTATTGGCGAGTGGATATGACTGCTTTTTCAGTACTGGATGTCGTGAGTTCGAATCCCACAACTGGGACGGGTGTTCATAGCCGTTCGGAATCGGCTTTAAGCAGTAAATTCCGGTCTCATTAGCCCTCTTGTAGTAAAATGTAAACCGTTGCGCTCCAAACCTATCCTACTTGGCTATTTCTGGAAAGAAGCAAAGTCTAGAATAAATCGGACTCAAGGGGACAAAGTATTCTAAAATATTGAATATATTTTTAATTAACTCATTGTAGCTCCAACTTTTATGTAAATGCGATATTGCACAGTTGTATTATCAATATTTTGCAAGTTACTTAGGATTTTATGAACATGATAGAAACTTAAAGAGATAACTTTATATAGCAAACAAACCTCAAAACTTGAGAGTGACATTAAGGATATGTCTATAAACTGTTTTATAATATTTAACCCTTAATTTGGCAAGATGTTTTTCGAATATTTTTTAATTTCTGTTATTTTCCCATGTCTGTATAGACATTAGGATCTCTGTAAAATAAACAAAAAAAAATATTTTCCATTTTTGAGATAATTAATGTCTGCTGCGGCGAACACTGACAATTATGTTATATAGTAGTTATAAATATACATGTCCGGTGTAGCGGCCAGACATAGCCAAATTAAAGGTTAAACACAATCTATCACAAAATTATAGTTCGGAATTTATTAATATTTATCTAATTAATGAAACCTTTTAATCAAAATGAAATGCATTCCATATTAGTAGGTTTTCACTTAGAACCTACCCCCTTTTTTTTTAACTAACAAACATCTCTCTAAAGCATGAAATTTTTTAGAATTAAAGTTATGGACCTGAAATGTTTACGAAACTAAATTATAAACTAAAACTTCCTGGCGTTACAACCCAACTATTGGGGCCATTGCCTACGGTACCAATTACCGTTTACGAGACCATGGGCCTTAGGTTACGAAGCATATGTCCCTGTTAGGTGGTCAACCTTACACGGAAGCCCCAGATGAAATGTATACATACATACATACATAATTATGTAACTTTTAGTATTATGTGTGTGATATGTACAGAATTATAGTTTAAGGAGTTCTTTTTCACAAACAAAAACTGTAGATGGATTTTCTCCATGCTAATTTTTTACTTTTCTTATTTTAAAAATTACGAGGGTTTAAATTTTTAAATATTTTATATAGAAGTTCCTAGATTTCATGTAAATTCATTTATAGACAATTGTCTGAAAGTTTTAACACCCTTCCCACGTCCATTGCAGTAATTATTTTTTTTTTAGTGAGATATCACTGCAATGATTTTTTTTATTCAGATATCACTGCAGTGCTCTTTTTTTTTTTTTTTCTAAAATTTATTCTTAAAATTGTTGGTCACTAAATTTTATGAAGGGTATAAAAGGTATAGTATTGTCACTGACATCATAGTTAAGACGTTGATGTTGAATAGTTTTTTACTTATACAGCACACAATGTATAATATACATTTCAAATACTGTGTATGATAATTATTTACTACGTACATCGCGGGATGTATGAGTCTTCCGTGTTATAAGGAAAAGTCACGTATTTGTATCGTATTGGCGAAAATTTAATCCGTTATTTTGTGACAGGAAGTTTAAAAAAATTATTAACCCCTAATATTTTTTATTATTGGCTGGCAATAGGCTGTCTACCCTGACGGGGGTAACGCCTTGTGATGCTAAGCTGGAGAATCATTTAATTTTGATCATCTCAGAAGGGGTGGTTTTGGCTTAAGATTCCTTGCATTTCTTATCACTTGCCAGCAAGAGGATATTCATATCCACATATTTAACCTGCACATTTTTTTGGGGTTCATAGGGAGATGTTTAGTGCGTTTGAAAGGCTTGAATACGGTATCTTGGGAATCCTTGGATTCTAGCACAGTACGTTCACCACCAGATCATCTCGAGCCCTATTGTTTGTAGTTATATTATAGTGACGGCACATTTAAAAAGTTTTAAAAAAATATAAACTCTTGGGTCTTGAGTCATTTTAGCTTCCCCCATGACCGCACCATTGTCCTTTAGAAAATGGTAAACAGGATTATATTTTACATCTCCCCCCCCCCCAAAAAAAAAGTATAAGGGGAGGTATATTTTTGCAATCTTTATATATGTGTTGATTTTTGTGATTTCGTTTAGTCAATTGTCTTTCCTATATCAGAAGAGAAATATGCAAATCTCACAGGAAAAAGCATTTAAACTGCAAAACGAATATTACTACCATGGGATTGGAAAGGTAAATTGAATTTTTGTTTTTGACAGCTTTATGCGCCTAGCGAATGACCTACCTTTTGGGTGACCTGTCTTTCAACTTCGCGTCTATTCAAATAACGAAATAAGATTGCATAGATAAGCCAAATAAATGATCTCATTTCTCTTCATGCAAATGGATTCTACGTTTCTTTAATTACTTACGATTGCTTATGGTGTTATACCGTTGCTTACATCTCTAAAAGGGATCACCAGGAAAAGAATTTCGATTATTGACATATTAATGACACGATTTCCTTGGGCAAAATAATTCGATGACTTATTTGCTTCTCGGAAATATCAGTATTAAAATTTATGCTGTATTAGACAATTTTGTCTAATACGGCATACTCTCAAAGTTTTGCAATGAATTAAACAAAAGGTTTTTACATTTTTAAAATGTATATTGCTTTCTGTACTCGATAAGTTTTAATTCTCTAAACTTTCTTGTGCAGTGTCCTAATAGCTTTGTCAGTTAAAAATTGAGATCAACATGACTTCACTAGCAAGTTAATGAGTTGAATGAAATTGCATTTTTAAAAGTTCCTTATACTGAGGTTCGAAGTGAGATGTACTGATTTTAAGGAACGATGCTAAATGCTCGTCTGTCAGTCTACTTCTGAAATTATTCTTTCTAAGGTTCAAGGTGGAAAACACTTGTTCACATATAAGAAACAAATATACCGCTGATCTTCTGGGCGTGAGATAATAAATTTGGGATATAATATTTAATCAAAGTAGAAAAGGATATGGCTATATAATGTATAAATATATATTTCTGTTAATTTGCCTCGAACCGGCAACTTAAAATTCTATCCGCGGGCCGGATAAAACCTTCCGGCTGGCCGGAGTTGGTCCGTGGGCCGTAGTTTGCCCATCGCTGGGATAAACCCTTGCCTGTGACGCCCAAACTCAGTTCGGGCAACGCAAGTGCACCAATTTTGGATTACCCGAACTTAGTTCGGGCAAGAGAAAAAACGGTATTTCAATTCCGGGAATCCCGAAATCAGTTCGCGATATTTAATTTGCCATTTTGCTTATACATACAGATACTTTCCCGCGAAAAGTTCGGCAGTTTCGCGCCATTTGTCGCCACTTCTCGGATACTGTAAAAAGGATTGGTGAAATTCAAAGGAATCTGAGGGACATGGAGTTCATGACAGTTGATATAGGTAATAGTGTTGTATTACTTTATTATATTTATCCAGAAAATTATGTCATTTGATTTATTTTGATGTTATTTTAACAAAAATTACTGTAATCCATTAAAATTTCCCATATATGTGAAATATTGAAAATTAGTTAAAATTATGGAGAAATTTTTTTTTCAATTTTTGGTACGTTTTTCTCAAATATATTTGACAGGCAAGGGGTTAACACATTGACGGACAGTAAGAACTAGTGAAGTTCGAAAATTAATACTATATGTTTTTGTAATTTTTAGAATATTAGAAGTATAGTTTTACTCTTTCTGCTTAAATAAACTTAATTTTGATTCATTCAGCACCTTTAATTAGGTTGCGGCTATAACCGTCATGGCGCCAGCGGACTCTAGACACTAAGTAATGGGACGATGGCGGCTATAACAGCAAAAATTTTAAAACGTAAATGACAGGTTTAATGACTCAAATAAGCAATTTTTTGTGTGCAACAAAGTATTTTTGGGAGTTTTACACGAAATGTTAGTTCATAATCAAACAAAAATAAATGACAAAAAAATTTATTATAATTTTATAATTATTACACATTGTTTTGTGGAAAATGAAATTCAGACCAAAAAATTCTTTCCAGAACATGACACTAGGTTTCTGTGCGCCGGTGAATGCACATATGCCCCACTTTAGCGGTGTCTAAAAAGGACAGTTTTGTTTTGGACGGCTATTGCCGTTTTGCCACATAGTGAACTTCGATTTAACAGCCAAGTGTCCGTTAACGTGTTAAAAACAAACAAAGAAACAAAAAACTTCTTTACTTACATTTTTATGACTTTTTCATCTTTTCTGTTTCGAAGAAAATAAATTATTAAAACCTTTATCTAGATAAGTCATTTTTGCTCTAAAGAAAATTTCAACGAGTTCTGTTTTCGTTTTAAATAAATGCACATAAACATTTTTTGATGGTAGATAAAATTTTGGGACTGGCTGGAGAGGGAAAGCAGTTAGTAGAACAATTTTAAAAGAAAAAAAAAGTTGTTCTCCAGATAGACTGACAATTTTCTTTCTACCTTGGGGTACTAGACATAAGCAGATTTGCGATTCAAATTTCCTTCTGCAATTAAATAGGAAATTTATGTATCCGGTGTTCGTTTATAATTACTTTAGGTTCGATTAAAAACCAGTTAACCAATCGATTTGAATTCGGGATTGGTTTGTAGTATTTACTTGAAATGCTAAAGGTTATTGCAAGCTATAAATGTTTATGACGCTAACTTTTAAGTTTAAAATAATCGATTGTGAGGATTCGAATATTTTAGGCCTTTTTTACCCCTTTTAATGTTTATTGAAGTGCTAGAAGAGCTGTTAATATATACAGGTGTAATGTTTGCATGTCTCTGTAAACTTTTTACTTTAAAAATTGAAAGAATAAAGTTTTTCTTTTATAAATTGCTTTTGAAATTTATGTGCTTAATTTTGGGCACAGAAATGTCTATTTTTATCTTAATTGTTTTAAAATTTTCCCATCCTTAAAAGAGTATAAATCTCTGGAGTTTGTAAGCCGTAAGTCATTTTTTAAATATGTATTTACTTTATTTCATTTTCTGAATTAAAAAATTATCTTTCAGATTACATTTAAAAATACTGCTAATTAAATATGCTACTTTGTTTTTCAATTTTTTATGTTATTGACTTTCTAACAAAAGTTTTATGTGACTAACACAGGGTTTGTGTGGTACTAGAAAATACTCCCCCCCTCTTTAATAAAAAAGGGGGGATATGTGCAAGAATAAATAAAATTATGCAAAAATGTATATTGGTGAACTCTGTTATTTCAAAATCGTGTATGAAAAGAATTGGGTGTATTGATTTTTGCTTTTTCGTTTTAGTCAGACTTTTTCTATATCAAAAGATAAATATTCAAATCACAAAGGAAAGAGCATTTAAACTAAAAAACAAATATTGCTGCTAATGTGGAAAATTGTCATTAAAACACTTTTTTTTAATATGGAATTATATAAACGTACCTCATTTTTTTTCTTCATTGTGCATTATTATACTCATTTGATAATAATTCACAATTTATTTTCTGTAATATCTTCATATTATAAATATAGCGTGTATTTTAAATTGATTATTATTACAATCTTTATTTTCATGCAATATTAATGGATAACGAACTACATAGTATACATTTTTAGTTAATTTTTTTTGAAGAATTTTATTTATTTTTTTATTTATATTGTTGTTTGTTTTTATTATAATATACATAAACAGTAACATTTTAAAATACTTTAAATATATACAAAAAGTTTACTTAAGTAGAGCATTTCACAGAAATGATATAGAATAAAAACAATATAAAATGCAATAGTTAAATATAGACCACGGTAATGTCGTGTAAGTTCTTTTTTTTTTCTTATATTTTTCTTTACACTCATAGTATTTTTTTCTTTTCTTTTCTTTTTTTTTTCTTTCTTGCCAACTGTTTTTGAACCCTGACTGTTAACACAAGAAGTATTTGATAGGAAAAAACTGGAACATTTTAGTAACTGCAAATTTGTGCATTCCCAACCAAATGAAATGCCGAAATTCGGAATATTTGTTTTCCATCCGTGTTGCGTGAAAAACTTTGCAACTGCAAATTTGTACGGCCCTATTAAAATGGAATGTTGAATTGGGAAATTCCATCTTTCGTCTGTATGTAATTTAACTTTTATTTGTCGTATCTCATACTTTATTCAATAACTCCCCATATTTCCCTTAAATGTAATTATATTTACTGAGTATGCAGTAATTCAGCTGCTAATATTCTCTCTAGATTATTGTTAGAATGATGTGTAATAGCATAGCAGCCTGTAATAACTCACCTTAATTAGGTGTAATTTACCTGTTTCACTTGCTGACGGCTAACCCATTTACTAGTAAGAATTTTTTTAAGATTCCGATTAACTCTGCTAATGGTTTAGACTTTATAATGATGAATGAATAATATATTTACGGCTTGTGTAAAGCAATGTACCTGTTTATCATCTTTCACATGCCCATAAATAAATACCCAATAAATATGCTTCGTACTGTTTCAGACACGAATGTCATTGAATATTCTCGACAATAATTTTCAGATGACGATTATTCTGAGGCTTTAACCTCCTTTGTATCATAGAAGTTGCATTGAAAGGTACACGATAATTATAAAAATGAGTAGTTTTAATCTTAAGCAGTCGTCGCGAAAATTGAGACGATTCTGAGCAACATCGCCATTTTTAAGTTTCTACTGCAAGCTTAATGGGGGGGGGGAACACCTTGAGACGAAAACAAGAATATTTTCTTTCAAATCAAACATTTATTTTTGGTTATATATACATTCATTTCTAGTAAATGAGAAATCAAATTCAATAAAACTGTGTTCAAGTAAAAAAAATTTATTGTGAAGTATAATAAATTAGAAATCAGGATTCCCACAGGGCCTTAAGAAAGTACTTACTTTTCATCACGAGTTTTTAGAATACATACATATATATATATATATATATATATATATATATATATATATATATATATATATGTATATGTGTATATATATATGTATATGTATATATGTATATGTATATATATATATATATATATGTATGTATATGTATATATATATATTTATATATATATATATATATGTATATATTATATATATATGTATATATGTATATGTATGTATATGTATATATATATTTATATATATATGTATATGTATGTATATATATGTATATGTATGTATATGTATATATATATATTTATATATATGTATATGTATGTATATGTATATATATATTTATATATATATATGTATATGTATGTATATATATGTATATGTATATATATATATTTATATATATGTATATGTATGTATATGTATATTTATATATATATGTATATGTATGTATATGTATATGTATATTTATATATATGTATATGTATGTATATGTATATATATATATATATATATATATATGTATATATATATGTATATTATATGTATATATATGTATATGTGTATATATATGTATATGTATATATATATATGTATATATATATGTATATGTATATATATGTATATATATGTATATGTATATATATATGTATATGTATATATATATGTATATATATGTATATGTATATATGTATATATATATATATATTTATATATATATATATATGTACATTATATGTATATATATTTAATATGAAATTAACAAATAAAAAGGGCATAGAAATTTTTTACCCATTTTTTAATTA
Organism: Pardosa pseudoannulata; assembly: GCA_032207245.1. Classification (NCBI taxonomy): domain Eukaryota; kingdom Metazoa; phylum Arthropoda; class Arachnida; order Araneae; family Lycosidae; genus Pardosa; species Pardosa pseudoannulata. Next base: position 16,075,330 of record CM063508.1, read on the forward strand.
CTCATAAAGTGTTGTTTATGATTATTTTGTTTACAGTTTATTTGTAGAATGGAAAGATTAGAAACCGGATTAGAACTAATAATTAGAAACCGGAAACGTATAAGTATTACCTCCAGTTTTGGATTCAACTGGAAAAAATTGACCATTTTTCTTTAAGAATAGAAATCCAAATATTTTCAAGCCGTGAAGAAAAAAAGGGTCTTTTGGGAAAAAAAAAAGTCTGAGGTCAGTGCCGCAGTACCAGATTAGCCACCTTAAGGTGGGTCTGTATCTGCCATGTTGTATTGTTCTCGCTGAGTGTTAGACTGTGGCAAAAATTAAATTCCATCCGGCTTGCTCGCATTTTAATAGTTCTTTAAATCAATTATGCGTGATAGAACAGCAAATTTTGTACAAGGCTATCTTTTTTTTTTTTTTTTTTTTTTTTTTTTTTTTTTTTTTAAATCGAGCAGAATATATTTAATTTAAAATTATTTGTGATATATTTGGGTATATTTTTTTTTCTAATGCGGATAAGAACTTTAACCAACTTAAATTTGAAAAGAGGGCGTATTCAACATTTGAATGCCCAGAACTCTGCCATTTACTACGGCTAACAATATCAGTTGGTGTGAGTATGTGTATATATATATATATATATATATATATATATATATATAATATTATAATATATATTATATGTGTGTGTGTACATTCTCATGGATTTTCAAATCTTAAGTCAAGGGCTAAAAATTCCCGCGTCCTTTTGCTTTTCCTTACATATGTAAAGTACACACTCTCACACATATGTATTATATCAAAATTACTACACCTAAAATATCTAAAATTCTCCTTTTTCCCCTTTTCATTTTTAATACTTAATTTCTCGGTTGTAAAATATCAGATTTAAAGGAGTGTTCGCCGACTTAAATATTTTTTACCCGTTTCGCAAAAACTAACTCTAGAATAAATGCTAATTTTCTGTCCAGTAGCTACATTTTTCAGCTGTCCCATGAAAGTAGTTTCACTTCTCCAATAACTAATCGCTACCTATGTGTTTTTCGAACTAACTTTAATGAGTTTAACAAAGTTCAATCTTGACGCTGAATAATCGAAGTCTCATGGGAATGAAATCACATCATTCGCTTGCTCTTGGGTGCGAAAAATTGAAAGATGTATTTTTTCTTGGGCATTCGATGCAAAGCTCTTGTCTTGTAAAGAAAAAAAATAATTTCGCTGGTTACATGCATACACATATACTATAGAACCTCGATTGTCCAATATAATTTGCGACTGCTAGTACCTCGGAAATATTAGTTAATAGAGATTGTGTGTTTTTATTTTAGTGAATTTTTTATAACTATGCGTACTAAGTTAAGTAACGAAAAATGCATTTTCAGAAATAACACAAATCTGAAGCATATATTTTCTAAATTTAATTCAAGTGGACGCTTAGTAGACCCCCGCCATAACCGTCGTTCTCTGTTTATTTAAGGGTACAATGTTTCTTGAAAGTAACAGCTTTTAGGAACAAAAATGACCGTAGTACAGTCAATGAACTAAAACGTGGGGTCTTTAACAACACTCATTCGGGAGGGGGAGACTTTGTTATTGGGCTTGAATTGTAAAGTTAAAATATACACTTATATCAGCTTACACTAGTTTTTAATGCTAATTCCTTTAATCAAGAAATCGAATCCTTTTAATTTACTTCTATTTTTACTCAATTTTTTCCTTTGAGCTAAACTTTCAGAGAGATAAAATTTTCACGGGGCTATTGATCTCCATTTTATTAGCAGTAATAACTTACACACACACACACACACACACACACACATATATATATATATATAAAAGTGTATATATATGTATATATATATACATATATACATATACACACATATATATGTGCGTATATGTATATATGCTGATATATATATGTGTGCTATATATATATATATATATATATATATATATATATATATATATATAAAAGTGTATATATATGTATATATATGTATGTATATATATGTATATATATATGCGCATACATATATGCTCGTAAATGTTATGAATTTTATTTGTATATATTCTAATACTACACTCAAGTTAATAGAAACTAAATTATTTATGTATGATTTATTAGAGCGTGTAGTTTCTATATACATGTCACTATAGTTTAAATATATATGTGTTTATATATGTAGATAATATGTAATACTCACACACACACACACAGATATATATATATATATATATATATATATATATATATATATATATATATATATATATATATTTCAAGACTTTAATAAAAAATAAACATTGGTTAGAGTCGAAATGACTAACAATTATTCTAGTTTTAGTTCATGACTTTTCTTAAGGTGACTTGAGCTACCTCAGTCTGAAATTTTCGTTTGTGTGTGTAATTTGAAGGGAGATCAACCCCCCAAAGTACGATTTAGAACTCTAATGATGCATCTTTTTATTTCTATTATTTATAATTAAAAAAAAAAGTTATATAAATCTCCTTTTTTAAAAGTAATTTTTTATTTTTATTTTATTTATTTTTTGTGTGTGTTTTTGAAAAGTACTGAAAATAACTGAGTTCACTAAACCCAGCTGATCTCTCTTCACAGAAAACTGGAGATAAATCTGTTAAACTTACGCACGCATACAAATATAAACACATCAGAGTCTTTTTTTTTTTCTTTGAATAATGTTTATATAACATTTCTGAAATATTAAGGAAATTTTGAACAATTTTTCCCTTACATACGCAAAGAGATTTCAACGTGTTGCTTTTATTTTATTCATTTTATTTTATTTGTCATTTAACGTACTGATAATTCTAAGAGATCTTTATTTCTGGAATTATAATATTCAGCAAAACATGAAAAAGCACAATCATCTCTCTGAGAAATAAATTACATAAAATGCAACATCCATCCGTCTTCCTAATTTTAAAGGTTTTGTTTTGTTAAGGCATTTATTCCAGATAGTAGTTTTAAAGAGAAAATGAAAGCCTGGATCCCGGTATAAAATTAAAACATCAAATGTAGTATTTCCTTTTTTAAAGAGCATTAGGTTATTGACATTTATTAACTTTTACTCAAGCTTCAAGTTTCTTTGTTACCCATTGCTACTATTATCATATGTTAGCTCCGGGGTATCGCAATGAATACTTTTCTATTTAGAGAGCATTTCAAATTAAAATTTCAGAAATGAAAATGGTACTGACGTAGACAGAATTGTTTTTCGGGGAGAGTCCAAAGTCTTAATCCAAAGTACAGTGAACTTTCAATCTATTAAAATAAATATTCATTAAGCAAAGTGCATACATAAATCCAGTGGCGTATCCATAAATTCATTTTAGGGGTACATATTGTTATTGCCAACAAGAGCACCCATATGGAAAGTGCAGAAAGGGCTTGAACTCTTCCCCCCCCCATTTTGCAAAGTCAGTTCTTTAAACTAAATTTAACACTTATATATGCAAATAAAACACATGCATCCACTCATTTTTATCTCAGACCCCCCCCCTTCCTCCTAAATTCTCTCATATAGGCGCCTATAATTGCCATGAAAAAATAACTTCTTTAATATAGTATTATCATTATGTAAAAACTAAAGAATATATTATATCAATCTAATTTCTCCGATGCAAAACTATTCATAAACTGATATAATTTTTACTAAATTATAAAAATTAGAAAAATATGGCCATTTAAAAAAATAATAGGTAGTATGAAAACAAAATTTTTTACTTACCAGAATTGATAGAATCCCGTATCATTGAAAATTGATAAAATATCATTTAATGATTGAAAAAAGTAGTTGCAATTTAAATAAAAGGTTAAAAATATTCGATTACAATGCAATGTAAAGATCTATTCATATAAGTTTTTACAAATTTATATTCTCCGCTTTCGTTTTTGTAAAATATTTAAAAATTTCGTCTTCAGTTATAGGAATATTTTTATAGATATACATAAAATAATGTTCTTATTGTATGTAGCATTATGGTATTTCTAATCTTAAAAATAAAAGGAAGACAAAATTTAAAATTTCTTCCCCCCCCCTTCTTTTCTCAGTTTCGAGAAAAAATCTTAGGGTGTGCATTTGTCTCTTTTCACCTCCCCTGGGTACGCCTCTGCATAATAACTCCTATTCATATATCCGTAGTTTTGCATGCATACATAAATATGCCATAAAACTGATTAGCAACGCTGAACGTAACTTTATTGTTTCTTGAAAAATATATCTGCAACTGCATTGTGTCTTTTATTTTACGCTCAAGTTTTACTAGGTTTTTGCTTGACAAATACTGGAATATATTTAAATTACGCTTTAGTATTTGCCAAGCGAATTTAAACTAAAGTAATTTTATGTATAAGTAGGAAAATAACAACAACAAAAAATATTAAGAAAGGATTTATGACATATCCTTTTATTTTTCTTTTACAAAATTACATACCTTGTATGACATCAGAATTCGAAAACAGTGTAGCATAATCAGTAATTTATAAACTAACGATGTATAGTAGTAAATTAATTTTAACTTTTTTAAGACCAGTTTGTTCAATCTAGGGGTGCAATGGATATCAATTTGGCCGAATATCTCGCCAGTTTCAGCCAGATATCCGCCGGATGTCAGTGTGTTTCACCAGTTTCTCTGTTTAAATTTATTTTAAATAAATCAGTTTTATGTATTTTATATTTGCAACCAAACTGTAGTATTGTTCTCACCTGTTATATTTATTTAATTAGTCAACTATTTGTACTATAATTTATTTTAAATCTTTTCTTTATTTTAAGTTTCAGTACTCAATATTTCAGTTCGACCTTATTTAATTAGAAAAATCAAATGTGAATAAAAGCATTTTTAGTTGGCCTTTACTTTCCTTCTTTAATGGTTTTTATGTTTGTGTATGAAAAATTTCAAGAACATGTTCCCACTTTTTGAGACTGAAAAAAGAATAATTTATGTATAAATACGCCTAATTTTTTTTCCATAAAGCTTATTTTTTTTTTACATAATGCTCCAAAATACTTATACGCATTGTTTCATTTACTGTCGAACTCGTTTATAACGAGCATAAAGGGACCGTAATATTTACTCTTTAAATCCGAGTGCTCGTAATAAACGGGTCCTTGAGGCAGTCGTGCAACCAAAAGGAGAGGGGGGCTTGGGAGGTTAAATGATTAAGTTTACTTAAAATTTAATTAATACTTACTTTAGCATACTTACTTTAATTAATTTAATTAAATACTTTTCTTAATTTAATGACAAATACCCCTCCAACCAGCAAAAAATTGCTAGTTGCGCTATAGTCTTAAAGGAAAGAAACAATAACCGAAAGAAAAATAAAGGAAAAGATTCTTATGACTCCTTGGTCCATAGGCTGGATAACAGATGTAGAATTTGGTAGCAAAAATTCAATGGCACCGAATTTGTGAACACTCCCTATTCACATTGGAATGCTGAAGGAATTTTTCCTACAAAAGTATTAAACTGCGGAGAAGAAAAAAACAAAACAAAAATAAGACAGAAAGATGAGAAAAAAGATTGCAAGACAGAAAAATATTGCTCGCTAAAATCAGATCTTGCTCGTTAAAAGCGACTTCTGTTCCATAGATTTAACATTGATCCAACCAAATATTCTCGCTTCCCTCGGTATATCAGAGTTCTCGTTAAATCCGAGCTTGTTATAAACGAGTTCGATTGTAGTATATTGTTTAGCATTTCACATTTTTTTTTTTGTTATATTTATCTTATTTTCAGTGTATAATTTTTTACTGCCGGATAATTGCAATATTCGGCTACTGCCAGTTATCTGGTATAGTGATCGGATATGCCGGATGCAGTATGTTGGCCGGATAACCGTTGCATCGTAGTTCAAACCTTTGCCAGTTTTAGTCATATCGAAAGTGATGCAAAATTTGTCAACCTCTTGTGACCAGTTTTATACTGAGAAGAAATGATTTTACTCTTTTTACGGTTGAAAACTAACTTGCAGTGGGAACTTTTAATGTACATACATTTAATAAGTTAGAAAAATCTTGTAATGCATAGATTGAAAATATTTCGGGGGTGTCCAGACTCCTCGGACTCTCCCTATATATACATCATTGGAAACTGGGTAATATCTGCTTTTTGTTTCCTTCCTTGCATCTGTGTTTTTGATGGACCATTGCATTCGAGATCATGTGGTGAGCGACAATTTATAGTTGCCAGCACTACTTCTACTGAAATGTCAAACTCCTCCTTTCCAAATGCCGAATTTCTATCTTTTTTTCTTTAGACCTGTCTACAATAAATACATGGTTCAATTTAGCAAAATCTTCAGCACGAGTCTTCAGAGAAAATGGCGGAGCTGTTTTTGCACATTCTGCGAATAGATAACTCTTTGTCTCTGTAAGTTCCCTGAAAAATCGCTACACGTTACATGCTGGACGAAAAAAAATCGAAAATGAAAATAAAGCTTGTCGGTGACAAGTAACCGGAGGGTGTGTAAGTAGAGTTTTTCTTTGGCGTTGGCAGTTTGATTGACGTCCGTGCCGAGATTACCGCCTACGTGTGGGCTATGACGGGCAAGATTCTTATATTTTTCTCATTATGTCCCACTTACGGTCGCTGAAGAAACCGTGCGCCCTATAATCACCCTCTCGATTGGGTTTTATTGATATTATACATGAGGATGGAATTGGGGTATTGGGTGGAGGAAAAAAAGGGAGAGAGAGGAAAGAATCTGTTCATTATCACTTGAAAAAGAAAGAAAATGATCGATAATATGTGGTTGTGGTTTTTAAAAAATTATTATTATTATTATGCGGATCAGTAAAGTATTTATTTTAATTTTAGTGAATAATTCTGATACTTAGAACTAAATTGTAAAACTAAAATTCAAAAATGAGATTCTATTGGATGTGTGGCGTCTCGGTGTTACTCTCTGGCTGTGGTTTTCTCACCGCTGGGGCATTTGGAGCAATGCTGGTGAACTTGTATCGGGCAGTAGGGGGCGATGTGAGCAGGTTTTGGCTTTCAAACTTAATTTTAAATATACTAAATTCATTACATTAATTATAGCTTACATGATTTTTACCAGTAATAAAACAAACTTACGCGGTGGTACCAGAACCAGTTACTTCCATTCCCTATGTTCTGCGCGAAATTAGACCAAAATTAAAAAAATAATAATAATAACAGCATTTGTTTGGTTTGGTTTGAAGAGCTACTCTTTAGCAACACGAGGGCCACTGAGATCGGAACCTACTACTTAGCACATTGTGTGCGGGTACATTTCGCAGCGGAATTGTATCGGGAGCGGGCGTTTTGCGCGTAAATTGAATTATTCAGTTAAATCTCAGTAGATCGAAAATTATTTAATTTTTTAACCAACTTTTCGTATTTTATATTGAAATATATAAACATATATACATAGACAAATATATATATATATATATATATATATGGGGGAGGGGAGATTTATTCCCACGGTGGAAAAGATGCACAAAAGCTTAACTAAAATGAACTTATTTAATTAAACTATTTACACATTATATACAGAATAGGTGGTGTCAAGGGACAATTAAAATAAAACTGGACATCAGTGCCCGTCTGGCATAACATTAGCGCCCGTCTTGGCGATTAAAAAGCGGTCATCGAGTGCCGTCTGCACTCGTTACTGTCTAACTCACGTCAGACATCCGTCTATATCGGCGTTCCACTGGGGAGACTTGTTGCCAGTCTGTAAAAGAAAAACTTCGCTTGTTCGGAGTAAATTCACCTCGCTGAGCATTGCCAAGGGTACCGTGCCTACATATAAAATATCAGTTTCGCAAGGATAAATAAAAAGTTAATTTTAAATCTAAATTGATTTTTTTTAATCAACCTTCCCGTTCTGTGGTTCCGCATCGACTGGTGTAAAAACTAGTTTTTATTTGTCTAAATTTTTCCAGAATCTATGTAGTAGACAAGAACATTCGGCTTCGTTTTCCTCTATATACCGTTATTTTTGTACCCACAAACAAACCATGTTGTTACACTAACTCGTACTAGTACGTGATCCGCGCTGAAATATCAATCATCAGAAAACGAACTAATACGTGCCCCGCTCGTAAGTATCAATCTTCAGAAAAAGCACTACAATGTGTTAAAGCCGATTACGAACTACTACAAACATGTATGCTCCAATAGGATTCGAACCCACGAACTGCGGAATCGAAGGTTAACGCCCTAAACCTTCCTTTGAGCTTTTTTTTCACCGTCTCAGTAACAAAAATTTGATTTGTAACTATATTGAAGGCAATTACTTAAACATTTTGCCTCTTATAATGCAGTACTTCTTCTAACCTACACTTTAAATTACGGAATTTTTACAAAGGGGTGTAGGTCGTTGAACACTTTTCGGCTCCTTAGGAGGGCGGTAGCTTAAAAAAGATTAAGAATGACTGCTGTGTAGTAGCATAAAGGGGACAAGAACTCTAGAGATCAGGGACACAGTGTTGGCAACAAAAACAATTATTTAATGCACAAAAGGAAATTTCTATACAATTTCGGTTTAATTTGTTCGATGTAATGGAAACAGTGTCATACACTGCAAGTTAAAAAAATGTATTTGAATTTGAGTGGATTAATAAAAAATATTTTTTAACGATTTATAAATAGATTTATAAATATATATAGGGAGAGTGTGAATTATTAGTAGGAATTGAAAAATGGTGTTCTTTCAACTTGCGCGGACTCTAAATAAAAGAATTGTTGCACATGTTGATTTTAAATTTTCAGAGTAAATACATTTATTCGTAATATTTTAATATTCATAATATTTTAATAATTATTTTCACTCTATTATAGACATCCAGGGAAACTCTATTTACTTTTTTCGTTGTGTTTAATTTCAATTAATATTTATAGTAATGTGAAATAGAATTTTTAAACATTATTTATTTATTTATTTTAAAAATTCACTTCCTGTTGTAATATTTATGATACTTTTTAAAAATCTAAATAGGTGGAGAATTATGTCTAATAATTACCGTTTTTAAATAAATAAATAAATAATGAAACTGACTTTTCGTTGTTGTGAGTCTGCGCACAATGTGTCAGAAAAAAATTTAAATTTTTAAATCAACTCTCAATTTTCACTCTATACAAAGTTAATTCAGCAAAATTGTATAAAAATATAGTACACATGCTGAAAATCGCATTTATCTACGATAATAAATAAAAAGGGTAGTATAAGGTGAAAAATAAGAAAAAATCTTCCATTTAATGTGGTTTAAAGGGGATGTGCCCCCCTAAAACAATAATTTAAAAGGAAATATAGAATGAATCTCTGTAATTATTGCAAAACTGATTTAATTTTCTTAATTCTATTCTTTGTACACATTTTAGAAACAGTAAGAAAAGTTAGTCATAAGGAAGGACTTAACTTTGCTTCTTTATTTGTCTGGAAGTGGATAGGGTTTCCTCATTCCTCATTGAGAAATTATAGCCGATGAAATATTGAGAATCCGTGAGAATAGCGTAGCATGTATAATATCCTATTTAATCATGGGCACAAAACCTTTTAAAACCCTCCCACATACCTCATTCTTGCAGGAAATAACTCGATGTGCATGCTTCGGCAGTACATCTTAAAGATCATTATCTCCTCTGGTTAGTTCACTGCTGGACAAAGCGCGGGAGATTTTTTTTTCTCTTTTCGTCAATGATTACCGCAGACATACAGTTACATATTCTCTGACCCCTCTCCAACAATGAATGTAGTCATCAACAACCAGGTGCTGCTCTATTATCGGGAAGAAAAAAAGAGGGAAAAACTTGGAAGTGAGGGGGTTGGCACCAAGAAACAAATAGGATATCCTCGGGAGGAGTGGTCCTCTGACCAAATGAGAAAAGAATGAGACAGATGGGTGCTGGGTTATTGTCGAGATCCGGTTTCGGCTTTTCGCGAGGCTGTTACTTCGCACGCGAGGACGTGACTCAACGGTCCAGTCTTCCACATTCCTCGCACTTTCCCCCCTCCGTCCTTGTCATTTATTGGGGTCCCCCTCCCCTCTTTTCTAGTTTCCCACCCCATCAGTGCATTCTTAAAAGAGCGTTACTTTTTCCCGAGTTGCCGATTTCGTTCGTCGCTTTTTCCTAGGTAATAGGTTGTATATCAGCGGCTCCTTTCAGCTCTTCTCGAGTGAGAGGTCCATAATTCTTTGCTCCTAGCTCGCCCCCTGAAACCCCGACGCCATTTCGTTTACCAGTTTCTTATGTGTTTGTGTGCCAGTTAAGAGTAAAGTTATTTTTTTTCCTCCTAATTTTCGACGAATTCTTTGGCTGCATGTGAAAGCTGGAGGGAAAAGAATTTATATAGTATTTTTTTTAGTTCGCTTTTTATGTTTTTTCTTCTCTTTTTAAGCTCTAATGCATCGTATGTTATGTTCGAAAAACACTGTTTTCGATGGTTAATCTCACTTTGTAAAGTCAGTCTATATAAATAAAATGATAGAATGGAATAAACATGTCTGTGTGCTTAAAATAATGAACGAATTGGTATAAATTTTTTCCTAATTTCTTCTTAATATTCGAATTGACGTCAGTGTTATTTCTCATTTGTCAGTTTCTTACATGCTTGTGTGCTAGTTAAAGTGCAGTTATTTTTTTTCCTCCTAATTTTCGAATTCTTTGGCTGCATGTGAAAGCTGGAGGGAAAAAAAAAATTATATAGTATTTTTTTTAGTTCGCATTTTATGCTTTTTCTTCTCTTTTTAAACTTTTATACACCGTGTGTTATGTTCGAAGAACACTGTTTTCGATGGTCAATTTCACTTTGTAAAGTCAATCTATATAAATAAAATGATAGAACCGACTAAATATGTATGTGTGCTGAAAATAATGAGCGAATTCATATAAGATTTTTCCTGATTTCTTCTTAATATTTGAAATCGACTTAATACTTGAATCGACGGCTGTGTTATTCCTCATTTGTCAGTTTCTTACATGCCTGTATACTAGTTAGAGTGAAGTTATTTTTTCTCCTCCTAATTTTCTACGAATTCTTTGGCTGCATAAAATCTAGAGGAAAAAGAATTTATATAGCATTTTTTTAGGTCGCATTTTATGTTTTACTTTTTTTTTTACCCCACAGTTGATTTAAAGCTTTCGTTATTATACGTTCGATAAACACTATTCGCTGGTCACTTTACACTAAACTTACCATATAACGGGTCAAATGACTAATAAGTATATGTAAAAAATGCGATGGGAAATAAATTAAAAATTCTTATTCTTTGTGTTTATAATACATAAAAGTCAACTTTTATGTATTATAAACACAAAGAATAAGAATTTTTAATTCATTTCCTATCGCATTTTTTACATATACTTTATGGGTCATTTGACCCGTTATATGGTATGTTTAGTGTTAAAGACAATCTATTTAAATAAAAGGATAGAGCCGAATAAACGTGTGTGTGCGGAAAATAATGAACGAATTGATATAGGATTTTTGCTAATTTCTTCATAATATTTGAAATCGACTTAAGCTGTGTTGCTTCTCGTTTACCAGTTTTTATGTGTTTGTGTGCCAGTTACAGTAAAGTTATATTTTTTCTCCTAATGTTCGTTGAATTCTTTGGCTGTATGAAAGCTGGATAAAAAAGAATTTATGTAGTATTTTTTTTTAGGTCGCATTTTATGTTTACTTTTTTTTTACCCCACATAGTTGATTTTGAAAGCTTTTATGAATTGTTATGTTACGTTCGAAAAAAAGCTCTATTCGCTGTCACTTTAAATACAGTCTATTTAAATAAAATGATAGAGCCGAATAAACATGTCTGTGTGCTTAAAATAAGGAGAGAATTGATATAGGATTTTTGCTAATTTCTTTATAGTATTTGAAAGCAACTTAAGCTGTGTTGCTTCTCGTTTACCAGTTTTTATGCGTTTGTGTGCCAGTTACAGTAAAGTTATATTTTTCTCCTAATTTTCGTTGAATTCTTTGGCTGCATGAAAGCTGGAGGAAAAGAATTTATATAATATTTTTTTAAGTTTATAGTTAGAGAGCTTTTATGCACCGTATGTTATATTCGAAGTACACTATTCGTTGGTCACTTAGTTTGTAAAGACAATTTATATAATTAAAATGGTAGAACTGGATAAATATGTCTGTGTGCGAAAATAATAGACGAATTGGTTTAAGATTTTTTCTAATTTCTTCTTAGTATCTCTGTGATCGACTTAAGCTGAATTCTTTTTCTCGATTCTTTTTCATTTACCAGTTTCTTATGTTTTTGTGTGCTAGTTACAGTAAAGTTTTTTTTCTCTCCTAATTTTCGTCGAATTCTTTGGCTGCATGAAAATTGGAGGAAAAAGAGTTTATATAGTATTTTTTTTAGTTCGCATTTAATTTTCCCATTTTTTTTACATCACATAGTTGATTTTGAGAGATTTTATGCATAACATGTTATATCCGGACATTGTTTTCGTTCGTTAATTTCAATTTGCTAAAAGCAATTACTATAAATAAATGATAGAACCAAATATGTCTGTGTATGCAAAATAATGAATGAATCGGTAAGTATATTTGCCGCTTTCACAGATTATTCATAAAATTTACGGTTTTAGGTTTATTTTTACGGATTTAGGATAGACACAGTATTTTTTACGGTTTTTGGTGCTGTGAAAATAAAATCCAAAATTTTGAGAAAATCATTAAATTTTTCATTTTAGAAATATCTGAAAATTCGAAAATCTATTTCATTTAAGCAGAAATTTACATAACTGATAAAAAAAAATCTTTAAAAGTGCTCAAAATATTTTAAAGATATTAAACTCCTTTGTGAACTTGCTAATAATAAATAGAGATATCACTGGACTACAGGTTATATCAGTTTTAGCAGACTTTCGTAAATATGACTTTTTAAATATTTGGAATATTAAAAAATATGAAAACGTTAAAAAAAACTCAATAAATAGTGATATCACTGGACTACAGGATATCACTATTTAATAAATAAATTTCTTAAATATTTGGAATATTAAAAAAATATATTCGTAAATAGAATTTAATAAATAGTATATCACTGGACTACAGGTTATATCAGTTTTATAAGACTTTCGTAAATATGACTTTTTCAATACTTGGAATATTAAAAAGATAAAATCGTTAAAAGAACTTGATAAATAGCGATATCACTGGACTACAGGTTATATCAGTTCTATCAGGCTTTCGTAAAAGACTTTTTAAACATTTGAAATATTAAAAAAAATTAAAATCGCTAAAAAAACTTGATAAATAGGGATATCACTGGACTACAGGATATCACTATTTAATAAATAATTAAATTTCTTAAATATTTGGAATATTAAAAAATATATTCGTTAAATAGAATTTAATAAATAGTATATCACTGGACTACATTTTATATCAGTTTTATTAGACTTTCGTAAATATGACTTTTTAAACATTTGGAATATTAAAAAAAATATTAAAATCGTTAAAAGAATTTAAGCTTAGTAAATCATAGTTTAATTATTTTAACATCTTATTTTTTTGATTTTGCTGAATAGATATTAACTTTCAAACTTAGGTATACTTTGTCTTTTGCTAGAATCAAATTTTGTTGAAATAATTAGTTAATGTGCTTTATTACGTATAATGCACGAATAAAGATTTTATTAATTACAATTAACTTTTACAGTTATGCCACTAAAATTAACCAACCAACCAGCTGATATTTCTCGAAAAATTGTACTGATGTCATTCTATAAAAGTTGAAAAGTAGGATATAGGATTTATCCTAATATTTTCTTAATAATTTTAAAATCAACTTTTCTATGCTGTCTCTCGAAATTCGAATTAGTTTGTCTTTTTTTGATAATTTATGTTTGACCGTTTTTTCATGTTTGACTTCTTTTATAGGTAATGTACAATGCTTACATCCTAATCAATATAAATAAAATGATACATCCGAATTAGTCTGCCCGCATCATGCGAAAACTACTAAATGGATTGAGATGCGGGTTCTTAAAATTTCTTCTCAATTACTCTAGGATTAACGTAGGTTATTCCTTAAAATCATTTAGTTTTGTTTATGTGAAGCAAAACGTTTAAAAACTAAATCCACTGACCTACTAAATAACTTAACAAATTTGTAAAGTAGAAACTAATTTTTTTTTTTTTTTTTTTGTATCAAATAGTAGCTAATTTACATTTTTATTCTGTGAATCTCAATTATATTAAGTGCGAGCAACATATTGTTATTTTACAACATAATAAAGGTTAATTTAAAATAAATTAATATATTAAAAGTTTTTATATATATTTTTTTTAAATTTTGAAATGTCAGATAGCTTTAAAATTTTAGGTTTACAGGATAAAACATAACTTTTACTTGAATTGGATACAGAAATTTATTTTCTAATACACATTTGAAAGCTTGTTTTGCGGAGTTTATTTTTATTTGGTGTATTTTTTTCAGAGCCGATGGATGGCCGAATGGACAGGGCGCTGCTCTTTGGTAATTCAGTTCGCGGGTTTGATTCCCGCTACGGGCATGGATGTTCGTAATGGTTCGGAAACGGCTTTAAGGAATAAGTCCGAATCTCATCAGCCCTCTTGTAGCAAAAAAATAGATTGCAGCTTTCCGAATAATAATAATAATAATAATAAAATAATTTTTTAATGTAGAACGCTAGTAAATAAGTTGCAAAAATTTCAGTCTAAAGAAAACGAGAACTTTTTGTGTTATTATGAATAATAAAAAAGTGCTGTTATAATTTAGATTAGATTTTAAGTCTAAGATATTAAGTCTTGTATATACGTAAGAATTCTAAGGTCTTATTCGTCATTTGTCGAACTCCCCGCTTGTACGCCCATAAAGCTTACACTGTATCATATATGTTGGAAATACGTATCACTGAATATAATACTTAATTTGCAACTTAAATGATACATTGTGTGCTCTCCAGCGATAAGTTAAAACGAAACATAATTATTTATAAAACTTTCATTTTGATTTAGTATTTCCAAAATGTAAATTAAAGCTTATTATATTTTATTTTGCAATGTAGGGTGACTTGATTTTATAGCTTTAGCTACTACCAAACCGAAAATAATTGTTAGCCTTCTTTTTAATGGGAACACGCGGATTTCTATAGACGCGGCCAACATCACTTCTTATGCAGCCTCCACACTATGGCCAGTTGTTCACCACTTCATGATGGTGACCTTGAACAATGGTTTACGGGTTGCATCCACACACTGAACTAAATGAGCCAAGCTCGTGGATTTGTCCATCATGTCTGAGCACTTTAGTTGTGCATCTGCCTGCCTTTGATCTTTGGAGAAAAACCGCCTCCGAAGCCATCGTTAGCCAATGCTATTTTATCGTCTACCACCATCGACCACGATAAAGTCATACCCCCTCCAGGCGGTGGTAATGGCTTGTAGTGGACCGTAGTGTGGAAGAGCCTTTAGAAGCAACACAAATAAAATAGGCTCCAGGTTTATCCTTCCAGCTCCAGAGGTATCGTTTGGGATCTTGAAGGACATTGCGATTCAAACCTATTTTACGTTTCCCAGACGCCATTAATGAACATAGTGAATCTTTGTCCGGCTCGAGCCTCGAACTCACAATCCTCAGGTTGAGATTACCGACTGAGCTACTGCGGCTCAAACTAAAAGCTTTCGTTTTATCATTTTTCTTTCGTAAAAAGTGCATTACAAACCGATTAAATTGCGCGTTTTAATGCACAGAAACTGAAATTGCTCCATTGGCGTCATCTTTTAGAAATTTTGTGAAAATACAATAATATTAACTGGGATGCGCTTCACAGTTATTAAATAAGTCACTGTACCTGCTGTTAGCAATATAGAAAGCATGGAGTTTATAGAAAACGCGCTATCTAGTCCTCTACAAAATGAATTATCTCTGAAGATGCTTAACGTTTGATTTTGCCTAACATTTTCATTGACCCGATCTCGTCATGAAAATGTTAAGCATACAGATAAGTGTTTTATTTATTTTCAATATATATTTTAATACCTTTTTTGTTTTCAAAATTTTAATGTTTTGATGCTGACTAAGCGTGAAAAAAGTCTAATGGAAAAAAAATTCACGTAATCACTCGGTGATGGGTCCGAAATTAATAAAAGTGTGTTTTTGTAAACATTCGATGAAAAGCTGCGGGACACATACTAATACATTTTCTGCGATTGATACTTGAGCACGGGTCACGTACTATTACGGATTAGTGTAACAACATGGTTTGTTTGTGGGTACAAAAATAACGGTATATTCAGGAAAACGAAGCCGAATGTTCTTGTCTACTACATAGATTCTGGAATAATTTAGACAAATAAAAACTAGTTTTTACATCAGTCGATGCGGAACCACAGAACGGGAAGGTTGATTAAAAAAATCAATTTGATTTAAAATTAACTTTTTATTTATCCTTGCGGAAATGATATTATATGTATGTATATATATATATATATATATATATATATATATGTCTATTCATATATTTGTTTATATATTTCAATATAAAATATGAAAAGTTGATTAAAAAATTACATAATTTTCGATCTATTGAGATTTAACTCAATAACTAAATTTACGTGCAAAACGCCCGCTCCTGGTACAATTCTGCCCTGAAATGTACCCGCACACAATGTGTTAATAAACTTCAAAGTCCTACGTTGGACTTCGTAATTTTTATAATAGAGTGACAACTGCAAATTACCTAAGCTCTCTCTCATTGTCCTGCAAGCCCCGGCAATACAAACATAGGGGCTTTTTTTGTAATTGGAGAGGAACAATGTCGCCATATTACGTACATACATTATATATATATAAACATGCGCGCGCACACACACACACGTATATATACATAAAGACAGAAAAGTAAACTATTTAGAAATCTGTTCGAAACAGTTCTTTGACTTGCACTTCAAAAACCGATTTCCTTTGGAGGGATTTCTTTCTATTTCCTAGTTGGTGTGAAACCCTCTAATGGTTCAGATATATCGAATAGAAAATTTTAGTCCCTTCAATTTCGTTATAACGGTGTTGGACTGTATAGGAAACACCCTTTCTTCCTTTCTGCGTTGGTTTTCATGTTTACCTTGTACAAAGAATCCGCCGCGAAATTTTTCTAACCTACTGCAGAAAGGGGCAACACGTCGTTCTAGTCATATTTCATTATGTAATGACATGCTTTGAACTGCAGATGGTCTTGCTTCAAAGCTAAATGGTCTTGTCTCGCCATCTCGAGTGCAGTACCTCAGAAAAGGGATTAAAGAAGAATGGACCACCATATAATGCAGCACAAAAGAATACCCGGTGAAAGAAGTAGCTGTCACCTACGGACAGGGAACTCTTATTTTGCTCCAGTACACTTTTGAAATCGCTGAAAACTAGTTTTGGCATGTTTTATTTTCCTTTAGAAATTCTCGCTCCGCCTCCTCATTTTTTTTCCTTTCCCCCCACTTTCCTCCCAAATGAATGTATTGAATAGCACTTTGATAAAAATCGGAAAGAATTTCAAGGCAAAGATTGAATTTTCAGCCGGTTAGCTAAAAGTTATAAAAAATTTTCATCCTTATTTTTTTATTACTTAAATAATCTCTGTATAAGTAGTCTGCAAAGTGTTTTAAGGGTAAGTTGGTGATGCATGTTACCGATTCAGCTTCGTTTCTGATAGATACAATTCGATATCAGAATTTCATTTATTCCGAGCAACATATCTGATGCATGTTACTAATTCAACTGCGTTTCTGTTAGATATAATTCGATTACAGAATTTCATATATTTATAAAGGTTCTCAGCAACACATCTTTGATGCATGTTACTCATTCAGCTGCTTTTCTGTTAGATACAATTCGATTACAGAATTTCATTTATTTATAAGGTTCTCAGCAACATATTTCTGATGCATGTTACTGATTCGGCTGCGTTTCTGTTAAATATAATGCGATTTCAGAATTTCATTTATATATGATTCTCAGCAACATATCTCTGATGCATGTTACTGATTCAGTTGTGTTTTTGTTAGGTATAATTCGAGTATAGAATTTCATTTATTTATAAGGTTCTCAGCAACATATTTCTGATGCATGTTACTGATTCGGCTGCGTTTCTGTTAGATATAATGCTATTTCAGAATTTAATTTATTTATATAAGATTCTCAGCAACATATTTCTGATGCATGTTACTGTTCAACATATTTCTGATGCAGTTGTGTTTCTCTTAGATACAATTCGATTTCAGAATTTCATTTATTTA
>CM063508.1:16098598-16233598 GCA_032207245.1 Pardosa pseudoannulata
ACACACACATATATATATATATATATATATATATATATATATATATATATATATATATTGTATAATATGCATTTCTGTGTATCCCAAAGCAAGCTTGCTTGGAGTTGAAATAACTTCGACCTGTGTTCTAATGTTAGCTGTATCACAAAATTTTTTTGTGCCGCATTAAAAAGAGAAAAAAAGAGAGAGAGAGAGAGACCTGCTGGTCTGTAGATCCACCAGTTGAGGATGAAGATATACATTGATTTAACATCAAATTGCTGCTAAGTCTCTACTTCCCCTTAACAGTTGCTACACACATTAATGTGTCCGCTCCTTCCATAGCAATTTTTTCAAAAACATCCTGGCCCTAGGCAATAATCCTATAGGTGTTCTTCCCCCTTCCTGCTTTTCTCGGGTTAGACGCTATTAAAAAGTCCCTTTTCTGCGTACGTGAATGTGTTGGGAGATGAGCATCTGCCTCTGCGGTGTGTGCCTTCTTTATTTTTTTGTTTCATTAAACTGTCAGAGGAAAGGCGTCTTAATAATCTCTCTCAACGCCGACTCCAAAAACAGCGCTGATTGAGTTCTGAACCAAGGTCGAAACCTGTAACCGTGTTTAGGTAATAGAAAGGGGGGGGGGGAAACACGTAGGGGATTCGATATCTGTCCCTCCCTCCCCCTCTCGCAGTCTGGAAGGGAGAGTGAGTTAAAAATCGTGGCGTGTAAATTGAATTTATGAGCGTATGTCAGATGGAGCACAGACGTTAACGATGAAATTATGATATGGTATAGACGTTTTTATTTGTTTTATTTGGAGTGTGTGATATTTGGGCTGTAGATACGCAGCTGTAAACAGAAAATTCTATCGCTAGCAGTTAGTCGTGACTCTTTTATCCTGGATTGCTGATAAAACTCTTCTATTTGTGAGGCAATTTATTTTTTTTTTTTTAATTGGAAAGGGGGGAATTGCCCGTTCTTCATTTTGATTTTACCCTATTATAGAACAATTTCGTTCCATGAAGTTTTTATAATAGATCATTTATGCGTAGATCATCTATACATATTTTTGCAAGTTCATTGAAGACTTACCAAACATTTCTCATAACTAACAGGTTATCCAGCAACCAGGAAAATTTGGGAAACCGTGAATTACAAGGGAATTTTACAATTCTGGAATATCAAGGAATTTTCAGGAAAATTGTAAATTTCCTTTCTTTTTTTTTGGGGGGGGGGGTATATAAAAAAGCATAATTTTGTGCAATAAAAATGTTTCTAAATTAAAGAATTCCACCAGTCATATATATGTATATATATATATATATATATATATATATATATATATATATATATATATATATATATATATATATATATATATATATATATATATATATATGTATATATATGTATATATATATATATATATATATATATATATGTATGTATGTGTGTTTAAAGAAATAAAACTCCCCAATTGCAGACTACTTTTGCATTCTTTTAAAAATGCTTATTCGCTGTTAAATGAGAATATGGAAAAAGGAATCTCCAGAAAATTAAGCAAAAAATAAACAAAATAAAATGCCAAGAAAAAATAATACCAAAAAATACCAACTAATAAAGAAATGCCAATAATCAAAGAAAAATTTAACAAAGTTATTATGCTATTTAAACCTTTAAATTAATAATGTGCAATTTTTAATTAATATATTAGACTGTATTATTTACATATATGTATGTATGTATGTATATATATATATATGTATATATATATATATATATATATATATATATATATATATACATATATATGATTTCAATATAATTAAATGGGAAAAAGCAGTACAAGAGTTATCAGAACGCAAATTTAAAAGTAATGAACACAAATCTTAATAAGTTTAAAAAATCTTTTAATGCATTGAAAATATTGAGTGTATGGTCCATATCCCCTTTCCCGTATAATTACGTCTTTCTTTAGAACTATACCCCTGGCAAAATATATATTCTACTAACCCATTTTCCAGCAAGATGCTGATAATATTGTCTTGGGATAAATCATGATTTTTCAGGGTACATGTTCCATTGGTTTCATCGTGTCAGCTTAACTGCTATTATTGTCCTAGTTTGACTTAGAGATCTAAGCTGCGTATATCATCACTGATTTATTAGAAAATTTATTATTTGATTTATTAGAGCAAAGACTATGAAAATGTAATTAGTAAAGTTGACCAAAACTGTGAGTGTAATAGCTGTGACTGTGAGCCCACCCAGTTCTTCAAAATTCGACGATTCAATTGTAGAGGGAAAATGTGGGTTTATCTGTATTCGTACTTATCGAAAGAATGACTTGTTCTTGCCCCTGTTTTTTGTCCCCTACACCGTTAACAATCTAACAAAGCTTTTTTAACACTCCTCCTCCTCTTATGTCCTCTCCCTTCTTTTTTATAACAGATGCATTCAGGTCAATTTTGAGTGCATGAATCATTCACTAAATAAGCACTTGACCTGCGCTTTTTTATTCCACACATGTTATTTACAATTTTTATTCTACCATGATAAATATTTTTCGTGAAAAGCAGTACTTATATTTATAGAATGCTTTTTAAATATTACTATTATAACTAAGTTGAATTAGCAATGCAAATAAATTTTTCATCTTGTACGTTTTAATCGCGTGTTATTTTGCGAAAAGAATTCAACAGCAGGAAAATTTCCATACCTCTTATATTAACCGTAGAATGCTATCTTTACGCATCCAGTCCTGCTGCAATTCGCTACGAACTCGTGAAACACTATAGGTGTGAAATCTACATTAAAATATCATACCAGTTGTTAATTTGCTACTAAGTTTAATATCGCAATAATTATTAATGCTCAAAATGTTAAAATTATTTCAATGCTATCTTTACGCATATTTATCAACTTTTACGCATCCAGTCATGCTGTGAATTAATTCGCTACGAACTCGTGAAACACTATAGGTGTGAAATCTACATTAAAATATCATACCAGTTGTTAATTTGTTACTAAGTTTAATATCGCAATAATTATTAATGCTCAAAATGTTAAAATAATTTCAATGCTATCTTTACGCATATTTATCAACTTTTACGCATCCAGTCATGCTGTGAAGTCGCTACGAACTCGTGAAACATTATAGGTGTGAAATCTACATTAAAATATCATACCAGTTGTTAATTTGCTACTAAGTTTAATATCGCAATAATTATTAATGCTCAAAATGTTAAAATAATTTCAATGCTATCTTTACGCATACTTGTCAACTTTTACGCATCCAGTCATGCTGTGAATTAATTCGCTACGAACTCGTGAAACACTATAGGTGTGAAATCTACATTAAAATATCATACCAGTTGTTAATTTGCTACTAAGTTTAATATCGCAATAATTATTAATGCTCAAAATGTTAAAATAATTTCAATGCTATCTTTACGCATACTTGTCAACTTTTACGCATCCAGTCATGCTGTGAATTAATTCGCTACGAACTCGTGAAACACTATAGGTGTGAAATCTACATTAAAATATCATACCAGTTGTTAATTTGCTACTAAGTTTAATATCGCAATAATTATTAATGCTCAAAATGTTAAAATTATTTCAGAATTTAATAAAATTATTAAACCAGGTTACCAGGATTAAAAGAGAAAGAAAGACATTTCATCAAAGATTGCCACCGTTTAGAATTGCCAGAAATTTGTTTAAGAATATAATAATGAAGTTCGTTAATTGGATTTATATGTGTGTGGGGGGGGGGGCAATTTGGAACATCATAAAGGGACGAGAATCCACGTTGGATTGAGTGCCGTCGTTAGAAAGAACTTAGAGAAATGAGAAAACAAAGAATTGTGGAAAAGAAAATTTTAGTTTATTATAGCATTATTTACTGAAGGTTTCTGGAACGAAAAACCTGTACATGCATATTTATAGATGTGCGAGCCATTCAATCAAGGCAATTAATGATTAATCCTATGGTAACACTTAATGACTTAAAAGCGAAACTAATTATATAAAGCATTATATAAGAATTATAAGAACTGTGGAATGCACTCAATCAATCAATCAATCCTACTCTTATATGTACTACAACTTTTACTTTCAAGTGTTAAGTTTGTCACTTATTTACGTTTTGCATAGTTTTGTTAAAAGGTTGAGATTTGTGTTGGCAATAAATGTTGAATTAAGTTAACATTTTGTGTTTTTAAAAGGTTATATATAATGTATTCTTTACAGTAAGTGTTTAAACCTTCTTAAAACCTACTACATTGCTGAATGAAACAGGAATTAATTTTAATGTTTTCGGGTTCGCCAAATTGATTGAAGGAACAAAAGACTGTCGCCAAGTTTTGTCAGGAAATTATAGAATCACCCGAAAATTGTTAACACATTGTGTGCAGGTACATTTCGCAGCGGAATGGTACCGGAAGCGGGCGTTTTGCACGTAAATTTAGTTATTCAGTTAAATCTCAATAGATCGGATATTATTTAATTTTATTACATCAGTCGCATCGGCTGATGTAAAAACTAGTTTTTATTTGTCTAAAATTTTCCAGAATCTATGTAGAAGACGAGAACATTCGGCTTCGTTTTCCTCTATATACCGTTATTTTTGTACCCACAAACAAACCGTGTTGTTACACTAACCCGTACTAATACGTGACCAGCTCTCAAGTATCGATCGCCAGAAAACATACTAGTACGTGTCCCGCATACAATGTGTTAAGATAGACTTATAAATAAGTTGGTTAGTTTTTAGGTAAAAATATCATTATATATATATATATATATATATATATATATATATATATTTATATGTATATATATATATATATATATATATATATATATATATATATATATATATATATATATATATATATATATATATATATATATATATATATATATATATATATATATATATATATATATATATATATATATATATATATATATATATATATATGTAAAGGGATTTCGTCCACAGGCTTTGTCATTTTGTTATAATAACTTGCCGAGTAATTGACGAACAGATAGGGCGCTGCCTTCTTAGTACATAAGTTCGATTAACGTTAGAAACCAGGATGTTTATTGCTGCTCAGAATAATTGGTTTTGGGTAGTAAATCCTGGTCACAGCCTCCGTTTAGATGGAAGTTAACTTTAGCGTATAAAGCAAAGTCATACCCGGTACCATCAAAATATGAGTAATTTGAGCCATTTTCAGTTTTAGTTAAAAAAAATCGTTTGCTTTGAAATTACGTTATTTAAAAAAGCTACAGACCTGAACTGTATTAATAATTCCTGGAGAGAAATTCTTGTTTTTCTTCGTTTACGAAAATTTCCCGTATAGTGAATAATGAGATAAGGATGTTAATGATGGATGCCATGAGTCATTTACGGTTAGTTTTCCGCTAAGATGATAGGCTTTAGTGTGGAACGATTTCTTAGAAGTTCGTCATTTATTTACGTGACATGATAGAAAAACCACAAGAAATCCAGACCTTTTATCCCCTACTGCTGTTATCGGGTTTTAACGGAAATGGTTGACTCACAAGTTAACTCTAGATTCTACAAAGAATAGATATTCTAGATTTCTAAAAAAGTCTGAGAAGGGAAGAAAAACATTCTTTAACCAAAAATCTGAACTAATAATATAAGAACTTTGGCACTTCCATAATAGGAAGCATACACAAGCAATTTGAAAATTTATATCAATTAAAATTCCTATTCAACAACATTCGATTTGAAATAATAACATTTCCTTAATGGCTGTTTTATATGAAACAAACATTTTTAATACATTGCGTGTTTAACCCCATAATGCATTTGCCCTTTGTCTGACACTGCCGAAATTATAAATCAACATGTAATAAAATCGTTTACACTTTGTATAACAATTTTATTTTTGTAACTTTTACTCCCTTTCCCGTTCCCTAGTCAGCCCCACAACTGAAATTGCAAAAAATAACTTACATTATTTTTTGAAATTTCAGTTATCAATTTCAGTTAAATTTGGTACATATATATTCCTTTTCTGTCAAAAAAACATTTTTTTACCAGTTTTTCCAAAAAACCCCTCTGGTTTAAGAAAGAATTCACAAATATGCTATTTCTGTTACCATCACTTTACACACAAACATGCACCCCCTCCTCCATCCGAATACAACTATTCTTTTTGTGTCACTAACATTTGAAAATGGCTAAGCTATTAAGAAATCGCTCCGGAAGTAACAGTAAGAATTTTTCTAAGCATGAACGAAAAAGAAAAATTAAATGTTCATAATTTTTGATTGAGATCTAGTATTTTAAGGTAACGGAGAAATTATTGCATTGCATGTACTGAGATGTTATTTTGTTTACTAACAACTGCAATAATTGTGTTTCGCTGTTCTTTGTAATGTGTTTAAATTTAGCAAAAATATTTTAATTTATAGCTTGAAATATGATTTACGTAATTTAATGGAAGTAATTGTAGATTGCACATCTCGTTTTCTGTGAACTATTAAATTTTCACTGGACTTTTGTTTGCTTTTTCTGTATGTTAGCTTCAATTACTGCCTTTAATCCTCAAAAGAAGTTCAATAAATCTGCTGCAGTCTAAATATTAGTATTTTCGTCAGATTTTAGTAGTTTGTACATAATAAATTGTTTGGGTTAAACATTGTAACAAATTTTCGCCATTAGAAAGTGATGATAAAACCTTATATTATTTATTTGATTTCAAGATAAACTATTTATAGTGTAACGATAATATTATTACAAAACATATTTCAATTAGAAAACTCTTAACCCTTTGGAATCTATCTTGACATATATGCCCTATCCATAGAGTAAAATTAATTTAAAGATTACTGGGTTTTATATGTTCCACCTAAAATATCTAATGTCCCGACTCTCAGCGTTAAATGGGCTTATTCTACGTTCATAAAATTATCATTTATTGGTATTAGTATCTACATTTACCTAAAATCGTACCTATGATATAACATAAGTAACTCCAAAAGGTTAAACTCCAAAGAGTTAAAATACCAGTTTTCCAAGTTTCAACTATAGATTCTAAATCTGAAGAGAGGGTTTGGAAATACTTCATCGCAATAGATCATTGTAAAAATGGCAAACTTTTTTAGAAACGAGGAAAGATATTGGCGGATTCATTATAAAACGCAGAAAAGGTTAAGAACAAAAATTTTATTTTGAAAATTTTAATAATACTAATGTCTTGAATGAAGCTGTAACTGTATGAGAGATCTTCATAATTTAGTTCGAACCAAGGTGTACCGATTCTGAGAAGTGAAGTACACTCATGTCCATAAATTAAGGATAATGAAGTTCAGGCAATGAAAGAGACAAAAGCAAAACAAATTTGACTTATTTGTAAAGTCTATTTATTAAACAAAAGGTAAAGAGCAAAAAAGATGCTATATGTTTGACATAATTAATAAAAATTGCGATTTTTACTCCCTGGAGCAAATTTCAAAAAAGAACCTATTTACAGAAAACAGTATAACATGGTTAGTATGATGGTTAATACGGAGTATGTCTCCCGGACGATGCAATACAAGCGTTACAACGCCTACGCATGCTGAGTATCAGATTATCAATCTGATCTTGGGGAAAATTACACCACTCATCAAGCAATGCCCTCCGAAGTTCCGATAGACAGTTGGGAGGGGGTTGACGGGCTGCAATTCGTCGGCCAAGCATGTCCCACACATGCTCTATTGGATTCAAGTCCGGTGAGTATGCTGGCCAATCCATACGGGTGATATCCTCCGATTGAAGGCATTCGTCTGCAATGTTTGCACGGTAAGGTCGGGCGTTGTCATCCATATACAGAAATTCAGGACCCATGGCGCCCGAAACAAACGTACATGTTGTTCCAGAATGACATCCCGATAGATATGGCCTGTCATCGTTACACTCTGAACATGCAGGTCAGTTCTGGAACCAAGAATAATTCCTCCCCAAACGAGCCATCCTGCACCACCGTAACAGTGTCGTTCAATGGTGTTCTCTTGGTGGTAACGGGTACCTGGCGCTCTCCATATGAAAGTCCGGCGAGAATCAGAATGTAAACTGAACCTGGACTCGTCGGAAAACATCACACAAGACCACTGTTGCGGTGTCCACAATGCATGCTCTCTAGCCCAGCATAATCGCAGGCGACAGTGAGTTGCGGTAAGGGGAACACATCTGACAGGCCTACGAGCATATAGACCAATGTTCCCTAAGCTTCTGTACACGGTTTGCCTTGAAACTGTCGTACCGGTAGCTGAAGAGAGCTGACGAGACAGGTCTGATGCTGTGCTCCGACTGTTTCTTTTGGCAATAACTGCACAATACCGGTCATCATTCGGCGTAGTAACTCGGGGGCGACCTGTGCTGTAACATCTACTCACATTACCATCATGTTTGAATCGTTGCCAAAGCCTGGAGATGACACTCTGGGCGATTCCAAGTTCCTCGGATACTTCCAGCTGGGTACGTCCACATTCCAGTCGTCCGATAATTCTGCCACGTAAAAAATCATCCAAATGCTTCCTTTGTGCCATAACTATGCGGTTATTGCACTAAAAGGCTTTTAAAGCGCTTGTGAACAATTTTACTTCTTTGCTACCATTCCTTATATACCCCTTTCATACACTCTCGTCATTGTGACGTACTATCCGCGCCATCTGGTGGTTTCCTGCAATTTGCATATTCTTTTTCAAGATGTGTGTGATAATTCTACAGGTGAAATTTTTATTTTAGAGCTCAATTTCTGTGTGATTCTGAATTATCCTTAATTTATGGACATGAGTGTATTTGTCAGTCTTGCTCCTAATACAAATCTTTCAGAATATCTCCGCAATAAACATCCGTTTACATATATAGCATCCAGTAAACACACCAACTTTCTGGCCGTGATATATCACATTTGAGAAACTATTCGACTAAGATGTTTAGACCTCTAATTTTGGGACACATAGAATTTGAAAATGAAACACGCCCTGAAACTATAATTAGAAATAAAATAAATAAAACTTGAAAATTTCTATACTGTTTTCAAATGTATGTCATATCGAATAGAACTTCTAATTACCTCTAATTGAATCTACCGAGTATTATGTGGGATAAATCTAGATCGAGAACCGTAGTATTCCCACCACTGCTGTAGATCATGTAGTACTTTATAATACGCAATGCTTTTTTAGCTGTTCTACGATTTCTTTGCTTCTTTTACTGATTAAAACGTTGTGGTCTTTTTTTTTTTTTTTTGTTCAATGTGACAGCGTCTGGCTTGGTTTTGTGTAATTTGGAGAAATCATTTTTTGTTACTAATGATTTAACTAGATTGATTACATACTTTTAGACATATCTTCTTCCTATATATTTTGCGACGAAAACTCGTCGTAAAATGTTAAATAAGCAAAACAAAAAAGCGGAGGTAGAAACAAGAAAAGATATATACGGTAGTTAAGATAATAGACGCGCGTTGAGGTTTAGAATAAGAATAACTGTAAGGTTCTAATTTCCGAACCTAATCATAGCTTTGCCCTTTGTACGTAATTATTGGTTGGCGTCGTTAAGGTGCAACGCATAGGTCGTAAATGGGGGAGAATGTGTTTTTCATGCAGTGCTGTATTACTGGTATTACGAAGTTCCCTGTAATGGAAATATACTGTTCTACCTCCTAACGGATGTAATGCTGCATTATCTATTCATTTCTGCAGGGAGTAAATGATATCAAATTTAAGAGAATAGAGAAATGGTTTCTAGATTATGTCGGTGTTTCTCTGAAGCTCTTCATCACAGACGCATATGCGTTTATTGAACCTGCACGATTCTCAACAAATGTTGGATTTCTTAGGAAACAGAGCTCGTAGGTCCTTAAAAGCCCATATAAAAACTACCCCTGTCAAATCCTATTTTAAAACTTTCTTTTCTTTCCTTTTAAAAAAATATATACGCCCAATTACTTATAAATATTTATTGACGGTGCCAGATTAGTTTATAAAATTATGATTATTATAGTTTTTACATGGTTATATATCTAGTTTCTACTGTTATGGAATCACTTATTCTAATATAAAATCTTCTAATATAAAATTACACTGTTTAAATCATCATATCACAAAAAGAATTTTAAAAATAAGTTTCCAATCTATTTAATAAGAATTAAAGTTAAGATGCAGTATTTTAAAATAAGATTTTAAATATCTTCTATCCAGAATGGGTGGAAAGAGAGGCTGGACTTGCTTTTCTTCCCCGTCCGCGAATGATTGCTGAATTGCTAGGGCGCTGATCTTCGGTGCCGGAGTTCATGGGTTCGAATCCCATTGGGGCATGAATGTTCATATCTGTTCGGAATCGTCTGTAAGCAGGAGGTTCCGGTCTCATTAAAAAGTAGATCTTAGCGCTCCAAAACAAATCCCCCCTTCCCTCCGACGTTCGAGAATTAACTGTCATAAAACAGTGAAATAAAAGTTTTTCGCCAAAAATAATTTTTAAATAATTAATCAAAATTCAATTTTAAAATAAAAATTTAAATTTTTAAAGTTTTTATCATTTTTTAAAATTTTTTACCGAAATGTTTTATTTATTAACAGAAACATATTACAAAAGATTGTGCATGGACTTTTAGATAAATGTAATATTTTTTGTCATATTTTAATGCTATTCTTAACATTAAATATAAATAGTAAAATTAATATATTTTTTTACTGAACTTTATGCATTTTTTTAGATAAAAATGGTAAAATATATAATTGACTCAGTCCAGTTCAACCCCCATCTACCCAAAAAACTTGCTTTTGTTTTGCTTGAAATAACATTTTAAAACTTCTCTTGTATGTATGTTTTGTTAGGCTGTGTTTTATTCTTTAGGTCATAAAGTGGTCTGAATTGTTAGATTTTGAAAAGAGAGTATAGCTCTCTATTTGTATAACACTTATTAAAAAATAAATATTTTCAAAGTAGTTTATGCAACTATAAAAAGAAAATTCTAGAAAGACGTGAAAAATATGCATATTTTTGTTATAAAATGGCCAGTCTCTTTCATCTAATATTTGAATTTAGGAGTTATGCATGAATTTTACAAGAAGCAGATTTGTTTGTGCAGAATAATTTTTAATCTTAATATTGTTCATCTCAACCTGCCTTTTTTCTATCCCAAACTGTAAAATAATTAATACCAGTATTTAAACTTAACTATTATTTGACCTATAATTTTAATTTTTAAAATATAAAATGCCAATAAAGTACTATTATCAATAATAAATTCAAGCTGCATTGAACTGATTAATTTGTAATATTTTAATAGCATCATTTTCGTTCTTCTGGAGAATTTTAGTTCGAGTGATTTAAAAAGAGTTCGTCAACTGTTTGCTTTAGTATTGTTTTTTTATTTTGCACATCAAATGTTATGCATAGGTCTTGAAGAAATTACATAAAAAATGCTGCTAATATCAAAATAAAATTACATGTTACTGGAATTTTCTCTTGGAATACAAAATAATTTTTCTAAAATTTAACTAAATATGCTTTTATTTATCTATTTGAAGTTTAAAAAAATCATCTATAGACAAAGTAAAAAATTATGTAAATAACTTAATTTCTGTTACTGGGTAGTTCTGCTTCAGGGCCCCTCGACAAAATATACAAAGATAAATAATAAACAAAAGTGCAACAGTCTTAATAACATGTACATTTTTGTTGTTTTATTTTAACCTAAGTATATATAAAGATAGTATTGACATATGAGTTATTATTGATGAATTTCTCTAATGTTTTTTAGATACAGAGCTGGAATTCATATTAGAGCCTATCTCCCGTTTGGTGAAAATCAGTGAAACTCGAGCAGCAGTATTTAGATGTGTTGCTTCACCATCATCTGCAGAGATTCGATGGCTTTACAAAGGACAACCTGTGACACAATCCCAACGATGGATAAGAGTATCTGATCATAAACTTACCGTCCTATTGGGACGAATGGACAGAAGTGCTAAATCTCAACATAATTTGAGCAATGTATATTTTCAGTGTGAAATAAGGTTAAAAGGTCAAGTTCTAGTCAGTGCTCCTGCTAAGCTAACTGTAGCTGGTAAGATTTACTGGAACCATTTAACAGTTCATCACAGTATGCTTAACAACTAAATATAAAAATATTTATGTACCGTATAATTTTTTCTTGAATCATATTTCTGATTGTAAATAAAATAAAACACCATAATTCCTGCTTTAAAAGCAATTAGTTTCTTAGTGTTAACCCTTTAACTGTTGACCCCATAAATATATATGGTATCACCCAATGTTGTTCTTGTTAACAAAAACATAGATGTACTGCTTCTAATTTGTGATTTCAAATTGCAACAAATTTACATTTGAGCTGTTTTCTGTGAAAGTGTGGTAAATTTGTTTATTAATATGATGATATTTAATTGTTTGCGTTTGGATGGTTGTGCTCATTTTGTGTTTTTTAATTATTAAATTGATTTAAGATTATGATGTGATTAATTTCAAAGAATTTACTGCTTTCAAAGAAAACGGCTTATTTTTGCCTTTTTATTTGAACTTTGTTCCTCGTGTTGGGTTTGTTAATAAAGTCACTGTGATTAAAAGGCAACTCATACATATATGAAAAGTTTTTTTAAACTACTTTCAAAGGAGCGATTATATTAAAAATTTACAGTGATAGGAACTTTATTTAATAAAATTATTAGTACTATTGCAAATTAATTCGTAAATGAATTTTATATTTTATGCATTTTAATAGTGTTGGATCAGTTTCCTGATGCTCAACCTGATGCTCATCTTCATGCCATTCTTGGAAATACTGCTGTGATTCCATGCGATCCTCCTCATAGTGAACCAATTGTTATTACAGAATTTAATTTTAATAAAACTGTTATTTCTGCATCAACAGGTAAGATTAAGTTATAATTCTTTTTATTTCAGTGTTCATAATTTTCAAATTCTGTGTAGAAAAATATCTTGTTTAGATAATATCTATGATTCCTTTTTGAATGGTGTCTAAAATTGCATGTTTAGATCTTAAATACACTGGATATTAAATGTTTAAAATTTTTCTTTTTATATATATTAATAATTTTAAATGAATTAAAAAAATTTTGTAGTCGGAATGGAATATATAGGTCTTATTGCTTGTAAATTTTTGTTAACAGATAGAAAAAGAATCATGCCTTCTGGGGATCTTCAGATATTAAATGTAACATATGAAGATGCTGGTGAATACAGATGCATAGCTAATAATCCATATCTGATGAAGAATGTGACATCACCCAGAAAAGTTATATTGCGAGTTGAAGGTAGGGTATAATTTTGTACTTTGCAACTTCATTTATTGAATTATGTAATAGATAACAGGGTTTTCATACATTGTTATCTATTATATAATTGATTTTATATTAAACTACTGTAAATTTTTGTAGATAAACCACCCTAGATAGACACACATGATAATTGACCTAAAATAAATTATAGTTTTTAGGTAATCTGCATTGGCATATATGTTACAAATTATAATTAATATTAAGTAGTAGGTCCTAGTCTCATTAGCTCTTAAGTTATAAAAAATTACCAGTTGTACTTGAAACCAAACCAAACTAATTTTTCTTGTTCAGATTTCTAATGCCAGATGAATTTCATGTTAACTTTAAACTTTCTTAATTAAATACAATGATCTCCTGACAATGCACACCATTGCCTAAATTGACTCTGACACATTTCCATAGGAAGAGCACTTGCTGACATTGTACAACATTGCATATCAGGTTAATACTGTATGGTGCCGTATAGAAGATCCTTAAATAGTGTAATCGAGACATATGAAGAAAATATTTTTGGATTGGTAACAGGTGAAATAAAAGCCCTTTAAATACACTGCTGTTGCAGATATGTCACTGATGTTAAATTTGAACTTAAAAAAAGCTGACATTTAACATATGTGAAACACATATAAGCCATGGATTATTTACTCAAAATTATATTAACAAAAAACACCATTTTCTTTGATTTTTTCTATCACTGTGTGATTGTTCTAGAATTTTGATTTTTGAAAAATCCTTTCTTATTGCTCTGATACATCATAGTAAGAATTTATATTCTGAATTTCACATGTCTAACTTTCAGTAGTTCTCTGTATTGATCAGTCAGTCAGCTTCTCATCTTATTACTTTATTATTATTATTATTATTTTATTTATTTATTTATTTTAATTCTGACAAGTTTAATTTCCTTTTTATCTGAGAATCTGGAATTTAA
The DNA here is from genome assembly GCA_032207245.1 of Pardosa pseudoannulata. NCBI lineage: Eukaryota > Metazoa > Arthropoda > Arachnida > Araneae > Lycosidae > Pardosa > Pardosa pseudoannulata. Next base: position 16,112,862 of record CM063508.1, read on the forward strand.
ACTTATTTCTTTTTTTCTTTCCTTTCTTAAAATTTTGATTGCATTTACATTATGTTCTGATCTACATTCATTATTTAATAACTTATTTATAGTTTGATTTTCTTTGCTTATTGTTGTAGTCATTTCAGTCTATTTTCCTGTTTTCATATAACCAAGTCCTATGCAGTTTTATGAGTTTATGAGCCATGTTAGCTTAGTCAGCAGATTAAACACTCTCATAATGTAAAATATGTTTATGGTCACAATGTCCTCCAAATTCTCAATCTATACCTCTAGTGGTGGCAGGCCAAGGCTATGGGTCTTTTGCAGATCTAAATTATGACTACCCACTGGAGCATAAGTCGTAATTTTACTCTAGAGGTGCTTGTTAAAATGAAAGGTGCACCTCTTTGCCTTAACCCATTCACTGACCACCCTCCCCACTTTTTTTCCTTTCAAAACAGTCACCCCTTTCGTAAATTCCAGATGGAACTTACCGTACCATACAAGAGTTTCCCGTTTAAATGCTGTCAGGCTACTTTTATGTTATTTTCCCTGCAAAGTAAAGGAGTTCAGTTACACAAAATTAGTTTCTTTCAATTATTATCGCTTTGTAATAATTTTTTTTCTCAAAAATGTGTTTGTACAAGTATTATACATACAGAAAATAATACAAATTTAAAATAATTAAATTTCAAAAAATTAATTTTAAAATGTAAATGCATGTTACATTTCATTTAACTCACAAATGAAGAGCTGTTTAAAAATGTCACTTTCTTTCATTTTTATATAGAAAAAAGATAAATTAATTTGACTTTGGGATTTTTAAAAATAAAACTTATAGATTTTTTAAAAATTCAAAAAATAAAAAATGGATAATGGGTCTTTTAGTTAATGTTTAAAAAATATTGCTTTTAATTAAAATTCCCAAGAACAAATTAAAGAATATCTCTTCATAGTTTTCTATATGTAGTTTAAATAGAATTTGAGATAAATCACAACCTGGGACAGATAATTTAGATGTCCTGGATTCTGAACTAAGATGGGAAAGATAAAAATGGGTGAGCGATTTATAATGAATTTTCTCATAGGAATGTACGAAGTTCAAGGGATAAATAAGAGGACAAGCAATAATTAAATAGAAAATTATATATAAAAGAAGGTTTTCTTTAATGAAGCTTAAAACAAGCCTGAAATTAGTGTGTATTTTTTGAAAAGAGGAGGGGGAGTAAAAAATTGCATTGTGCCTAATTTCTCCCTTTCCCTCCTTAACTTTCCTTAATTTTTAACTAAAACAACATAAAATGACTAAAAGTATAATATATATTTATAACTATCAACTAGTATATATATATATATATATATATATATATATTTATTTATTTATAATTATCAACTAGTGACATATATATACACACAACTAGTTGAGGAATCTAGCAGGGAAGCAATATCCTTGGCTTTTCAAAAACCCAAACAAATAATGCCTTATTAAAAATGAGTGTGTGTGTGTGTGTGTGTGTGTGTGTGTGTGTGTGTGTGTGTGTGTATATATATATATATATATATATATAATATATATATATATATATATATAGTAATACTTATATCTGTCTTTATAAATACATACATATATTCATGGTCAGTCCTGTGTAGTATATTGAATTAAATATGTGAAACAACTTGGAACAAAATTATAGAAAATAAATTAAATGTATGTTTTAAAATTAAGTTTTAATTAAATATGTGATTTAAAAATATTATATTTGGAAATGCACTTTTAATTTATTCAGTCGTAAAAAGAAATGCAGCAAACTTTAGCTTGTTGCTCTCCTTCCCTATTGCTTGGTCTTGTAAAGAACATAGTTTAAAATTTTCATGGACAGAGATAGTGATAAAAAAAATTAAATATTAATTTATAATGCATTTAATGAGAACTAAGGTTTATTACACAAAATATACTTACATTTGTACCATTAAAAATGGTCTTTTGTGTGATACATTTCAAAGCAAGGGATAATGCATAACGTAATGCATAATGTAATGCATAAATGCAGCATGTGGGTGAATAAAATTTTCATAGAACCCAAAAATTAATTCACCCCACATGATTGATATCTTTTTTTAAGTGATTTCAAAGGAGATTTAGTACTTAACCTTAACACTATGCATTTACTTATATATGTATTTAAAATAAAACCCATTTCCCATGTTCAAAACATTTGTCATGTCAAAGATTTTATGAATTAATTGCAAAACATATATTCTTTTCTCAAAAAAAAAACTATCAATACATTTCGAGGCCACTGTCTGGAGTTCTGAGAATGAGTGTGTATGTGGTAGGTGAAAGGCAAGAGCTCAAGAATAGAGTAGAGCAGGTGCCAAATAATCCCCAGACGTTCTATATAAGTTCTATGCAGGCTATTACCTTGAAAAACAAAACTAACTTTGAATCTTGAAGATATTATGCAGATGATAATTTTAATGTCCCATCATACAAAATGTATGATGTGCATATCTAATAATGTAGTGTCAACATCTGATTTTTATTGTTATTGGGTAGTTTAGTTATTGTTTTTTTAATACAATTTTTATACAAGATTTTATAGTTTCATATATTATAACTTTAATTTAAAAAAAACATATAAAATTAATAAAATTAATTTTATCTAAACTTAAATTGCAATATTTATTTTCTTCATTTTTTAAGTATGTAAACTTTTAAGAATTAAAAAAAGGTTGTTTTTTAACTGTTCTCCAGATATTAATTTCCTTTAGATTCTTTTCCAATTTTAATCATATGATCACTAAATCAATATTTAATAAAATTTAGTTTTTATATTAAATATGTTGTACACTAATATTAACTATATTTGTAGCAACCTTTTCTTTATGATTACCTATATGCATCATATTTATGATACATTTTTGTTTTTAATGCAGAACCAGTTGAGCTTATTCCTCCATTCTTTGTCAAATCTCCCCGGTCCAGACTGGCTGTAGCTTTAGGAACTAATGTTACCCTTGAATGTGTTGCTGGTGGATATCCTGTTCCTAAAGTGACATGGAATAAACACCATGGTCCTTTACCACATGGTCGTTACCAGCAGCATGATGGTAAGTGATTACATGTTGTTTATGAGATTAAGTGAAATCTTCTTGCTAAAATCAATGTAATTTTGATAGGTTGTAGTTCAAGGTTATACTTTATTTCTCCGTTCATTGATTATTATGTTAAAGACAAAGAAGCAGGTGCAGACACATTTATTTTTAACACTTCAGTTGAGGTCTCATACCTTATGAAAAATCTTTGCATTCTGTATGAGTGTAAAAGTTTCAATAGATTGTAAAATTTTAAATACATAATAAAATTATACAAAATTTTGTTTGTATTTAAAAAAATAGGCCTGTTTCAGTTCTTATAAAATCATAATGCAGTAGAATTTTGAAAAAAAAAAATTATTATAGTTCACACAACTTTCATATGCCAAATGGTTAGATTGCTGTTCTTTGGTACCAGAGTTTGTGGGTTTGAATCCCACAGTAGTATAGTTGTTTGTAGCTATTCAGAATCAGCTTTAGCAGTAGGCAGACCGTAGCACTCCAAAGCAACTTTACCCATAATATGGTTATTAATAATTAAGAAATCTTTAAGTCAAAAAGAAATACAAAGTTGAAGAAAAATAGAAAGAAATTCTTACTAATTAGTTATTAAAATTAGCTATATGTTCAATTATTTAAATGATTTTAATTCCTTATATAAATAATAGAACTAACTATATATGCACATGAATTTTTTTTCTTTATTCAGAATTTTTTAAATCTTACAGATCAGGATAAAACATAGATTTTAAATTATTCTGTAATTTCATTAAAAGGAATAATATCTTGTTTTATGAAAGTTGAAACAGGTCTGAAATAACTCTTAAATATTTGTAAAATCTAATGAAATATAAAAAAAATGGTTTAAACTGACAAACTTTCATCATGCATCGAAACTTTTTAAAAATGTATGATACCCCTTGACATAATTGGGGGGGGGGGAGGTTAAAGTCAAATCTCAACCATTGACATCATTGTTACAATTTGAAACTGAGGAAATATCGTTGATTTTGAACTGTCTGTTTTCATGCACCAACTATAGTATGTATAATAATTGACCTACTAATTTTATGTTTGAGTTTCCCCTATATAAAACTATAACTTATATATGTTTCTGTGTTAATAGATGTTGACAAATAAATAATGATTTGACTATTAAAATTTATTCTTGCCCTTTTAGGAAATCTGATTATTATAAACATTAAAAAAAGTGATGAAGGTGTATATCATTGTAATGCAGAAAATTCAGCTGGTCCTAAAATGTCTGGAAGTATCCATGTTGAAGTCCAAGGTACATAGTTTAGAAAATATTTTTCATTTTCAATTCTTTAATCCACATGACTGAATACTGTGTAAGGACAATATTGTCATTGATTTATGAAGCAATTCTAAAGTTCCTTTAGCATGAGGGATTCTTTTTTATAAGCTTAGTATTGTGGTGTGATTGACATATGCACATACTCACATGTTTGTTTGGGTGTTATGTTTTAATATATTTTGAAAATTAATAAAGAAATATTATTTTTTAAAATCATTTTAGGACAAAATTACTTTGTTTTGATGAGCTAAAAGTAATAATCATGTGCATATACAAGATAAATTCATTTTCAACTGGCATTTTTTTTCAGCTATAGGTATTTTTATTATTTTAATACTATTTCATTCATACCTATACGCACACATCGTATATGAGAGTACAACAATATAAAAATATTAGCATTAGTTCATCAGCTTATTTCTAACAGTTATGTATAATATAGATTTGCAATTATATTGCATTTAAAATTAACCCTAAACTTTCTTTGTCATGTTTTTGTCACATGCTGTTTTAGGCCCAATCTTGTATGCCTGTATTCTTAACATTAGGTTGTATAAAGAAGTCATTTTGACTGCTTTTTAATTTTAATTAGAAAACTATTATGTATTTAATGACACAATTTCTTAGAATTTTGTGACTTTTTCTCCAACATATTAATAAACACATTTATATGTTGTACAAAAGGTCACAAAATTCTAAGAAATTCTGTCATTATATTCATAATTGTTTTTCTGATTGAAATTAAAAAGCAGTTGTAGCAGGTACAATTACGCCCCTCTCCTTTTTCACGATAGGTGGCGCTAAAAAGCCAAGTAGTGTATTCTAATGAGTGTCAGTAGTCTATGTGAGTGTGTTTTGTTCTCTGTGTTGTTTTGTGTTTTTGTGATGTGGAACTTTCAAGAAAATAAAATGGTTCCTAGAAAAATAGTCTTTTGATATAAGAGTCTCGTCCTTCTACAGTGGCGCCCAACGTGAAATTTTAAAAGAATGGAAAAGTGTCATCCAGACACATGCCATGTTTCTTCCCGTCCTGGGAAATAGTAAAATTCTGTCAAAGTTTCGATTCATCTCGACATGTGTTGCCCTAACAGGATGTGAAAATTTTTGTGTGTTTGTTCTACAGTGTTTTTGGCCGCTTTCACCAAGAATTGTGTGCTTCAGCTTGTGTGTGCTTTCGTTTCAGAGAAAGTTCCGTTTTCAACGAAATTTTGTGTTTTCAAGAATTTTGTGTTGCATTCTCATAAAAATGAAATTTCCATAAATCTGCGTTCTGAAAATCATCTTTATAATTAAATGTATTACTACAAAGTAAAACCATAACGTAACAGCAGTTTTGTTTTCGGTCGCATCTGGAATTCAAACGTCTCTTCTACCTGGAAGTAAGCTGAAAAGTTCTTTCCCGCTTAATTATCGTTTTGTGATACCTTTTTATGTCTCATATTTTGATTTCGTTTTTATCATTTAATTGATATATTAATTTCTTTTAAGAACAAGATATATGTATAAATTGTGTGTTTTTGAAAATAATCTGTTTCTATTGGTTGTATAAAGTACTTCTAATGTATATATCCTGAAGTAAAGAAACATGTTTAAATTTTGAGAACCTGATTTTTTTTCTATTTTTTTCTCTCATTGGGAAAAGGAAATATCAATTTTGTGTTTTTTTGTTGGATCTAATTTTATTTTTTTTAAGAAAAGAAAAAACGTATTGATCTGGTTAATTAAATTTTCTATGCTAGTTTGATATTGTATTCTGTGTTCTTGAAAATCATATTCAAAATGGTCGATCATTCGAAATAAAATATTCTTATTCATAATTATTCCTTTTTTATAGTTTTAAAACATAAAATGTGTAATTCTATTTCTGGTTCTAAGTATGCTATTCTTATAATTCAAATAGTAGCTAAATAATAATATGTTCTGCTTGTTCACGATATATTGATTTTTTTTTTTAAGTTTTATGTTTTCATACTACTTGTCGTAGTTATTGCATACCAATTATATAAAAGGTTATTTGTAAGAAATTCAAATTGTAATTTTAAACGAGTAAATATAAGGTATTAGTACTGCTTCAAAAGAATTTTATCAAAAATATTGTTGTATTTTAAATTGGTTCTTGATTTTATAGTATCTTTATGATTGCTTATTTTATTGGTTATATTATCTACAAAGGAGAGGGTAGTTGTGTAACCGTTACGTAATATTGAATTTACAAATTTTCTTCAGTTTTTAACAGTTTCAGTTTCGGTTTAATAATTGCGTAGGGTAAAAATGGCTTATCTTTCTAAGGGCAAGAAAATCGACCTTTTTAACTTAGCATCAGAATTAGGCATCGATGTCACATCTACTGATAAAATAATTGATTTACATGGCAAAATAACTAAATCTGCTATTTTTAAGGATAACGAGCAGTTTGTTAAAGATACGTTTAACAATGTTGTTGACGAGCGGAAAAAGTTGGAAGAAGCAGAAATAAAGAAAGCAGAAACAGAAAAACAGCGTCTAGTTGAGGAAAGAGCATTTGAGCTTGAAAAGCTTAGGCTGCAGAATCAAAATTCAACAGCAAATGGAAATGCTAATCCAGTTGATCCTAACCCAACGCGGTTTGATTTAAAAACTGTTTTACCTACATTTAACCCTGACACAGACGACATGTCATTATATTTAACGATGTTTGAAAGACAGATGAAGCTTTTAAACGTATCTACTGATTATTGGGTGTCATATCTAATTGGAGTACTTCCAAGTGATATAGGTAAATTAATAGCAAGAGAACCTGAAGAAATGTTTAAGAATTACATCCACATTCGTACTATATTATTGCAACGGTTTTAAGCTGACAGCAGACCGATTTCGAATTCTTTTTAGCCGACATCAGAAACGTGATCATTCCACTTGGAAAGATTTCTTTTTCGAACTGCGAACTTACTTTGAAGGTTGGCTGAATGAACTAGAAATTAGTTCATTTGACAAGTTGAAAGAACTGATCATTGCTGATCAAATTAAGAAAAAATGCCCACCAGAATATAAAACCCACTATTTAGATATTTGGGAAACACTCAATGATCCTGTCATGTTAGCTGAAAAGCTGGACTTGTATGAAAATATAAAATCGCCTTATAGCCTTAAAGTTACAAAGCCTCAAAATTCACAAGCATGGTACAAACCTAAATTTCCTAGAAATGCTGGTAATCAGAACTTAAGGAACTCCCAATTACCTAAATTTGAAAAGACAGATTCTTTCTATACTCGCAAAAATACTATATCTAACTCAAGCAATATGTCATCTCGAAATTTGGAAAATTCTGTTTATTGTTATGGATGTGGCTATCCAGGATTTATAAAATCCAAGTGCCCAACATGTTCTATGAAGAAAGACAGTGCTCATGCCAATGCCATACAGATGTTTACTTGTTTTACTCTTCCAGTAGCCTTGCTTAATATTGAAATTTATGAAGCTACAGGAATAGTTTGTGCTGATACAGGAGCCAGTCAGTCAGTTGGCGGAGAATTAATGTTTAACTTTTTACAGAAGCGTGGTCAGAAGTTCATAGAAATTGATCTCGCTGTGTGTCTAGCTGATGGTCAACAGTCCACATCAACTGTTCTAAAAACTACAGTGCCAATCACAGTACTTGGTCGAACTTTCCGTACTGATTTAGTTTTTCTACCACATGCTAAAGGTAATCGTACTCTCCTGGGAGTTGACTTTTTAAGAAAATCAGGAATTGTGATGGACATGCATAACAATTGCTGGTATTTTGGCGATAAACCCAACTGCAGAATACCCTTTGCCAAAGACATTCCTCTACCAACAAATAACAATCCTGTTATAATAAATAGGAATTCTTGTCCGACAAATTCCATTACAAGTGATGATCCAGTATCAAGCAACCCTGTTGTACCTGAAATTAATAATCTTTGTTTGCGTGTAGACGAAGGACAGAATCTTGAGATAAAAGATAAAAATCACTTAACTGTCTTGCTTAATGAAAATGAAGAAATTTTCCGGCTAGGGGGAGAACCAACCCCTTATGTAAAACACTATATCAACACAGGTGACCATCCACCAGTTGTAGCCGACATGCTTTCTCGACCTGAATGTATTGATAAACAAACTTGTGAGTTACAGACTGTTGTTATTGATGTCCCATCAAGAACAGCTGGTGAACTTCGAACGGAACAGTTGAAAGATCCTGAACTGAAGAAGATAATAGATTCCTTTGAGGATATCAACAAAAGTGTTGACCTTGCGAATTGGACAGAAAGGGGGTACGTCTTAAATCAAGGAGTCCTCTACCGCTACTCTCCACACTCTGAAGTGGAGGAGGCGCAGCTGGTTGTCCCATCTCATGAAAGAGAAAACATTTTAAAACTCCACCATGATGCACCCACAGCTTCACATTACGGAGCTGATGGAACCTTTTTTCGCATATCATCCCGATATTACTGGACAGGCATGAGAAAATATATTGCTGATTATGTCAAAAATTGTCCAGAATGCATCAGATACAAAGCAACGAACCAGAAACCTGCTGGTCTCTTACAGACCCCTGTACCTGCTCAACGTTTTGAAAGCATTGCTATCGATCTTTTTGGACCCTTACCAGAAACAAACGATGGCATGAAGTGGATCTTCATTGTTGAAGATTGCACAACCAAGTGGGTAGAGTTATTCCCATTAAAGCAAGCTACTGCTAAAGAATGTGCCTTATCACTACTGAATGAAGTCTTCTTAAGATATGGAATACCCCGTCGTTTAATAAGTGATAATGGTACTCAATTTGTTAGTGCAATCATGCAACAGTTGTGTTATGTCCTAAACATCAAGCAAAATTTAATTCCTGTTTACCATCCACAGGCCAACCCCGTTGAGCGTAAAAATAGAGATTTGAAGCCTCGTTTGGCAATCTTGGTAGGTAACAATCATACCTTATGGAAGGAGCAATTACCAGCCATTAGATTTGCAATGAACACTGCAAAATGCGAAACTACTGGATGCACTGCAGCATACTTGAACTTTGCCTGAGAATTAAGAACTTTAGACGATGTAACTACTGACCTGCGATCGGTTATTCATAACGATAACTTTATCCCAGAATTCACTCCTTATTTAAAACGTTTTGAAAGGAATATCTCACAAATTAAAGAAAATATTGAGAATAATCAGGATCGTCGAAAAACATATGCAGATAAATCACGTAAATCAAGCCCTAATTTTAAACCTGGGGATTTAGTTTGGGTAAAGCTTCACCCATTAAGCAAAGCAAGCCAAAGCGTAAGTGCAAAATTGATGCCGAGGAAAGATGGCCCTTACATCATTTTGTCCCAAAAATCCCCTACTACATTTTTCATAGCCAGTTGTGACAAACCTGATGAACCTTTAGGTGCATACCATGCATCAGCTTTAACACCTTTTCAAAATGTCACACAAAAACAATCTCCTGTGGTGCCGCTCCGGAAAAGAGGTAGACCCCCGAAACAGCCCCCTCCTGTTTCTGTGGAAACCGAAAACAAATCAAAAATCCCACCACCTCGCCGAGACGGTCTTCGGAGGTGTAGGGGGAGGATGTAGCGGGTACAATTACGCCCCTCTCCTTTTTCACGATAGGTGGCGCTAAAAAGCCAAGTAGTGTATTCTATGAGTGTCAGTAGTCTATGTGAGTGTGTTTTGTTCTCTGTGTTGTTTTGTGTTTTTGTGATGTGGAACTTTCAAGAAAATAAAATGGTTCCTAGAAAAATAGTCTTTTGATATAAGAGTCTCGTCCTTCTACACAGTCAAAATGATTTCCTTAGCAATTTATGTTAAATAAAAATACTTAACTACTGACTGCTGTTACATAAAAAAGTACACAAATAATCATGTTTTATAATATACCTGTCAACTTTTATACATTATACTTAAAAATTATAAATTTTAACTGTGCTTTTTGCTTTTTTCTACAAACTGTCTGGTTGCATACAATTTTTCCTCGACATTTTCCATTAACTATCAATACCATCATTGGTGTGAAGGCATTATTTGTAGAAATTCAACATTAGAATAGAATACCTCTAATTCACTTATTACTAAATTTGATATTGCATTAATTATAAATATTATTTTACCACTGAAAATGTAGAAAAATGATTTAAAGAAAATTTAAGCTGTCTTATACTTCTATTTTTAATTTTCAAAGTTACTTGTTTGTCTACTTTTTAATCATCAAAATTTTGTATTTTTGTGAAAATTGGGAAATCTGTAATTCTCAAGAGCATGTTATTAAATTTATCAAAATATATATGTATTCCTGTAATTAAATTAATTGTATTTAAATTAACCTAAAAATTGGGGAAAATGTTGCTTATGTACCATTTTTCACATCCTTTTTTTTCTAGATTGACAAGTATGCTATGATATTGTATTAAAATATTAAGCCGAAAAAATATTACATACCATTACCATTATAATAAAAATTAAGTATCCATTTCTCTAAATTTTACTATTTATTACATTTGTGTATTATAAATTGAACAATAAAAGTATAAAAAAGACCTTTAAATCACCCATTAAAATAAAAATAATACTAGTACTAATAGGTTCAGTTTTTTTTTTCTTGACTTTTGATCTTAGATCTCTTTAAAAGCATCTTTAAACCATTTTATTAAATAGTATCCTCAAAATCAGCATTTCTAAGATGCACAACAGCTGAAAGGCTAGACATTGTGAACCTACAGGATTTGTATAAAAAATGAGATATATTTTTTCATGATGCAATAACAGCAAGTGGGCTCAGGCAAGTTCAATGGAACTAGTAATCAGCATCAAAATGCATGTAGTTTGTAGCATCTGTTGCATATGAGCTTGAAGGGTTTGTATTGTTATTTTAGTAACACTTATCTGTTTAAAAGCTCGATTATAGCTCAAAAATGCAACATTGTACACATCATGGCAGAAAAATAGACAAGGGGAAAAAATGAGCAAGCTATATAAATATAGAGTGTGTTGAAGAGGCTATTGATCACATAAATCAATGCAGGTGTTAAGAAAAGACAACTATACAATACTACAATCTCCTGTCTTACCCTTACATGTAAGCAACACAATGAAAATAAAAGTTTAAAGTTTTAGTAACAGCACATGGGAAGTTCAGGGTAAAATATAATTTTACACATTTCACATATAAAATATTGTTTTTCTATTATTGACTATAATTTATTAATATTTATACTTTTAGAATCACCTCAAATTATAAGACCACCTAAGAGCTTATCAGTTGAAGTTGGTGACAATATTACTTTGAACTGTTTGACTCATGGTCATCCCAAACCTTCTATAAAGTGGTTACATAATGGACGCACTGTAACAGGATTACACACAAAAAGTAATGAATTACAGACTTTGTATTTTATAATGTATTATTTTTCAGAAGGTCACTTATATTAATAAGACTATATAATCTATAATTATCTTCCATGTTTCTTAGCTAATGTTTAATTAAAGGAAAATATCAGTGGTAATTATCTACTAGTTTGATTTGCATAAGTATCTATCTATATATATACCATTTTATATTCTTCAGTAATTTTTATTTTGTATAAAGTTTTTATAATGGCTTTATTCCTTTAAAGCCACTATATACTTTTCACTATAACTTAAATAATGTAGCAACTAATGTTTTTGTAATTTTTTTCTTAATATATAGTAAAATTTTCTTTCTTACCATTAAATTGTTTTCTCTGGCTTTAGAAGATAAATTCACACAGTTACTGAAACTACATTTAAAATTGATTTATTCTTTTACATTTGCATTAATTTGTGATTACTATGTATAACTTCTAACATAATATTCAATATTTTAGGATCTCCTTTGGTAATTTTGAATGCTAATTGGAAACATGCAGGCATTTATCAGTGTTTTGCAAGCAATAAGTTGGGTACTGTTTATGCGTCTATTGTTGTTACAGTCACTAAAGGGAATAATTCTATTCTTTCTGATTATGATGATGATAACTATGAGGGTAAGTGATAAATTATTGAAGCCTTGGCTTTTTTTTTTGTTTTAAAGTTATGAGTTGTATTTAAAATTCTTTATTTGGAGAAGGAAAGAAAAAGCTACAGTAAAAGTAATAAATTAATGTTATATATATATATATATATATATATATATATATATATATATATATATATATATATATATTATTTTTTAGAAGATCACTTACGTTTATAAGATTATATAGTTTATAACTTTTCTTTATACATTTCTTAGCTTATGCTTAATTAAAAGAAAATATCAGGGAAAATAAGTAACATAGTAGTTTAATTTTTTAAATTAAAATAAAAATATATATCAATCTCTATATATACTACTTTATATGCTTAGAAGACAGTATATATGCTTAGTAAAACTACAATTATTCTGATTAATAGAGACCAAATTGAATCTAGGTAGTTAAATATCCAAATAATTGTTGAAAAAGTCTATTTCTATAGGAAAAAATTATTTGTTGATATTAATTTGCTAACTATGAAGGGTACTTCCTTCTCAATTTTCCCAGTGGTAATGTCACCCAGCAGAGTTTATTGGTGACAAGTAATCATTATTGTTTGTTGCCAATAATAATATTACATATTAAGTAAAAGACGTTACTGATAAGAAATGACCTTGATTTGTTTTGAAAATATAACAGTAATAGGTTACCAGCAAAGGTATTCTGTTTGGCATCAGTTATATCATTTTTGGTGACTTTATCTCCTGCACTACAACATGAAAAAATATCGTACAAAGACAATATTATGTACTTACATACTATACTAAACTATCTGCTTGAACATACTAATTAGGCGCATCACTGTCTTTAGTTATTTGTTTCCTTTCAACTTTGTGTCTCAAAGCATGAAGCAAAGTTTACTTTCATAAGCTATATTTACATACACACATACTTTTTATGTGTATGTGCATGTGTATGTGTCTCTAAAATTATTGGTGTCCTAAAACCATTCCCGTTTACTGTTTATGGAATGATTTTAATTTCCTCTGTCTTCCAGTAAAATCAACATTATTGCTTTTAGAATCCATTATGTATAATTATGTTAAAGAAGTATTTTAAACAAACAACAACAAAAAAAAATTAACATAGAATCAAACTAGTATAATGCCTAAATCTATACTGATAATGGCAGACACAACAAAACTGGGAAATTGTTTTCAAATGTCCAGCTGAAACACATGGTTTTTATGAATGCCAAAGATACATTTCTAAACATTTTATGTTCATAGGAATATATTTTTTCTCCTCTAAAGGCAACCCAAATAACTTTGGATAGTTGAAGTTCTACTTTATTTAAGTATACTTTGTTGCTGCTATTTAATGCATTAATTTTTTCCTATTTTTTAAAACTTTGTACTGATAATAAATATTTTTGTCAGCTACAGAAGAAATTATCAGTCTTCCTAGACCTCATCATGGCAAAGAAAAAGAAATTAATCATGATATTTCAGATCCTGTGAAAGATGAAAATGGTCATGATCATCCTCCCAAAAAACACCATAAAAAGAAGCATTCTAAAGGGGGTAATTAAAAAAACACATTCATTAAAATTTGTTTTTACCTGTTTCTGTAAAGTTATATGAAACTAAAATTTGAATAAAAAATTTAAAATTTAATTTTAATGGCAATTTTTTTTCTAAACCACATTAAAAGATTGAGACTTATGCAATAAAAATGTTAACCTATGTCTGTAGTATTAATTATTGATCAATAATTTGGTCATATTTGAATAATTAGTATATGTCCGCATATAAGCTGAAAATCTTTTGGTTTTTTTATACAACTAAAGTGAAAGGAATAGTTGTGGTGGGGAGTCAGCTTATATACAGACCTGTTGGATATATGTAGTATAAAGTCTTCCTTAGCGAAGTTATAGTTGTTAGTGACTAAAAAAAAGTCTAAACCAACAAAAATAAATGAATTTTTTTTTTTAAAGAATAGCAGAAAAAAAATAATGTCTCATAAAGAAATGAACTTTAAGAGAAATTTTGAACTGAGAAAACCATGAAAATTTATTAGCTTGTTTTGAGAGGATTAGCTTGTTTTGAAATAAAACATACTTCTCCAAATGCAATCAATAAATCAATAGCATTTTTAAAATGTTTTTATTGCTTAAATTCATAAAAATGCATTATATGAAAGCTTCAGACAGGGTTACTAAGGTTTAAATTATTGTCTGATATGTAAAAATGTTATGGTCTCATGGCTAGCATTCTAAAACTAGGTACCATAGCAGTAATGAAGAAATTTAACTCCAAATTTTGAAATTAATAAAAAAAGCATGAAGAGGCTTAAAAATTAAATAAGTTGTCCTCCTTCATCAATGTTGGAATATGCTAAGAAATATCCTTGTACTTGTTTCGAAATGCAGCTGATCCTCTACCTCTGCGATTATCAAACTAGATGGCATAGCAAAAAAAGCTTGAAAACTTTTAATTTGGTACTTTGTAGCAATTTTATTAGGAAATATTTAAGTAATTTTACTTGCTGAAAACTTTTTCAACTGCTTAGTGAGAAACTGAAATATATAAGCTGAAAAAAAAAATAATAATAATTCCCCTAACATTCAAACAGACTGTTAGGGAAATTTTTTTTCCAGCTTATATACAAATTTTGAATTTTAGGTTAAATTTTTACCAAAAAATGCACTCATTTTGTATACAAATGGGGCCTATATTTGAAAATATGAGATAGGGTGCATTTTTAAAGGAGGAGATTTTTGCATAAAAATAATTGGCTTATATTTATCGAGTGGAGCTTGATATTTACATCCTTCTTATTAGGAGTCAAATGATATCTACGCTCAACAGACGTATAAATAAAGGTAGACTAAAAAACTATTATTACTACATTTTCTTAATACAGTGTGAGATAAGGCTTTTTTATCACATTTTATAATAACCACTTATTTTTAATTTATTTATGCTTTACAAATTTTACTGTTGTAATGAGTAAAAAAATGAAAGACTAAAAAGGGCAAAAGAGTGTATAAAGATTCACTAAAATGTTTTGTGCACAAAAGTTACTTGTGTGTTACTTGGTGGGTTTTGCACCTCACGTTTTGGTTGTTATCCACACTCTATATATAAAGGATATTAGTCCTATCAGAGTTGCTCTAAGAAAAGAAACTTGCTTTGAACCATTAAAGAATGTGCAAATGATAATTCTGATGACCCGCCATGTAATCTAAATAATAGAATGGGTGTAATTAATAGTCATATAAAGAAGTCATATGGTGCACACATTGGATTTTTTAATTTAGATAATACAAATCAATTCTTAGGCCAATTGTTTAACTAAATGCAGTTGTATTTAAATAACTTTTGCATATTATAATTAGAAATATTTTTAACAGTAAAGCTTGTCCCTCCTTCCAAACCCTATGTTACTCGTCTGTCAAACTCTTCTGTTATGGTGCGATGGACTGTTCCTCGTAATGATGGATTGCCTGTAATTTTCTTCAAAGTCCAATACAAAGAAGTTGGAAAAGGACATACTGATTGGGAAACTGTAGAAGAAGATATTGCTGCACATATCCATTCTTATGCTGTCACTGACCTAAAGCCAGGTTAATAAAGTTTGTTGTACTCATTTATCTTGTTATGGTATATTTTATGTATTTCAAAAGTTACACTTAAAGTCTTTGGGATTGATCTTTCTAATGTAACTAACTATTGCTCTTAATCATTTAATCTCCTTAAAATTTTACATTTAAATGTTCAAAAAGAATTACATACTGTATTGATTATTACTAAGATTCATTAGTAATTTTTAAAAATTCAACTTTTATTAATTTATTTTGCAGTATTTCTAGGAATACCCTTAAATTTTGGAAAGACTAAAATTCTTAGATAAAAACATATGAAGTCTTGTTTTATTTTAATGATTTTATATTTTATTGGTTGTGAAACAAATTTGCTGTAATAAATAAAAAGTCAGATGTACTTTTAAGTACTTAGTAATTCCTTCTTAAAGCAGCTCATGTGCATTATAATTGTCTGTCTTGGAAAAGTAATTTATTGATCTTTTATCTTAAGTATAGGGTAAGGCATGTTTTAATTTTTTCACTTAAATGATATAATTCTGTTGCTTTGTGTTAGGTAACCAAAAACTTTATTTTAATTATAAAAGAATACTTTGCTACATCATAGCTAATATTTTATTTTCTCCTCAACAATTTAAATTTTCGAAGAAATTTATTTTCATTTAGGAAAATAATTTAAAATTCCCCCACTTCTCCTCCCAAAAAGGAACACATTTCTTTTTGCTTATTGTATTTCAATAATATATGTGTGTATGTGTGTGTGTGTGTGTGTGTGTGCACGCACATAGTATTTTAATCAATCAAATCCAATATGAAAATTTTACACAAAAATAAATCCAAAATGTGATGATGAATCAGATTGGCAGTCACAGAAACAAAGCATTTATTTGTATTTTTCAATTTAAATAAATATTTGTGTGTTGATACATGTGCAACACACACATATTTTTTCAATCAGTATATAATAAATACGATAGCATAATCTACAGATACATGTGCAAAAGTCACAGGCAAAAGTGACTCATCTAAATAGTGAATAAATAGTTTCTGATTGGAGAAAAGTGTGAAATTTCTAACAAAAGATTACACCTACTGTTTACAAAACATGTAAACACAAAATTATACAATTCAAATGTAAACACTGATGTTTAGTGAATATTTAGTTCCATTGGAGAAATAAATTTCCCACTAAAGTTTAAAATAATTTCCATTTCATCAAGGTCGTGTTAAAATCAAAACACACATACAAAATAAATAAATATATATATATATATTTATATATATATATAAATTTTTGCTGTAATGATGGAAATTTATTCACTGATTCTGTGTTAGTGAATCAGTGTTACTTGCTATGTCATCTATTAATAAATCTCCTCTGGAAAAAAATATTATTACCAATCTTTGATTAAAAGAAATCTGTTTAGCTATTAAAATAACATGTAAATATACATAGATAATAAATATTTTTTATAATATATATATATATATATATATATATATATATATATATATATATATATATATATATGAATGAATGAATGAAAATGTAAATTTGTTTTTAGTTATATATTCATGTTGGTTTTTAAAGGCATACCAAATTCCCATGGAAAATCTTTCAAACTATAAAAAGTGCTTTACTATTATTTTAAACTTTTCCTTTATGTATCTGTTGTTTAAGTAAATACAAATGTATAAAGCACATGTAAGTGTGTCTAATAGGTATCTTGTTAAGCATTTAATCTCTCTGACAAACTTATTTGAATGTAAAATTGTTTAGCAATTTTTTATGAGTAGGTTAAACATTGTAGGAGTAATAAGTTTTTAAAATTAAACTTTCAAATAAAGTCATTCTTTCTTCCATTCTAATGATATTAATTGTCCTTCAGGTGCTGCATATCGGTTTCAGGTGGCTGCCGTATACTCTAATAATGACAATAAATCAGGTCCTATGTCTGCTAAGTTTGTTCTCCTTAAAAGCTCACCAGTGGAAAAGCCCTCACCAGCACCAGTCATCACATTTGCTGAAGCTGCTAGTCCTTCAGCAATAACTTTACATTGGGAGGTATTACTATTAAATAATTCTAAAATTTGTTTAATGTTTGCCTACTTAATCTGTATTATGCATGCATGTATGCACATATAGACATAGATGCATAATGCCGTAAGGATAAAAATGTTATAATGCAGGTTCTAATCTAAACAAGAAAGAGTTGAGTAGTGTTGTACCTATAGCAAGGTTAGGATTGATATAAAATATACCACATATGTTAGATTTAAAAAAAAAGGGAGGGGGAAGGTTAGCATACTTTTCTATAGTGTAGTGATTCTATAATTATCTTTTATTATGTCTGCTTTTGCTGCTATCCAGTCTCCCATCATCTGCGTCTTCTCAAAGTATCTTTTAATACAGACAAACTATTTAATTCTTAAAATTCTTTGGGAAAAGTGTCATGGTGCACCCAAGATTAATTTGTGGTACAACAATATGGGAGCATTGGTTTATTGTGTAGCTGTGCAAGTTGTCAAAATTCAAAATTCGATAAAATAATTGAGAATTAACGTTTTTTTAAGGCTGTAATTATCAGGTGTGTAATAATGTTAATAGTGTACATTAGTTAAATAATGAAATGAGGTGGATAAAAAGATGTTTATTAAATACATGTTTCAATTTTAAAGAGTTACTTTTCTGGTTCATGGTGTCATTATAATAAAATTATGGCAATAACCCATCAATAAAATGCTGTCTTAAAGCTAATGTAACATGATTTGTATATTAAAGAAAATTTTTAATCCTATTAAATTCAAGTGTATTTTATCTAATTTAGTAATGATTTCTGCATTTGTTATGAGATAACTGATTTTTATAAAAAAAATTTCATAAGTATTTTAATTGTTCCTTGTATACTTTGTTTTTCAGAATGAAATTCAAAATTCAGTTCCCATTGTGGGATATTTTATTCACTATCGAGCTACTCATACTGCAGGCAAATACTTAAAAGTGACTGTATTAGGAGCAAATACCCGTTCTCACATAATTTCACATCTCCTCCCAGATACAGGTTATGACATGAAAATGCAAAGTTTTAATGATGCTGGAACTTCTGATTTTTCAAACATATATACTTCAAAAACAAAACGTGAGTATATAATTTTTTTTCTCTGTAAGGTTGGAGGATACCAATCTTACTGGCTATTTTAACTAGATTTGAATTTATGGAGAAAATATATTTTGCATTTAAAGTTTTTTTTATGCAAACTTTTTTACTTGTCAGAATAGAAAATTATCTGTCAATGTCTTTTTCTTTTTTGGAAATTGTGTCTATTAAATGCTAATATTTGTATTAAAAAAGAGTATATTGAAATACTCTATATTCAAACTTTTCAAAAATAATTTAAAATTAAATATAGTTTTATACTTTTATTAAAATTTGAGTTAGACATAACCTTAAAGAACTTTCTGTTCTGTCAGGGGGTTAAATTTGTTTAAATAAATTGTTCAATGCAAGCTGTGCATCAAGAAAATATATTCCTCCCATAGGCTAAGGATGAGCTATATCAGTTATCTACAAACTTAGTTGATTCTTAGACTTCTTAAAACTTTATGGTTGTTTTGAAGAATACATCCCACCCTTAAGAAAAATATTTTTAAAATAATATTTAAAGGAACCATGTCAAACTCAAAATCTAATACAGGCGAAATAAAGATATTAAGTTTATGTGGGTTTAAAAATTTTAATTATAAAAGATTTGTAAGCTTGTTCAAGTAATATAGTATACAAACTAAAGAATTAAGGGTCATGAAGGAAGCAAATTTCCCATAGCTCAATAAAAGAATACAAAGCATAATTAACTGGATAGATTTATTTCAAAAGAATCTGAAACATTCCGTATTCTTTTTGAAGAGGCTTGGTCGCTGGTTCTTAATTAGGTAATGATTATCACACAATAAATGATGGACTGTAGCTCTTTAATTAAACTTTTATTCTCAGACAAATACTCAGTCGCCTTCTCAAAACGAAGGGTCAAACACACTCAGTTTACACACTCTATATTACAAACATAAAAAAGAACAATTCTTGCTGTGGCGGTTTTTACAAAGCTGCTAGAATTGGCGCCAAGCGCACTATTGGCAGGCTTAACAAAACGAAACTCAATACTTTTCAACATAATATCCACCAGAAATTATAACATTTGTCATGAGATTAATAAGTTTCTATAATCCAGAGCCATAGAAATCTGCCACCCAGGAATGGAGCCAGTGTGTCAGAGTTGTTTGCAGGTGTTCAAGTATAGTGAACAGACAGGATAGTTTGGGTGCAAGGACAGCTGGAAGTTGCTAGGAAGAAGATGGACTATGAGGTCGAAAGCTGTCAGAGATGATAGATGATTGGCTGCAGTACTAGATATTTTGCCAACCTTCAGTAAAACTCTGACACCAATGACCAACTATCTGCTTGTTCATCACATTTAATCTAACACAATAATAATCAAAACACAATGACAGATTTCGATTGTTGTTATATTCTGTGTGTCCAAAAATCTCGCAGTTAGAGTGAGGAAAAATGAGAATTGACATCTTTGTGCACTACAAAGACTTTAGTGTGACAGAAAGTTACAACCTCTGCATATGATGTCCTCAATCCATTCATCATGTGCCATTGCATTTTGTGCCTTTTGCAGTACCATCTTTTGGCAATGTGAGAAACTCATTTTTTGGATGACTTTCATTGTATATATATGCCCTTCCTTTCTTACATTTCTTTTTGTTTTTATGTAAAGTGTATAATATGTGTTTCCAATTTCAGTCAAAATATCAGATCAATTTGTTTTACAGCTGCTGAAATTATACCTGGGATTCATTCTCGAAAGAAAGCTCATCAGTCAGATGGTGCTGATATTTCCCATACTGAAACAGTTTCTTCAAAAAATTCAGAGAGCAATTTTAAGCTATATATAATAATTGGATCAGTTTTTGGAATTCTCCTGCTGATAGTTTTGTTATGCACTTTGGTATTTTTTCGTCAGAAGCATAATATGGACACATGTGGTATGTATACTAACTTATGGAGTTTTTTACCTTCTCATTTTAAATTTTGCATTACCCTATTTATACTAAAAATAAATTCGTTAGCATTCATACTTTAAAAATATTCTTCCAGTATTAAGCACAAGTATGCAATTTTGGATATGCAAATAATTTTGCCTATTCAAACCTACATGCTTTATGCTTAGTAATGGAAATAATTTTCAACAACTTTGAGCAAAAATTTTCCCAGGTTATTTGTAATATTTTGCTTTGAAATGTATTGTATGGTATTTTTTAAGTTAGTATATCAGGTTTTCATCTCTTTCTCTCATAAAAAGATTAGTAAAAGTGGTTTTTAATCTGTGCAAATTTAGAATAAGAGACTTCAGAAATGGACTTACTAGTTTATTAATTTTTTCTCTTATACTCAAAAGAGGCATTGTTCATTTATTTGTGTGAATACAATTTAAAGAAAATTCATTCTCATTTTCAATGCTGTTCTTATTCATATATAATTTAACAATTTAATACCTGCAAGGTTCTATTCATATACCAGAGGTGGCCTTGCATGAGGGTAATTAGAGCCACAATTCAACTTTTTAATAAGTGGTTTAAGTTTTTACTGATTTTCAAATTTTATTAAAACTTATACAGTGCTAATGTTTTGTTGAACATCAGTTAAGAACCACTAAAGCTATTAATAATTTCCATTTCTGGCATCATTTATAACATATCCTTTGTATATTTGTTATGATTGAATCATAACTGTCATGCCAGTAGTGCTATTTTACAAATATTTGATATTAAAAAACTATTTGAAAGTTGAAAAAAAAGAAAAGAAAAAACAGCCATTATAGTTAACATCTTTTTATTTGGTTATTTTATAATTGGTAAGCTCCTCCATTTGCAATAAAATTTATATTTTGATCTTAAATTTTTATGCATGATTATAATTAGATTGAACTGTACTATTAATATAATGTGCAATTAAATTTATTTAAAAGTATTTTTTTTTCTCATTTAGATGAAAGTGATAGAGAAAGTGACGACCCGATGAAAATGAGAAATGGCTATGTGACAAACAATGGTTACTTAGCTGTAAATAAAATTGGACTGAATGTTAATCCGTTATCTCACTTAGATGTAGAAGATGACGATAAACCTGATGAAGTATTAAATTCTATCTTTTACAATTTATTTTATTGTGATCAATGTTGTTTATTTATTACAGAAAACTAGGATTCTAAGTTTTGAAGTTTACTGTGGATGAATATAAATTGTATTAGAAATGAAAAAGGGTGGTTTTTAAAACTTATTAAATGTAATATATGATGCATATACAAGATGCAACTTGAAAAATCAGGAAAACGAAGTATTAGCAGAAATTTTGGAACTATCAGTAAATTTGTGAAATTTTTTTTTTAAAAATTGAGGGACTTTTTGGGGAAAAAAAAGCTTGAAAAATAATTTTTGTAACTCAAAAATTTAAAAGCGAACAAGGAAATTAGTACTGGACAACTTTAACCTTTAGAGTAATAATATACAATTCTTTATTGATGTATTGCAGACTTGCAATTCTGTCACTTTTTTAAGTAAACAGTCACTTTTTTCATGGTGTATCACAGCAAAAGTCTGTTGTTGAAAACAAAATCTGAATTAATAACAAAATATTTTGATAAAAGACCAAAAATGTGATGCTCTAATCATATTTTTCTTATAAAAATGTAATTAGTCATATGGTTTCCAGAATTTAGTGATTTTTAAAAGTTGTAAAGAAGTTCCTGAAATCTACATTTGTACTGAAATGTACATTTAATACATTAAAGTAATTTATGTCAAAGCACACATTTCTCTTTTTCTTTTTCTTCACAATTTTTGTCCAAATACTCTAATCTAGCTATGTACATATTTCAAAACCTCATTAATATATGCAGAAAATTATGATTATAAAATTAATGTATTGTATGTATTCAAATCTAATTTATAGATTTTCTTGAATAAAGAGCAACGTTGAGTTGTGTTAAACTAAATTTTTAACTTTTTTTGTATTTTAAGCTAAAATCATGTCTTGCATGAATCATTTGATTTCAAGATAAAATAAATAGAAAAATCTTAATAATATAATCTGTAATCATAAAGAGAAAATAAATTGCTTTTTTTTTTTTTTTTTTTTTTTTATTATTATTATTTTTTTTTTTTTTTTTTTTCCCTTTCTCAAGGTTTAGTCACTTTTTAGTAACTTATTCTGTATTATTTCTCACTTTTCTCACCTTTTTCAAAGTACCTAAGCAGTTGCAAGCCTGTGTATTATTTAAATCTAAATAAAATGTAAAAAAGCAGTACTGCAAAAGTTGTCATAGGTTTTTTATAATTATTTTAGTGAAATTGATTAACTCTTCTATTTTTTATACAGGTTATTATAAACACCTCAAAGACAGTAAAAAATATTTCTAAGTTTTAAATGCATTTGAATTATATTGGTTTATAATAAAATTTATAACTTTGCTTAAATATATATTTATATCTAAAACCAATTTAGTAAAAGAATTGAAAGAAATTGTGTATTAAATAGTGTGTTTTATCAGGGAAGAAATTGTGAATTACAGGGAATTTCTAGATGGTTTCCCCTTCAATACTCTATACACCATGAGGATACAGCTTTTAGTTGAATGTCAGTTTTCATGTTCTCTTTTTTAGAACAAGTTAGGAAATCATTGTTAATTTTCTACTTAAATTTAGTTTCACCTACTGTTATATTGTTTGAGCTTAGTATTATATGTATGCTTTAACTTTGTGTGTTATTTTTTATAAAACTTTAAGAAGTAATTTTGTGTCTTTTGATCTTTAGCTTGAAAATATTGTTTCGAATAACAATGAAATTATACGCCTCCAAACATTTAATGTGGATGCTGATCATACTGTAGATCCATTACTTAGTGGTATGTATATTTTTATTTATAGAACACAGTGTTTATAAACACTTTTTTTCCTGCAAAATTTGTTTTTTGCCAGATTTATGTATCTATTCTTATTCTTTTCTGTCTCAAATTACTGCTAAAAATGGTAAATTAATGAGCGGTGGTCAACTTATGCCCCACATTTAGATGTTACCTTTTATAAATGACATAGGGTTTATTCTTAACCATTGAATATTTAAAACTGAAGGTTGTCTTCTTGTGCAGTTTGTAATATTACTCTAAAGCAATGTTAAATATAACTAAATATTTAGGTCAAATCAACAAAACCTGCAAGTTAAAAAAGTTTAAATAAAAGCTTAATTAATAATATAATCCAATGTAATACAGCTATATCTATTAAAAAAAAATCCTATCATTTTAAGACCTAAGCATATTACAATGTACAAAACACTATTTAGTGTACTCAAAATTGCAAACAGTATTCTACTTCTACCTTTTAACCAATTAATATTCCAGCCTTTCTTCATTTAGTTAAAGTATGACATTAAATGCTCAATAAATCACGGCCCTTGAGAGGATTTGAACACATTCTATTGTATACAATTTTTAACTTAAAAATAATAAATATATAAATATATAAACTCTAGAAAGAAAAGTGTATATTGAAGGTCAACACTCTATGGAATGTTATTACCAAATGTAATTCAAACACAGTCTACTGCCATTTAAATATTTAAATAAAATGTGTTGATTCCAAATCACACCAATGTGATCATGGGCCACAGGACACAAATTGACAGATTGATCACATGAGACTGAAACCTCTGAATTAGAATTTTATGATCATATATGTGATCATGATCCTGAAAGTGGGCATTGAAGGTCAACACTCAATGGAATGTTATTCAAAAATATAATGGAGTTCACCTGCCATCTGTGAAAGGAGAATTTTGTAATCACATATATATGATCATGATTTTGAAAGTGTATGTTGAAGGTCAACACTCTGTGGAACTTTATTCAAAAATATAATGTACTTCAACTGATATCTAGTGCCCTTTAAAAATTAAATAAAACATGTCAATTCTAAATCATAATGATGTGATCATGGGTCATACGACACAAGCTGGCTGATCACATGTATGAAACTGCAACCTCTGAACTGAGAATTTTGTCACCAAATATATGTGATCATGATCCTGAATGAATTAATCCCCTCTCTTCCAAAGTGTTGTTCACTAATACTTGTTTTTACTTTTCTCTGTATTATATGTCTATAATATTATGGATTTTATTTGGGTGTACAAATACCCTTGTGTTAAGATGTTGATGCTATTGAATAATATTATTAAAGTAACTTAAATTTAAAATATATAGTTTTCATGGTCTTAGACAGATTTATTTTGATGTGTAGGTGTGTTTGTGGGATATTTCTTGACCACTCTTTAAAAACAAGCACTAGATTGACAGTAATAATATCTTATAAATTAAATTTAGCCCATAAGATGTGTTAAGTTAGCCAATCCTGATATAAACTGTTTAAACTGTGTTCTTGTATTCTCAACCATATTCATAAAATTATCACTTTTATTGATTAATAAAGATTACTGTTATGCATGCAGTACTAACACTTTCTTCTTTGACGATAGGATCTCAAGTGAATGAGAGTGAGTTTAATGGTGATGAGGAAGCTGAAGCTGTGATAGTATCTTGTAAGTAAAACTTTCATTAAAAAATTAAATAAGTAAATCACTATAAATCTTAGTTCATATCATAATTTAAATTGATAGAAATAAATCTAATACTTAGCTGAAATTTTAAATTTAATAATATGTTTAATGAGAAATTCTGTAGGATTCAGACTTTAAAAGTTTTTATTTTGAAACTGTTGTTAAATGAAATATCAGTGTAACTGACTCTCATTATTTTCTTTTTTAAATTTTCATTATTTCCAGCATGTTATATGTATTGTGTTGTTGGTATTGTAAATACATCAGTGGGTTTGAAAATCAAATTAATTACAAAACTACCTTTTATTTGATCAATTTGAATTCATTTTCTATTGCACAACATTCTCATTTTTAAAATGAAAATTATTTTAAGAGCTTATACCATGAAGAGTTCCAGTTTGAATTGAAAAAA
Organism: Pardosa pseudoannulata; assembly: GCA_032207245.1. Taxonomy (NCBI): domain Eukaryota; kingdom Metazoa; phylum Arthropoda; class Arachnida; order Araneae; family Lycosidae; genus Pardosa; species Pardosa pseudoannulata. Next base: position 16,138,922 of record CM063508.1, read on the forward strand.
ATCATGATGCATGTTAGTAAAATAATGTTCTAATAGTTAAATGCTTTACAGACTAACCTTATATACATCATTAGCTAAAAGTATATTTTTCTTTTTGTTTTGCAATTTTCTGCCGATAGACAATCTTAGTTTGGCATTGCTACTTTGTTTATTGAATGCTTGCGATTTAAAAATATCAAATGTCATATGAAAATTCTAGCCATCTTTTCTTCCTAATAAAACTGAAATGAAAAACCCAGTATTAAGAATATAATCAGATTTGAATTCTATTGGCTTCAATCTTTATAAATTTGTTACTACTACACCCTAGAGCAAGCCAGGGCTGTCTCAATGTTTTTTTTTCATCAAGTCTATCAAATGCTATGTGTTTGTAGTTAGTAACCTTAAATCTTCCTCAGCATCATCAAGCCATCTGTGGAGGTCTTCCTCCTTTCCTAGTGCTTCCAGGTCTGTTCAGAGTTAATAGTATAGTGGAGTTGTTATCTTCTGATCTAAATAAATGTCCAGCACATAGTATTAAGTTTGATTTGATAACTTTAACAATGTCTGATTGTTTATATCAATTATAAATTTCATTATTGTAAAGAATTCGCTAGACATTTTGGACAACACCAAAAATTTAACATAGTAATTTTTATTTCAAAAATGAGTATTCAGTTTTGGATATGCTTATTCAATGTCCAGCTTTTGCTAGTATAGAGCACTACTGTTCGAATTAGTGCTTTATACAGAATAATATAAGCTCTATTGCTGATGAGTTGCAGTCTTAATTGGTTTCTTAAGCCAAAGTAGCACCTGTTATGCAGCATCAAACAGTAATCAATTTCAATATTCAGATCATTCCTGTTGGTGTCAGTTTTCCCAAGCTATTTAAAAGTCTGTAACTTTTTCAAAAGTGTGACCATTCACATCCAACATTATATTATTTTAACATTGAACTAGAAAAAGCCATCAGAATGCAAAGATAACTAATTGCACTTTATATTACAAATCTGTCCCAGTACTAGCATATGTAGATGACATTAGTAGATCAAGATGGGCTGTTATTAACACATTGAAGATGGGAGACTGGAATTCCCATCTTTTATTTTTCAACTGTTGGTGACGAATGACAGAAATTCACGTGTTTTTGGAATTTTTTGTTATCACTTTAGCAAAAAATGTGCAGGAACTGAGGCTAGACACTTTTCAGCACACACCGTCTTAAATGGGCTTAATCATCAATTAAAATGAAACAAAATTTGTAATTGTGAGCAGCTAAGAGAGTAATAACAATAAGTTTACCCGTGCCTTGATCTCATCCAAATAATTAAAAGATGCCAAAATTTTGAAAATGTGTTAAGTATGATGTATACTACATCTGTTCCACATTTTTAATCCATATAATTGAAAATATTTATTTTTAAAATTATTTCTAGGTGATTCTGGTGTATCTACAGAATTGAAACAAGAAAATTAAATGTGATTTATATTAATTCTATGCAGAACACTAGTATCTTCAATTGCTATTTGAAAGTCCTGCATATTGATAAAGAGCCAAATGTTTTTTTGGGCAATCAACTCTAGATGGACATGCTTTTAGAGTGCAAAGTTTGATTTTCTTTCATACGCTCAGAATATGAATGCTGCTGTGCCTTAAATTGTATATATTGACTGCCTGTAAGTTTTTACTGTATACATATTTGTATAAAAGTTGGTTTTAAATCTTATATTGTCCTATTGTATATAATTTGTGACTTGAACAAATTTCCTATATTTTAGTGATACCATTTTATTATTTATTGCTTCGTTTTTAATTGTATTTATAATTTTGAGAGTTTGTCCCTGTCAAAGTTTTGTATATTTTATTTGTAAATAGCTGAAAATAATTGTGTTCATATTTTAAATGCCACAGTAAATGATTTAAAAAAGAAGATTCAACACTTCATGAAGAATGATGTTTTAAACATCATTTCAGTTTTACAAACTTTATATATAATCTTAATCCAAAATCCAGTTTAAACTGATTCTAATAACATGTTTTGATACAACTTTAAATTATGAGACAGTTAACACTTAATCACTTAGAAAATTTAGAGATCTTGTAAAATAAAATATAACTTACATTTTTTTTCTTAATTTTATTTTTTCCTAATTAAATTTTCTCATTTTGTTCTAAATAAAGCATATTTTATTACAGCTTAATATCGAATACCATTAGATATTACAGTGCCAGATAAAATAGTTTTTTTATAACATGTAAATTATAAATTAGGTCACATACAAAAAATGCACTTTAAATTGATCCATTAAAACTTCTAAATAGATAGTTTGGGATAATGAGTTTGCCCTTTATTTAGAAGTGTCCTCTATTTTGACACTCCATGTAAAATAAAAGACAGTATTTTTTATACACACTAAACATAAAATCAGTATATATGTAATTATCATTTTTGCCACTATTAAATTAATGCATGCTAATTAATTTAAAAACAAAATGACATTGTAATAATTTCAACTACTCATGCTTTTAATTTAGAAATTTTTTCTGAGATCAATATTTAAATCTCAAACAAGAGCTTTAAAAAAAATTAGATTTAAATTTAGAAACAGAAAAATGTTTAAAAAATCTTTAAATTAAAATCTTAATTTTGTAACAAAATAGAAATTCTGTAATTTTGTTTGTAAGAAAAAGTACCTATTTTAGAAAATATTGGGTGTATTTTATCTTTTTCTGTGGGTGTGTGCATATTTGCATGTATTTTAACATATCAACATTTGTTACCTTTTAATGAGTAAATTACTGTTTTTTTCATTTTATTAAGGTGTGTAAATGTTTATTTAAAATATTTTTACAACATCCATTGGCAATATGTAATTTTGTCATACATGTAGAACAAATGTTTTTCTAAGTACCTAAATCAGGCCACCATATGCAGACAAATTGAGTGCCATATCATAATCATCATTCATTGAATTTTTATAAATAAAAAATTTTATTCATCTCTTACTCATTGTAATTGGCAATGGATGATTTTTGATATATATAAGTTAGTATTACAGTAAAAAAAATAATCCATTTTGGCAGTTTTCATAAATTTATTATTCACTATAAGTAGTCAATACATATATATTGAAGAGCAAATTTCTGAGTATTGTTAAAAGTAACTAAAGTTGTTATGATTGTTTTGTTTTACAGATTATATATTAAATTTTATAAGAGTGGTTTTTTTTAAGAGAGTAATACCCCAAATTCATCCTAAATTTATTTTGAAGCAAGATCATATGACAATATGAATTAAGGATTCAGTTATGTAATTGGAATAATGTAAAGATACAAGATGTACTAATGCAATCCAAAAATAGAAATCATGTTTCATTTTTTAATATACAATGTAAAGGGTTTGGTTTTGTTATTTGTGATTGCTCTTTTTCTTCACACCAAACCTGCATTCTGTGTTATACTTTCTTTCATATCTCATTATACTTGAAGTGCATATGTAAATAAAACATATTTTTGTTAATAAATTTTTTGCTAAGTTTATCTTCTGTTTCATTTATTTTACAAGACTCATACAGGGAAAAAAAAATAGAAATTGAAGGTTTTATATTTTTAATGTGCATGAATTTTATATATACTTTTAAAATTCTGTTAAGTAATATTAATAGTTCATCTTTTCCTTAATTAAAATTCACTATAAATAAGGCATATGAGTTTGGCCCCAAAAAATAAAATTGCACATAATTTAAAGAAGGGAATGCTAAAGTAGTAATCAGGCCCTGATCATGACAATCTATGGCCCAAGACACAGATCTGCCCCTCTCCCCCCCACACACACCTGATCTCCTATTAATGGAATGTATTAATGATAAACAATTATTTGACCCTTAATTACATCTGGTTACCCATGCAGATATTATGCATAATTTTTTAAAATTTCTTTTACATTTTTAGTTAAAGTTTAATAACAATAATTTTGTACAGTATTTAAAAATTAATGAGGTATACACTGAAACTTCTCTGAGTGGTCACCCTTTTAAACGGCCAATTTTTCATGGCATGGATTTTTCGACTCGTAGACCTAATGGTAAAATAACCTGTATCAGCGGCCACCCGACACCCTATAAACTGCCACCAAGTGGGATTGTCCCTTTCATTTTTCGGGAAATTCTACTCACTCCATGCTTTGTTTGAGCGAAAAAACTCAAGATCAGGTTTATGGTTAGATATAAGACAAAGGAATAACTTAAGAAGTCCATTCCTGCAGTCGCCCCCCTTTCTAAGAAAGAATAAATCTGTTATCTCTTTTGTATTCTCCCCATATCCTTCAGATAGGGAACCCTTATTGCACCTTCTATAGAAACTGAGGGAGGAACTGAACAATCTAGCATTGAAGGTGTCCTAGGGCCTTTGTTTGGAATTCCATTTGGTAAAGTTAAGGAAGAATTGCACCTCTGTCAGAAAAAAATGTCATTCACACCAGTTTCATTTCATTAGTTGGTCAGTGATCTGAGTTGCAACGATGTTGAAATGCACTTTTCTAATCTCGAGCAGAGCATTGAAGTTCTGCATGAATATGAGAATGGCAAATAGGCAAGAAAGTTAGATGAATTATTTAACTGTGGAAGAACAGAAATCAACAAAGTCATTAAAGAAAAGAATTTGATTTTGAAGGAGTACTAAGTCTACGGAACAAACAGAAACAAATTGTAGAATTTTACTTAAAAAAATGTAAAGAATCATGAAATAAAGTACTATTTTCTCTTTAGATAAGTTTTAAATTTCATTTACATAAGAAATATATGTCAGACTTGTTTATACTACACATTATAGTAATTATCTTATAATAGTAAATAAAACCTTTTAGAGCAGCCAACCCCTCTAAGCGGCTGGATATTCTCGGAATGGAGGGGTGGCCGCTCAGAGAGGTTTCACTGTAATATAGTTTAGAATGCACCTTTCTGGTTAAAAAAGATTCTAAAATACTTTAAAGGTAGAGTGAAATAACATTTCAGGCACCCCTGTGATATGGAAGTCCTTATTTACCCATGTGATAATAGCCCTTGATAGACATGTCCAGTGTATCAAACAATGTAGGTATTCAGAATGGCCATAGATGAAAGAAATCAAGGTACATTAGGATTCTGTAAAATGTTGCAGAGATTAAAAATGGTCAGTAAAGTCATTGTTTTAATTTTGCCTTATTCTGAAATTATTTAAAATAAGATCAGGATTGCAAGCAACTGATAAATGTCTTTTAAATATAGGTGTGGGAGAGAGACATGTAATTTTTCTCATAGATATGTACATATTTGTAGTTTGGTACGTAGACATTTGTCCAGAGATAAGATGTTTTCCTTATTTTTCCCTGTTTATTACATTTTGGTTATTTATTAGTAAGTTGCTATATAATATCTAAACTTTTCTATTATAAGGTTTATCATTAAAGACATATGCAATTTTTGTTATACAGTTTTGATATAATTTTATTACATATAATATTTAATATATATTGTGTTTTTTGTCTTAGTGTTCACGTGTAAGAGAGTAGAGGAAGTTATCTGAAATGTCCTCCAATCTTCCAAATGCATTTCAATATCATCAAACTTGACCACATCACATTTTAGAACTTGACTTATGATCACATTCATTCCAAACTTACAACTTGCATTAGTGCAGAATAACAGAAAAAAAGTCGTAGTTTTGCAAAAACTAGCTTTTGTTTGACAGTTACTATATTAAAGTTGGTCAAAATTTAAAAATCTGTCTGTATTTTGGTCAATAAAATTTCCATCCTCTGACTAGCTTTTACATCATTTATTTTTACTCAAAAAGGATGCTAATTATTTATGAATATTCTGACATACATTGCTTAAAGTTTAAGCTCATTAATGCCTAGCATGCATTTACAACTCAGGAAGTTAAAAAACATTTGTAGAATTTTAAAATTTACTTGGAAAAATTTTTCCCATTTAGTGAAAATTGATGACAATCCCATAAACAAAACAATCTCCCATATTTACTACAAGTTAATAAAATAATTGACCAATCTAAGTGCTATCCATTATGGCAATACTGGTAATTAAATTATATTAAATACAATTAACACTAACACTTTATTTTATTTAAATATAAATTTTAAAATTAAAATAGGAATAGACTCTCTTGTGTAGTAAAAATTATTTTAAGAAACAATTTACAATAGCAGTACTATTAAAACCTTTTTTGTAAAAAAGAAAAAAAAAATTATGATCACACTGTATGGAGCAATGTTTCAATTTAACTAGAGCAGTTAATTATTTTAATCCATATTGTACCACACCATCTAAATATTTCTGTAACTTTATGAAACTTCATCCATATCATTAATATGGTGTAATTAAGCATATAAAACCAAAATTTTGAAAAAATATTTTTAATTTTTTAAGCAATTAGCTGTCTTATAAATAGGACAACGGTCCAATACACTACTAAAATTTAACAAATATCACTTTCATTTCATTAGACTGATTCATAGATGAAATTTGTGGAAATAGTAAATGCAAAGTCCAACATTACATTTTAAGCACACTGTTGTTGGTTTTCTCTTGCAGTTCCTGAACTGTGATTTTTGATAAGGGATAATAAAAAAAGGATATCCATTGTACGATGCTAACATCCATAATTTATATCCAAATTTTATAGGTTTATTTTTCATGAACATCTTTCAAATGTGCCTTCCAAAATATCTTACCATTCTTTCATCAATGGTGAGATTGTCAAAAAATATACCAAATAGCTTCAAGGTTATGTTGATTTTGTCATAAAGAGGTCGAATTTTATAAAAACGATCGTGTGGATCAATTGAAGAATTATCATTAAAATGAATACAGGGCTTGGTGTCATTATACCGTTTTCTGGACATAACGTTACTCACTAATGTAGGTCCAGTGTCTGGAGCATTTTCCCAGTACATTTTTTCGAGTGGTAACTAATAGTACCTGCTAAAAAAATGGACACCTAGAAATTGGGTGAGTTCTATTTCTGTAATGCTCAAAGAACTTGTCTTTTTTGGGGGGGAGGGGGAGCTGCATACTGATTTGTTTCTGTTGCAGTACTAGATATTATGCCATCAACCATCATGTGGAAGAGTTCAAATAGAGTTTTTCCTGCAACCATACCTATCATTTCATAATCTCGTGTTGAAATTGAATCACTTAATAATTCAAATTTTGTTTGACGTTTTACCCACTGGGATTTTTTTCAGTGGAAGATGACATTCTTTATAGTTATTTGATAAAATTTCAATACCAGCGGTAGCTAGAAATTTTAGACCATCATGCATTACTGGCTTTTTACATTTTGTGGCTATCTCTTCTTCATCACTAACAGAGTCTGGATTAGGAGGAACAATACCAATTTCAGGTTCATCAAATCCTCATCACTTAAAGAATTCATATATTCGAGAGCATCTTGGGCTGTTAAAAATCTGTGCAGTATTTTTACAGAAGCAAAATGCAGAGTGAAGTATCCAAATTCTTAGCAGAAAAAACTAGAGCTGCATGCAGGACTACACACTAAACAAATTTCAACCAAGCATGAGAGTAAGAGAGTAAGTTTATCTTGCAATCTCCAGTTTTCTTGAATAGAATAGGTATATATTTCCCCTTGTTGTGTCCAGGTGTGCAAACAGATGTTTGAACTGGTTTTCATTGAAAGATAAGAAAAGAATGTGCGCTATGAATGCAATAGCGAATTCGTGGAAAAATAATCGGAATTGGACCGTTGTCCTAATTTTAGGACACCTTTTTTATACTTAAAAAATACACGTGTAAAATACATTTTTGAACAAAAACTTTTAGCAACATTATTAATTTTGTTTATAAACTACAAGTAGCTTCCATAATATGTTAAAAAAACAATAAAAAAAATAATTAAATAAATTTTAATCATAAAACCACAAAAAGTAAAAAACAATAACTAAAAAAATAAAACATACAATATTTAACAAAATTAATTAAAAAAATCTTAAAAACAAAAAACACATCCACAATTATATAAGGAATATTATCTCAAATTTAACCACAATAATAAACACCCAAAAGCAAAAAAATCATTTCTAAAAAATAAAAAATTAAAACTAAAAAATTTATAAAAATAAAAAAAAAAAATCCACAATAAAAACCACTAAATAAAAAAAATCATACACATCAAATTTCAATTTTTAAAACAATAATATTTCTTAAATTAAACATAAAATCATCCTAAATTTAATCATACAATAGAATAATGTAAACAAAAAATCTAAAAAAAACATTTTAAAAAATACCAACTAATCCCAAGTTAACAATATTCAAATTCAACATTATTCCACAATGACTTCTAAAAAAATGTTTTTTCACAATATATAATTAAAACTTGAATTTATATAAAAGTTATCAACACTTAATCATATAAAAGCATAAAAAAAAAAACTAAGATTTAGAAATCTAATGAATATAAGACAACATAAATCTAATATTCTAATGTACCGCTTTACATACAATATGTAAAAAATCATTTACCTCAAAATAAAATTGATATTGAGATAAATAAAATCTCCAAAACACTGTTTTCAGAAAATTCTATAATGATGTATATACTAATTTTCAAAACTGTATCTAATACAATATAATCTAAAAAAACACCCATGTAATATTCTAAAAACCTATTGTAACAAAAGAGTAATTATTTAATATATTAGATAAATAATTAATATCTGTGTTATAATTGAATATGAAAAAATATATAAAAAAAATATTACATAAATATTATTTAATTTATAGATTAGCAACAATGTGCAGTAAAAACTTGCCAGTAATGTATAACAAATTTTGGCAACAAATGAAAGATAGACCATATATAAAACACCAAATAAGATTTGAAGGCCAAGATAAATTTTTTCTATTAAAATAATACAAGTATAATGTTCTAAATTTAATGAGCTTGAATGAAATTTCACTGTGAGTTTAACAGTATATATATAGCAAATTCTATTCTTTTAAACACATTCCTCAGAGTTTTGATCCCTGGACTAATCCATAAAATGTAAATAACATATATCTCAAAAAACAGCCAAGTACATGATATAATACTTTCATTGTCTCACATCATACAAACAACACAACTTAACAAAAAATCAATCCTCGATTAAATACAATACTCATATCTTCACTATTCATCTGTCGTTGTTCTAGTAGGAAAAACCAAACTGAGACCAATAGCACTACTTCTAACTCTTGCCTTAAGATCTTACAAAATAATGAAGTGTGTTCCATATCTACATATACTAAAATCAATATTCTAAAACTAAATAACATCTATATATACAATAATGTATAATAGACTTTGTTAAATATACTGATCAATCTTCATTAAAAGATATTAATATACACATTGTCATTGTGCATCTAAAACAAAGATACATTTAAGTAATCTCCATTTAATATTGCCATTGAAAGTATGATCGTTATCAATTTCTCATAAGAATTATATAATCTAATGATAAAAAGAAATTTTTTGTAAAACTCAATCTTCTAATATGCTTGTATAATTTACACAACATCAGACAGTGTACTTATAGTAGAAAAGTAATCATACTATAATCCATCTAATTATTACTATATTTAAATGTTACAAAATTATTGTAACCAATAAACAAAGAAAATTATGTAGTTTTGAAAATAAAATACATCAAAAATGAAAAATGGGTAAAAAAAAATAAGCACTTAACCCATTTATTTAAATATTCTGTAATGATATTAAACTTTTATGATACTCCATATTATAAGCAATATCTTTCTTTGCTATTCATACAAATAGATACACTAACACCAATGAGACACCAGCTCATCATATGTTCAGAATCTCCAAAATAATAACTACTTTAATTATATATGAGATAAAAATATCAAGTAGTAATCAAATTCTTTAGACATTTTGACTGTGTTATACTTTACCTTTCTTTAATATACTCACTGTTTTCTCTCCACAATGGATTCTCATGACAACCTAACTGTGTGCTGCAAAGTACATATTTTTCCATGTAAATCATAAACAAATACAGTACAGAAATTTTTACACATAAACAATTTTTGTTAATTAATGCTTTTTCAAAAAAAAAAATTATCCTATGATGCTTCAATATTGTTTTAGGTGATATATTCATAACTCAAAACTATGTTGTTAATGTTTTAATTTCTTGTGAGATATTTAGTAGACAAATTTTATGCATTAATATATAAAAATATAAGTGGAAAATTAATACCATTATTAGTAATCAACACAATGACACACTAATATATTTTGTATATTAGTATTAATTATGTATATGAAAATTATAAATATTAAATATTTAAAATAATTAGATTAAAATTTATTTGTATTTAATGAAAATTAAAATTCTTGCAGATTTTTTTTTTGTTTTTGATCATCACATTGATTATCACACTTTTTTTGTGTATGAGAATTTTTCACTTTAAGAAATAGTATTACTATTATTTGCCCAGCCAAATATTTTAATCCGTAGATAATTTATGGTTGCCATTTCTAGCATAGATTTGTGGCAGTTTTTCATTAAGTGTAGAGTTTAGATTACAATGTTTCAAAGTTTTTTTTTTTCTGAGAGATTTAAAAAACCTATTGTATTAAAAGGAATCTTAAAAATTTATCATCCTAATTTTGAAGTAGAATACTTATTGCAACAATTTGTTTTTTTTCTTTTTATGTGTTATGTTATAATTTTTCCATCTGTTAATAATTCCCCACCCATCTAATTGTTTACTATATCATTTAATACTTCAGATGAACGTAATGAAAGTAATCTAAAAATTTATATCTCAAGTATTCATGTTGAAATCTTTTCACTTCATGTGTTGACAACTGTTAATTTTAGAATAGAATGTCATAATATATGTATGTGTTTGTTTATATATATACATATGTATAAAATCAAAAAGTATTTTATCCTAATATTTTTTGCAAATTGTTTAAGAACAAAGTTTTAAAATATCTCTTTGCATTAGTAATTTAAAAAATTAAACAAAACTGGAAAATAACTTCAAAATTCTTGCTTAGAAAATGTATCCATTCCATTTAAATTCTTATTTAAAAAATAGTTATACAGTAGCGATAAAATCTAATGTCAATAAATAAAAATAAATGACTGTTAAAATATAGTATATGTACAGCAAATTTCAAAATATGCAGTACAATTTATCTTATTTTAAAATGAAACATTTAAAAATAAAAAGAGATAAAAAGAGACTTACAGTGACAGTTTATATACAAATATGTTTATAAACAGATAACTGATAATTAATTACACATTCATTTACAAAAAAAGGGGGAAAGGAGTATTTAATTTATTAGTATATCTCTAAATTGCTACCTATGTATTGATATTTAGGTTATTTTTAATTACACTTAAAAATTAATTAATTTCATATTTTACCTATAAAATATTAAAAGCCAAATACAGAAGGAGTTATCTGATAATAAGTACAGACTATGATTATAGATATTCCTTAATTATAAATATCATCAAATTTTTACAGTTATTGAAACAAAACTAAGATTGTTCCAAACCACTGAATTATGGTTTATAAAATAAATTTTTCCATGCAAATTCAAATGCATCATTGCCTTTTACTAAAAAAGGAACTTTATAAAATTTTTCTTTCTAAAAGTACTGAACAATAAGATATAATTTTAATTCTTTTCAAAGTATAGTAATTAGTCAACTTATCAGGAATAAAATTTTTATGGACTCAATGGGTATCTTAGAGTGCACAATTGCTTATTTGAAATCTCTTATAATAATAGCTTTTGTACCTTTGTCAACAATGTTCCTAGGTTATCCACCTCTAAAAATTTATTATTTTGAGAATTATATTTGTTACTATAGCCCAAGTCAAAATATGTAATGTGTATTATAAGTGCTAGAAAATAATCATGGAGGTTCATGGTGAAATAATAAAAATATTTGTTTCTGAGTAGTTTAAAAATGTTTCAGTTCTTGTATGAATACATATATACCATTATTGGGAAATCAAATTTCATTTCAGTTATAATCTCATGGTTTATGAAATTATTTTATACCACTTTCAGGAACTATATTAGCTTTGGTCAGTATAAATTATTAAAACTGTAAAGCTAAAAACCTAAAGAGATATAGTGTAAAACAATATTAAGAGTAGATCAGTAACATTTTAAAACAATTTATTTAGCCAAAACAAACTTTGTACTATATATTAGCATATAAACTTTTGTGATAGTTTATATATCTCACTAATATGATTATAGTTATTAGTATAAATGTTATGTGAATATATAAAGTATAAAAGATAAGTGGTATTTACTGCATATATCAAAGGCTTCTTTCAAATATCTTCATAAACACAAAATCACCATAGCAAAGCATGGAAATGCAGGCAGTTGAATAATAAATATGGATAGTCTAAACACAAGTTAAAGTAGTAAATTATTGGGTGGATTTTATACTAATTTTATACTTTATAATAAATTATATATTTTTTTATTATTTAAATTATATATTTTTTTAGCTGTCACTAAATATTTCACAAAGAACTGAGACAATTATACTTACCTTGCTTATTCTATATGATAAATAACCACCACTAGTATTTTCTTCGATTGAGCCAAGATGAGCTGATATATTCATCACAGCTGATTTTCCAACATTCAAAGGAAACCCATTACTATCTGCAGACTTTAACAATGGTAAAAGAGCCTAAAAACATTCACTACTAAAGTAAAGACATGTCTATTAAAAAGTATTTTATATAAATTGAATAAGACTTATTTATAAGTTTTATGGTAAAACAGTAATATATAGAAATTCTTAGGAAATTTAATCTAAATATTTTTACTATAAAATATGAAAATGAAAAAAATTGCTTTTTTTATTTTTAAACAAATTTAACAGAGTTGAATGAAATTTTACAATCAAATACTTTACAGGTAAATGATTAAACATAATACAATACTAAAACATGATTTTTTAAATTTAAATATGTATATGTCTAGTATATAAACCTACTTACATATAAAAGTGGAAGCCTATAGTACAGTAACAAATTGTTTTAATTTAGTAACATGCATTCAACATCCAAATTTTTGAATGTCCTTTAAAAGTTTGTTTCTTTTTAAAGGGTCTTTTCAGAGATACCATTTTTAACATTCAAAATTTAATTTTAGCTTAATATTTACTTTGATAAAATAAAATAACTTTTATTTTAGCTTTCTATGTGAGCTAATTATGCACACAAGATCTGCAGAAAATCAACCATGCCTTTCTTTATAAGAGGCAAAAAGTCCTAACCTCTTATCCATGTGCAAAAGGGGATTTATTAATTTCTTAAATATGGAATCATAGTAATTAAAATAACACTTTTTTACCTCAAAAGTGATTGCAGATAATACATATATTCTATTTTGTTACTTATGGCAATATTTAAGATAAAGTTCCATATGTTTAGTATTGGTTTAAAAAGAGCTCTATGCTAAACCTTTAGTAGTTATTCCAAGTAACTCGAAGATAATTTATATTACTAAAGATCCTGGCCAAATTTGTACTAAAATGGGACTCAAATAACTGAAATAATTTAAATTACTGGAATCAAATTTCAGTACAAATTTAACCTACTTCCTTTGAATAATATTTTAAAGATAAAGATAATAATATGAAAAACTACAAAAAACTACATTTTCATAATTATATTTTTACTTACTTTTGTAAATAAAAGAGGTGCCATAGAGTTCACTTGAAAGCTGTCAGTAATATTTTTCTCAGATACATTCCTTATTGTATCTTTAAGCATTATACCAGCATTATTTATCAGCAAGTTGATGCCACCACCTTGTATCTGCTGTTGAATATTAGATATGACATTGTTGTATCCATCAAAATCTACCATGTCTAAAAAGATATTTTTAGTATCATAACACTATAGATATATGAACTGAAATTATGATAAAAATTAAAACTATACCAGCTTTTATAATTTTGATGTTTGCACAGCTACTTGCAAGAGACTGAAGCTTCTATAAAAAAAGAAGATAAAATTGTAAGCTTTATTAAGTGAAACAGCTGTTTAACTAAATAAATGATAAATTTGAATAAGATTTAGATTTTAGTATTGAGTAAAAGATAAAAATAGAGATTTTGTGATTTTTTCCAATGAAATAAAATGGAAAAATATTAATATAAAATATAATGAATCAAACTAGTATAAAAATATCAGAATTTTCCCACACATTACTTAAAAAAATTGATAATAATATTGAAGGTGAAATGTTAAATAAATACATAAAAAACACTTGGGGACTGGCAGATCAGCAGAAAAATCCAAATACAAACTTGTGATAAATACAGACATTATGTAAGCCTTAACAATAATTCTTGCCTTATATAAGATTTTAGAGATTAAATAAGTATGACACTAAACTAAGACAATCTGAAAGTGTGACAAATACAACATACAACTTGGTATAACATAAATATCAAAATACTTAAATGAATAAAAGCAGATTATTACTATTGTATGTACATATTTTAATTAATGTGTAGCAGCATTTGTTTTAAAATCATATTTTTTTATCAACTAAAACTACATTTGATGTATTTAAAGCAAAAATATGAAAACATAAAGATTAAAAGATATTTTTTAACTTATGCAAACAATTATACATTTACATCTTTAATGTTCTCAGAAGATTTGAAATTACACAATCATTACTAATAAAATTTTAATTTTGATACACTGCAGAATTTATTTAAAATGACTTTTTAAAACTTTTTACAGATATTTTTATCTAAACCTACTAAATGGATTCTTATTTCATTCATTAATTTCAAAATCCACTTAATAATTACAAAATACTTCATTAAAGTAATTTAACATTAACATTAAAAATCCCCACAAAAAGTAATTTTGTTTACAAAATGCTATTAAATACATTCCTTTGATAAAAAAGAAACATTTACTTTTTCATGATGACAGTATTAACATTTTTTTCCATATACTAATAATTGTTCTATTAGAGGACAAATTTTTTCGGTACATTATGCTTCGAAATAACATACCTCTGCGCTTTCTGGATTTCTACAAAGAGCTAATATATTGGGCGTTTTGGAATATTTTGATAACTGTTTAACAAACTCAAGGCCTAAACCCCGGCTAGCTCCAGTAATTACAATATTGGCCATATTGTAGAGTAACAGTTTTTAGCGTGAAAAGTGAAATGTACGGAACTGTTATATAACGATAACCAAACTATAGCAGACAATATTTACATTTGAGTTGCCATCCATGGTCACAAATATACATGTTTTATCAGCGTGTAACAAACTTTTCGGCAAGCCAACTTTTCTGTAAGATATTATCTATTTCATTTGATTTAGTCGTGTTTTTATCAGTTTAAAAAAGAGAAAAACTTTAGTTAAAAATTTTATCATTTGTGTAAAATTTAATAAAGTTTTTCGTAACTGCGAAAGACTCTGTTTCCATGGTAACTACTGCCCAATGATAAGAAATTTTCTGTTATTTTACTATCGTAAAGTAAACAGTACTACTACGAATGGCCTGTCATTTTAGATGAGAACTATATTTTAACTGTAGAATAATAACTAAAATTTTCAAAAACTTTTAAAATGTGATGCAGTTGTTATTGTATTATTATTTTTATTTTATGAATGTAGCTAAATTCTTTCTTTTATCAAAATATGTTAATAGATTGAAACAAGAAATAGGCATTTTTAAATTTCGTATTAGTTGTTTTGGAGTGTCAATACCATTTTAAGTAAGTAAACTATTAATTTTTAATTTCAAGATTCTTAATTAATACTTCTTATTTTTTGCCTTTTCTTTTACATATTTTATTACTATTTATGATTAGCACTGTTAAAGCATTCTTCAATAATGTTTAGTATAAATTTTTTAAACTTTATTTGCAGATTTATTCCAAAAATATGGATGATCGACGACAAAGCCGAGGGGAGGTAATGGATGGAGGTCCTGGATATGCATATATGATGTTTGTTTTAATGGAAAGTTTGTTAGACAAACTCAAACTTCTAAATTATGAAACTGAATTTACTCAAGAATTGAAAATGAAATATATTAATAGGTATGCAAACGTAAAAATTTAATGGATTTCTATCGAATTTTATGTTTTATTATTCTTTATAAAGTTAGAAATTAGGATTAAAATATGATGTAGTATACTGCCTGATGCAATTTGGAAAATCTCCAAGAGACAATAGATGATTGTTTATAACCTCCAGAAGATGTTACTTAATGTACAAAAAATAATAATAAAACGCTAAAGAAATGGGAATTCTTTCAGCATTTAAAAAAAGAGTTTGTAGCCCTGGATCAGATTTAAAGAGTATCTTCAATTTCCCTTTTGTTTTTAAAATTCTCCATATCATTGAAAGACTTAAATTGCTGGGTTTCTCTTCTGTTGGGTTCTGTTGCATGTGGGTATTCACGGGAATGAAATGGCTGATAGTACTGCAAAATCTGCTACTGAGTACCTTGATTTTCCTCTTCCTTGCAGTGTTGCAAAAAAATGTATAAACAATTGCTTTCATAAAATTTGGCAGAGTGCTTGGGATATAAATATTGATAATAAACTGATTAATATCAAGCCAAAAATTGAAAAGTGGCACCCTTTATCATCCAGAAAGCATGATGTCATCGTCACCTGTCTCCGTATCGGACATACACGGTTCACTCATCGTCATCTCTTGCTGGGAGACTACGCACCTACATGTAAAATTTGTAAGGTCAACATGTCCGTTAAACACACCCTGATCGACTGTCCCATCTTTAATCATCATTGTCTCCAATATTTTAAAACTTCTACTCCTGATATCAAATATCTTTTAAATGCGCCACCACATCCTGAACTTTTTACCTTTTTAAAAATCATTGGATTTTACCCTCACATCTGAATTTTATCCCTCATCGCTGTTCATTACTTTTGATTTTATGTCTACTTTACACTGTTTTTTGCATTTTATACTTGTTTACTTTTATCTTCCATCATCCTTTTATACCTGTTTTGACTTAATCTTTATAGCATTAATATTAACTATTAGTTTGGCACAATGTGTCCCCAGAGGACTCAGTGCCATAAAACTCCATCCATCCATCAATTTCTAAAAGTTTGTAAAATAGTACATTAATTTTCAGAAATCTGAGTAAATTTTTAAAAGATAACAAAAGGTATTATTATAATTATCAGATATAATAAATTATATAAATAAAACTAATAATGTTTTGAAATATAGTTTAGATAAATATTTTCCTTATATTTGTATTCATGTTTTTATTTTGTACTATAAAACATAATTTTTACTTTTGTCAAATGATACACCATATGTGATATCTCTAGTAATTAAATTTATTATTACTGTTAAATATAGTTATTATTATTGTATAAATCAGCAATAATAAAATTACATTTTATTATTTGTTCAAATAAATGCAATTTGTAGTTTTTATACTATGGGATAAAAAGGACCCCCAACAGTTTCTTGCTCAGAAGCTGTCTCTTAGTGCACTTTCTTGCTTTTAATTCCATAAATCCTTTCAAAATTCTCAATTTAGTGTATAAATCAACACAGACATACACAGAGAAGTGAATAAACACAATTTATTCATATCAAATTCATCAAGAAACACAGTTGAAATGCTAACAAACGGTTAAATTAAAATTAAAATTCATAGTTTTATAATATGAAAATTCAAAATAATTAAGGGAGCATACATGCTCTGCATTCTCTTTTTCTAATATCCTTTGTTACTTGAGGCTAAAAGAAAAGGTTACAAACATTAGTTCTTAGAAATTATTTAATCACCATTATGTGGGTTAAACCATATTCTACTGAAAGTGATAAAAATAAGAAACAATAAAATAGAACCAGTTATTGTCTTATGTTAAATTAGAGAAACTCAGCCAATAAAAATTCTTAATTAGAAAATCTTTCATAGGTTTTATTAAAATCATGGACTAAAGAAGATAGTTGTACAGAAAAACAGGAATATTAAACATTATTTATATGAACATTTTTCACATTACCCATTTGACCAATGTTAAAACTCCTGAAATTTGTAAATCAATCATGTAAGATAGTAAATTAATAGTACATTGTTAGACATAAAAATCTAAGGATTATCCATCTCAGTAACTAATTTGATACTTATTAAATGATTTATTTTAAGCACAGTTTTTAGGAGAAAATTGAAGCATTTTAAATTTAGAGTTTTATGAATGCATTTAATTTGACAACATTATTTTTTATATTTATTTGTATTATGCCATTTAGTTATATTAAGCTTTGAAAATTACAATTAAATGTCTTGTTATATAGATCCTAATTCAAAATGATTAAATATCTTATATACATTAATGAACAATTAGCTAAAATTTGTTTATTTATTAGCCTACATAAATATATTTTATCATGATGGTCTTAAAATAATAATTTGAGTAATTTCATCTACTGTTACTTTGATAAAATCATGAAATGGTTAAGAAATCTTTTCATCATATTTCAAAGAAAGTTAAGAGAATTTCAGATGTTGTATATTATGCCATTAGCCAAAACAGCTTCAATTGTTTATATTAATTAGCTATCTTAAATATTTTTAACTATTGGCCTAATAAAAATATTGTACTGAAATCTTTTTACTATCTTATATTTCTATCTCTATGCATTGTTTTATTTATGATATTAAAATATATATATATAAAGTGTTATCATTTAGATAATCCTTTAAATTTCATGGCAGTATCAGAACTTCATACCACATTCAAACGATAATTATATTTTTGTTGTTGCTTTTAATATTGTTATTATATTGAAAATTGATCTGATATTTTAGAATTCTATTGGAATTTTAGATGATCCCATTTCTAAGAAGAAGTTTAACCTAAGATTTGTATACTCTTGATTAACTGGGATTATCAAGCAATTCTTCATCCTGTATAAGCAAATAGTCTAAATAATTGAAATTTTGATGAAAAGTTTAAAAAAATGATAGAAAATACAAAATTATTAAACAATAGAACATTAATTATTTAATTTAATAGAAAAGAAAGATAATAAGCATAAATTTTAATGTTATACACTGAAGAAAATCAAACCATACCATTTTTAAATGCCTGTCTTTCAGAGCAAATTTCATGGTAATTTTGAAACTACTTTTTAAAACTACTCTTCATCAAAAATTACTTCAATAATTTACTTAAAATGTGTGCTTTTTTGTAATTCCCTCTTCTTTTGCATAGTATTCATTTACTAAAACAAACTCTAAATAAATTTTATATTATGGTATTTACTACATAAATAGTATAAATTAATAGTATAGTATTTATAATACTAGGTTTTATAGTACTAGTTATAAGTCTTATAGTACTAGGAAGTAAAAAAAACTTGTTGATTTAAGTTTAACACAAATTCAAATCAGGAAAGGTATCAATCTTGTCTGTATAAAAGCAGTATTAGTTTACAAAATTTATTTATTATAGTTTTTATTATAATTTATTTATATACTGCAGTGTTAAATTGTTATTGAATATCAATATTATTTCAGGCATTATTTTGCATTGCAAACTAATCCAGGTGAACAGTTCTTCTTATTTTCATCTTTAGCTGCATGGTTGATAAGAAAATGTGGAATTAAATTTGAATCTCCTCAAGAGGTATTTTCATGTTATAAAATTTTTATGTAGATAAAATTAATTTATTTTGTATACTTTTAAAAATTACATATTTTTAAGGTATTCACTTATTTTTCATTACTTTTAAAAATTAAATTCCTGAAAGGTGTTCAATGTTCATCTGAACATTATCTTTAATTTTAGATCAACCTTGACCAATCCTTTTTTTTTTTTTTTTTTGTTTTTTTTTTTTTTTTTTTTTTTTTTTTTTTTTTTTTAAGAGCAAAATTCCAAATATTTTTATATAATCCCTTGATGTAATTTTAAAAAATGTGGCAAACTGATAAAATATTAAAAATACTTTTAATTTTTAAATCAGCAAACATAAATTATATAAAGTTTTCTATAAGCATGTTTATGCATAGTTATCATAATTCTATTATTTAGTTTCCTGTTTTTAATATAATAATAAAAATATTACAGCTTTGAAGCATGAAAATAAAGGAAATGCATATAAATTACAAGTACATATATAAATTGAATTTGGACTTCTTATGCATTATTAGCTTTTTAAATATAAGTTTTTAAATAAAATTTCTGCATTAGAATCACAAATTTTACCCTTGATGTCTAAGGTACTAGTTGTCAAATTTATGAAGCTTTTGAGAACTATTGATTTTAAATGTTATTGTGGGAAAAAAAGACAGTAATAAGAATTTTTTTCAAATCTTACACTTATTTAATGGCTACAAACAGACATTTCTAGCTAATAGGAAATCAATTTTATTTAATAAGACTTTAAATAGAAAAAAAATTGAAAGTGAAGTGTACATGAGAAAAAGAAAATTGAAGTAATTCAGTAGAAATGTAAGAACTGATTTTTTTCCAAACTTAATAATTAGAATGAGAATGATAGTGCTCTTTTTGGTCACATAAGTTTATTAATGTAAGTCCAGTGGTGTTGGGGTATCGTTTTGTAATTCCATCACACATGTCCAAGGTTCAATCCTCAGGCTGAGCAAGGCTGACTTAGCCTTTCATCCCTTCAGTGGGTATACAAATTGAAGATCAAGCATGCTTGGGAACTAAACACTGGAGGTTTCATGTAAGGTTGACTACCTAACTGGAACATATACTTCACATTCCAGGGCCCTTGGTCTCGAAAACAGAGATTGGTGCCATAGTCTATGGCCCCCAAGTTGGCCTATAGTGCCTAAGAATTTAATTTATTAATGTTGAGAAAGTAGGTGGTGACTGCCATTTGGATACGGTTCACCCAATGTTCATCAGTCAATCTGTTTTTGTACTTGTTTGCTTTACAAATTTCATTCTGGAAAAAAAAAATGTAGATCTGAAAATTGCCTTCACTTTCAGATCAACCTGGATCAAAATTTAAGTATTTTCCTTTAGGGATAAGATGCAAAATATCATTAGAGCTTAAGAAAAGGAATTTTAAAGATGAATCATTTTGAAACAATTTTGAAGGTAAATAATCATTCCAAGTCAGCCAACCTAAGTGTTACACTGATTGACTGAAAATTTCACCATGAGCTTCTAGTAACTTCAGATCAACTATTTGGCAATCTTTAAGGGCATTCTCTAGAACTCCTAAAATTTCTATTCTTAAAGAGAAGAGCATAATTTTTGTTGTTATGGACTCCTTAAATTGCATAGGATATTGATTAAAAGGGGTTCTCCTTTGTCTGCTCTCAAATTCAACATTTCTGTCATATCTGTGTATAGACAAATATAAATTTTAAGTATTTATTTGATTAGGGTTATATGCCTATAACTAAAGGTACCTATTGCTGGTGCAATATTTTACTGTTAAAATGCATGTATTGCAAAAAACATACAACTTTAATTGTGTGTTTTATTTAATTTTTCTTATTTAAGTATGATGATCCAAATGGTACTATTGCTAGTATACTGGAACAAGTACGTCAAATGGTAAGTTTATTATTCTTTAATTATTTAAATAAATTTATAAGTGAATTTTTAAATAAAAGTAATAGATGCATATATTAAAATTTTATTAATTTTGACTGCTTTACTTTCATTAGGGTGTTGCTGTAGATTTTCCTCCCAGCAAACTGAAACAAGGCTGGGGTGAACAAGTTATTTTTGTATTATCACGTTTAGCAGATCAGGCTCTTCTAAAGAATGGATTTAAGTGGAAGAGGTGAATAATATTATTTGTCTTCATTAGGATTCTCTGCTTTCTGGTACTGTTTTTACAGATAATTTTAAAATATTTTTGTGATAACAATTAATGCTGTATTTCTGAGAATATCTTGATAACATTATTAAGTTCACTCATTTTAATCTTAAAAATAATCAATAATTTTCATCTTAATATTCTTATAACATTCACAAATATGTTGATATATGCATGTCCATGCTAGAGGTTTGAGGTAAAAAGTAGAAGTCTTGCATAGTAATCTGCATTTTATGTTTTACTAATGCAGAGACTAAAAATATTTATTTTAATTATTTTACAGTCTTTCAATTTGAATATTATAATACACAATAGTGGTTCTCAAGCTTTTTGTTGCCAAGGTGTTATTAAATGTCTATGAATTATTGTAGGTGTATTATATTCATATTTTTGAGAATTATTTCATAATAAAGTCAAATGTTACTAGAAAATTATGGAATGAAAAAATACTAAAAGATAATGAGTCATTTGCCCTTTTGTATTGTCCTATTGAACTTTGCAACAAAGATGATTTTTGACTTTTGGTCTAGATGAGACTGAAGCTTAAATAACTTTCATTTTATATGAAGGAAGGCCATTATTTTGCTTTTTTACTTGCAATTAACTTTTGTTCATTTTCTGAATGGGATTCTTCAACGTCAAGTTTCTTTTTGAGAGATGTAACCATATTCTTTAGGTATCTGAAAATAAGTAATATATGCATTACATCCAAATTTTAAAAATACATATATGTGCAACCAGAATACCACATCAGCTACTAATGCCTAATGTATATAAACAGATGTCAAATCAAGGTTTTTCGCATAGAGTAAAAAATGATTACATCACTATAGTGTTCTCCATACTAAATAAAATTGCTGATTAAGCAAATCTTATTTTAAAAATATGTAGAGATGTACAAACCACATTTTCCACAACCAAATATTTTTGTAAAAACTATCTACAACCTAATCACGGACCAATAGGTTATTGCTCTTCACTAGAAATATTGCTGTTAATTTTTGCTATAATAGTGTATTGTACCTGGAGAAGGCTTAGGGCTGTTCACCTAAGAAAGATGATGTGTTGACAAGAACAGTACAGTCATTATAAAGAGGTATAGAATAACTATATTTTATATTTGGTTATATACATCCCTGGAATACCACTGACCATCCCTGAAAATCTTCTAGCATACACCTTCTGGAAACCACTGATATATAATCTAGGTATATTATTATATTACACAAGTGATATACCTTACGTTAATGTATTTCCCTTTGCATATAAACCATTTCTATTCATTTCTGTTTGGTTGTTATAATTTAAGAAAAAGAGAAAGCTTTATAATGCTGCATTAAGATTACTTTGTAAAAGCTAATATAAACAACATAAAAAAAACCAATTAAAAAAAACTCAAAGAAAATAACTCCAAGCCAATTAAGATCTATATTTTGTATATGTATTTTGTACTTATTTTTCTTCTATTGCATTGGAACTTACAAGGAGAGAGAATAAAAAAAATTCTTTAATTTCTTTAACCTATTTTTTTATGCTATAAATTTAATGTAATTTTTAGTTTTTCATAAAAGAATCGAATATCCAAATCACTTATGAAATAATTTTGATCGAGTAGTGTTTTTCTTCTAATTATATTTAAAAGCTCAATAATTTAGAACAATATCTTGTTACATAGCATTGAAGAATGAATTTAATCTTTTAGGATTTAATATTATGCCAGTATTATGTACTCTGAGATAAATTTTTTGTTTGGTAACTTTTTATATGGATGTCATTATTTTGTGCCTTTGTAATTCTCTAAAGTTAAAGCTTTGGAGAAAAAAAACCGTTATGTTTTAATGGACTTAATATTATTTTTATACTTTTACAAAAAAAAAAAAAAAAAAAAAGTAATTTATTGCCAAAGAAGTTTATTTTTCTGTCTTCTTAAAAAATTAAGAGAATAGATTTGAAGTCCATATAGTTTTCAAGTGTTTTATTCTTGATTTATTTTCTCAGGCCAATCATTCTACCTGAAGATGATGATAGTAATGATACAACTATGGATGGAGA
This sequence comes from Pardosa pseudoannulata, assembly GCA_032207245.1. NCBI lineage: Eukaryota > Metazoa > Arthropoda > Arachnida > Araneae > Lycosidae > Pardosa > Pardosa pseudoannulata. The sequence goes on from CM063508.1 coordinate 16,162,882, forward strand.
TGACTCAGAAGTTACAATTGAAAAGATTGAAGAAGAGATGATTGCTGTAATTAATTTTTTATTGGTTTTATCTCAGATACATAAGTTTATAAAGCTATTTTAAAATTTTTTTTCTGTTCCACAGGAAGCTTTTGAAGAAGAAGATTCTGATGATGAAGGAGAGATAATGGATTTAGAAGCACTTCGAAATTTATCAATTTCAAAACAGGTCTATAGATTTCAGTGTTCTTTAGCACTTGTTTTTGAGTTTCTACCTACAAATGCACAGCATTAACTAATACCTATGTTTAGGTATTAGGAATGTTATCTACTTAATAAAATGCTAGGAGATTATTTATTCTCTAAAATGTTTCCAGGTTTGTTTTCTGTGATATGAATTTTAAAAGCTTCCTTCTAGTTATTCTCTAAATAATGACAGGATTTTTGAAATAGTGTCATTTTTACACTTCAGATATCTTAGAATAAAACAGCATGGTTATATCAGTGTGTGATGTTTTATGTCTACTTATTTTATTTTAATATTCTTTTAGGAAAATTCAGAAAAAAATAAGCCTGATGAAGTGATGGAGTCTAATGTTGATGCAATGGAGTGGAAGTTAGAAGTTGAAAGAGTGATGCATCAGTTGAAAGTTACAGTAAGAAATGATTCAAGAGTAAGTGAAAATCTTTATGAAATCTGAATATCTTTATTTTGTTTGGTAATATTAACGTCTATGATGCAAATACAAGGAATTGAAAGTTGTAATAACCATTTGAAAGGCTGTGGTTAATATATTTAGCACCAGTGTCATCAATTTTCTAAATGTCCATGATAAGCTATTTTACCACCTTTTGTGATGCTATTTCAATTTAAATGTAAAAAGGCTGTTGCAGCCATTGAATGAATATTAAGCAAACTGGTAATATTTTCACAAGGACAAATATTCCATAATACATTACCACTGTTATCAAGAACAAGGATGGAACAATTAGTCAGGTTTTATGTCCAACTGCTATTGCCAAATTTAATGAGATTATAAGAGGTGTTGATCATTTTAATCAACTTTGAGAATTTTATATGATTGAATAATGGTAGCATTGGTGATTGATCTTATGGTAGCATAGAATATTTAACTTCTTCATTAATCTGGCTATTGTCAATTCCTTTATTTTGCTAAAATCATGTAGAAAAGATCTGGGATATCTAGGTCAACTATGTTTTTATCTTCGGCTAGCTCAGTAATCAATTTCTGGATTTTTAAGTTAAGCAAAAATAATAACCAGTAAGTTTTTTGAGTAACAAAAAAAAATTCCAGATAAAGTAAAATTAAATAAAACTGGTAACCATCTGCCAATTTTAAAGAATCAATACCAGTACTGTCATTAAGGATCTACTAAGGCATATATCTAAAGAAAACGTGTGCACTACTTGCAATGCCAGTTATATGTTTTCTAAAATTTCATGGACATTCCTTCTGCAGTTTGTAGCCTTTTCAAAATGTATTTAAAATTGCTTACCAGAAAAAAATGGTGTAAAAATCTAATTAATTTTATCTAATAAGCTCAGTGAATTTCTTTTCTGAAAGAATTCTCAATCCCCATAATATTTTGATACTTCTTCTCTAGAAATAAATAGCATTACAAGATTAAAAAGGCAAAAATAATTTTCTCAAATGTGTGCAATAAATATTTAGAATTAAAGAATAGAACTTTACAGAAATGAATTTTTGAAGATTATTGATTTATGTTCCGAATTGAATTTTTATATTTTAGCGATGCATGACTATTATAAAGTTTGAAAGCATATGCTTTTAAAGTTATGGCATCTATAAAGCTTTAATTCATATAATTTATATTTTTAGTCTCAAACTGAAATTTATAAAATGCATCTTTTTACTTTGTAAAGGATTTTAATTCAATTAACATGGTACTGTTTCCCTTTAACTTTTGATAAGTTTATTTTTTATGGGATTTATACAATTTCATATTCATCTTTAAGTTTTGTTTATTATGGGTAGATTTTTAATGAATTCACAGCTAAGATGTACAAAAGTTTTACATCCAGTTATATGTTTGATATCAATATCGCAAAGATAGAGAAGATTTAGAGTAAAGTATCAGTTTTATACTTAAAACTTTAATATTCAGAAAGTTAATGCATATCTTTTATATCTCTTTCAAAATAAAGAAAATATTTTAATGTGTTGAAGTATTTTTTTCTTCTGAAAAGATTATTAATGCTTTATAATTATTACCATTGTCTAAGAATTATTTTAGAGTTTTTCCATTATGTGAGTATCATTTTTTATTCTAATAATCTGAAAAACTATTTAGAATGTGTTTAAAAAATAACATATATCTCTCTTTTGTAACCAGCATTAATTTTTCCTGCATGATAACTAAAAATACATTGTAAAACATTGTTATTTATAGCCATTCAATTGTATTTTTATTTTGACTAATAAACTTTCATGCATTGAACTTAGTCATCAATTGCTTTTACTTTTCACTTTCATAACTGTTACAATGTATGAGCTGTATAGTGAATAAGTAATATTGTAATGTTTACTTATATTCAGGATTGGCGAAGTCACTTGGATCAAATACAACAACACCGAAAGAATATTGAAGAAACATTATCAACTACAAAGCAACAGCTTGATAAATTACATTCAGACATCAGTCGATCTATGGAGAAAATTAGCAGCAGAGAAAAGTACTTAAATAATCAATTAGAACAATTAATTCTTGAATACCGTACTGCCCAAGACCAATTGGCACAAGTAAAAGAGCAGTACAAATCTGTTAGTGGAGGAGTTACTGAAAGATCTCGTACATTATCACAGGTATATTCCCTTTATGTATAGTTAATATTATTTTGTTCATTTTAGTCTAATTTTTAGTATGATGACATTGTTTTTTATTTTTGCTAGGCTTTATTAGCCAGTTGAGTTATTATTTTATGCACAGTGAAACTATTTTTATTAAAAATATTTTTTAATTCATTTTTACTCAAATTTTTATGTATTTGTAACAAAGTAAAAATTTATTCTTATAAGTAGCTTAATAATTTTCCTCAATTTTAATTTTACATTGTAATGAGAAATATACTCATACAGAGAATGAGTTTGTGGATTCAAATCCCATTGCTAGCATAGATGTTTGAAGCCATTCAAATTTGGGTTTAAACACTAGGTCCCAGTCTCATTAGTCTTAGTATAGCGAAACAGTAACCATAGCACTTCAAACCAACTAACCAATCCAGAGAACAAAACTATTTCTGCTTCTCAAGAACAAAATCCTTAATTTCAAATTCTTTCCCTATTTTAATGCAGTTCTCATGAAATCTCAGTGACTCATTTGGATATTAAACCCTGCCAGGGACACCTTTTACTGACCATCTGGTATTCATAGCACCCAAAAATACCAAACTAAAATATTTTCTCATGGGAATTGGCATACTCTTGCAACAACAACAGTGATGACAAAGTGTACATCACTTCATTGGTAGATTTGGTTCTGTAAAGGATGTGGCAAATAAATCCAATATTTTATAAATGAGAGTATAAATTTTTCAATATTCTATTTTATTTCATGCTAAAAGGTAGAAAATAGAGCGGTACTGCTGCATTCTCATCTGTGATACTTTCCAGTAAATTGATAGAAACCATTTTTGTGGTTTGTTAACATTCTAGTTGGTCTCTCAAAGTCGCAAAATCAGAGCTCAATGTTCAATTACATCATATAGATCCCATGAGATTGGAAACAGACATAGGAGTAAAAAATGGAAGTTAAGAATTTTTTATGGTAAAAATTAAGTGATTTGCTCCAGAGATTTTGTTCATAACAATATGAAATTAAAATTGGAAAAAATAATTTAGATGCATTTGGATTAAATTTTTAATACACTGCATTGATAAATATCTTAATATCTCCTTTCATTAATTTGACAAATATTGTAAATAATTTTACTTAAAAATATTAAATTAATATCTACTATTTTCACTACTGTCTGAAACACACAGTATGTAAAAACAATGCTAAATGAAAGTACTTTTTTTCCCCTAAAAATGTATTTTTTACAGAATTAACTTCAAATATGCAATGTGATAAATTAATAACATAAACTAAAAATTTCAAACTTTCACTTTAAGGCATGGGAATTTTTGTGAAAGAAAAGAATCTGAAATTAACATGTATCAGAAAAAGAAAATTCTTTTAAAAAGCTTTTTATTTTTTTACTACAGTTTTTGGTTTCTGTAATGTTTTTAAATTAAATATTTGAAGATAATCATTAATTAATAAACTTTTGATTACAAATGCTTAAAATATTTCTTACTGAAAGATATCTTTGAGATAGATAATCTTTATAAATCTAAAATTTTGTAAACTGAATCTCTTAATTTTAAGGTATATGAGGGTCACATAATTTTTGTCATTTGTTGTGATTTTTAACATGATTTTCTATAAATATAAAATTTATGGCATCTCTGCTTCATAGATAACTGAAGAATTAGAACAAGTAAAACAGGAGATGGATGAAAGAGGTTCAAATATGACAGATGGAAGTATGTAAAATTAGCTTCTTTCATTTTTTTTAACTATCAAAGAGTTATTATTATTATATCGAAGATTTTGGATTATACATTTTATAATGCATTTTTATTTAGTTCTTGACAGGAAAATTAAATTTTTAACACAAGAACTTTTACTGAGTATTTAATATTTAATTTGATTTCAAACAAACTGGATGTATCCAGCAGATGATTTAAACATCTTCAACACTATTTATTTAAAAAAATCTATCAGTAATGATCCTGAAACATCAAAACTGTTTAAAAATCTGTTGTGATCAAAATGAGATTTTTAATACCAGTTGAAAATAATTCAGGTTACATATCCTCTATGAGATTTTGCTGATTTAATTTTGCTTAATATGGAGAAGTTTTGCTTAATCTCACGATGACAAGCCTAGAAGTAAAACAAAAGTTTTCGTTGACCCATGACATAAGTTTACAAAGTTCAGTATATTTTAAATTATTTTTCAGTGTATTAAAGTAAAATTTCTGTTTTAAATCAATAATTAATTACCAAATGGAAGTTTTTTATGTTAACCCACACTTCAAAATTTTGTAATAAAACAGTGTTTATAATTACAATATTAAGCTAGTTTATGTTGTCGAGCATAATGTTCTTTTAAATGTTAACACATTATATTTATGAATATATTGTGATAAGAAAATTGCACCATTAACCAAGGCAGAATATTTTTAATAGGAGAAGATTAACATTTTGTTAATTGTTAAAAGTTAAGCTTTTGCACTCAGCTTGATTTATCAATTTTATAATAAGCAAAAATATTGTTTTGTTCTATCCCCATAACTTTCATATAATATAAAGATTTGTAAAGCACTACCTTTATATGGACTTATTAAAGACTTTTTAAAAGTACTAACTGCCCCTTGTATGTTTTTATATTTCAATAAATGTTAATTTCTTTAAATCATTGAAAATGAATCTAAAAAGAAAATTCTTATCTTAAACTAATTGTAAACTTATGCCAAACTTTAAAAATTAAGGGGGTTGTGTTTAAGATGTTTTGTCTATTAATTTTATGTGCAGGGTATATCAGAAAGAAAGACTCCATTGTCCAAAATTGTAAAAATAAATTTCTAAACTGTTAAATTTATGAAACAATGAAGATCTTGTAAATGTAAATTATGTTGGTAGATGAGGCATGGCCTAGAGTTTTAGGAAATAGCCACTAGAGAACTTTTGACTTATAAAAAGCAGTGTCTTGAGGGTGGATTGTTATATAGGTCGAGATTCTGCCTTACATTCATGGAGTTGTAGTGTCTAAACATAACTCTGCCCTTTATTTTAGATGCATGAAGGAATATACTTTTGTACCACTGTCATAGGGTATTAGCAGTGGTATCATTTAGCTAATGTTGTAATGTTATAGATGTTTCTAGAAGTTAATATGTAGAACATTTATAATATATATGTATAGCATTAGTATCATTGATGAAACGTTAGTACTTTTTATACTTCGTTCTGTTATTTTTATGTGACTTCATTAAAAGTTATTAGGTTCAAAATTGGATCATTCTTTTGACACAACCTGCCCTACTGTATTAAATTAAATAATTTTCACTTTGATTTTCACAGGTAACTGAAACATAAACCAATATTTTAGTATTTTCTGTAGTGAAAACTGTAGCTACTATAGTTAATCAAAGTAAAAAAAAAAAGTTATTATTTTTCTTTCAAAACAACTGGTGAATATTTTGACACATATATGTTTTGATACAACCTGCATTACTGTATTACATAAAATAGTTTTCACTTTGATTTTCATAGGTAACTGAAACATAAACCAATATTTTAATATTTTTTGTTTGGGAAAACTGTAGATACTATAGTTAATCACAGTAAAAAAAAAGTTATTATTTTTCTTTCAGAACCGTTGGTGAATATTCGTAAAGCTTTGTCCAAGTTAAAAGTGGAATTAAGTCAGATGGATGTTAGGATAGGGGTTGCTTCTCACACTCTTTTACAAGCAAAGCTGAAAGAAAAAGGAAATTTGCAAAGAGCTGTCAACAATCCTCCAACATTAAACTCTTTTACAATATTTTAAATTGCACAGGCTATATATTTTACAGACACACTAGTTGTCTGCCTTTACAGAGTTGTTATATTTTAATGTTGTTTTTGATGAAACTATCTAGTCATGCCCAAAGTTCAGATTAGTAAATCTCTGTGATACCTTGTCAAGATTAAAACGAATAAAAATTTTAAAAAATAGAAAAGGAAAAAAAATTATCTCTTATGCTGGCTGCTTTGATTTTTTTAGCTTGTGTATTACCTATTAAAGACAAATATTGGATGCAGGAATTTACTAATCCAAAGTTTGGATTAATAAATTCCTGTGATTTGATGTCAAGATTAAAATAAGTAAACAATTTAAAAATAGAGAAAGAGAAAACAATTGCTTATGTTAGCTGTAGTGATTTTGAAGCATGTGTATTATTTATTAAAGACTAATATAATCTGCATAGAAATCTCTTTCTGACAACATTGAATGTTTCTTTTTAGAGAAATTTGACTTGAAATTCATACAGTTATAATTCAAATGTAAGTTAGTTTTTTTTGTGTGTGTGTGAAATATTGACAAATTCTAAATAAAGCAGCCATCATACAAAATCTTCTAAATTATTATTTTGTAAATATATTCATCATCATCATCATCAATAGTTCTTTTTGTGTCTTAAGACACATAAGGCCTTTAATCTAGATCTCCACAGTTTCTGGTCTAATGCAGCTAATCTTGCTTTACTCCAGTCCTCCCATCCAGCCTTTCATTTTCCATCATGCACTTCCAGGTGAGATTTGGACACCCTTTCTCCCTCTACCCCAAAAGTGCTTATATTAATGCAACACTTGGTATGATGTTGTCCCTCATTCTGAAAATGTACCCTGTTAATTACCATCATCTGTATTTCATTTCTTTTTCTATTTCATTATACCTTGCCCTGTTTAAAAGTTCTTCATTTGAAATGTTATAAGGTCAGAAAATTTTAAAGCTGATTCTCAGGTATTTATTAAAAAAAAAAAAATCTGTGCACTGTGATTCAGAAACCTTTATTACTGTTATATTAAAAGATATATATAGAAAGATTCTAGTATTTTTTCTTTTGTTCCATACTTTCATGGTTAATTTGTTTTCACACAGTACAACCTCCTGAATGAGGAATTGTTTTGGATGTAGCAATTCTGGATTTTAGAGAGATTTTTAAGTAACCTAACACATTAGGCTAAAATAAAAAAAAATGCATGTGTGAAAAAATATATTAAATTGTTTAATTGTTAAATAAACAAGACTTATACTGCATTTACTTATATTAAAATTTAAACATTTCATTTTATGTCTCTTGCCTTAGTTTAGGTGTATTAGAAATTATTTTTTTGTGAATCCAGTATCCTGCTAGAATTTCATGCTTTGATATGAAATTCCTCTGCTCCAAGCCTGATCTGATATCACTTTATTTAGTGATTATATCAGGATTTCTGTTCATACTTTTCATTTTTGCCACATTCTGATTCACTTTCATCATCATTACATTACTATCATTATCTTTCTTATTTACAGTATGATCAATAATTTCAGAATCGTTTATCAAACTGACGATCAATCTATTGTCATCAGTTTCTAAGATCTTTTATATGTCTAAGTTATCAAGTTTAATATTTTACTTATTACAAATTCTAATAATTCTTGTGTTTCAGATTCTTCCTGAAACACTTAAAAAAAATCGTTACTACCTTCATTGTTATCATCAGCAAAAATCCTTCTAAGAAACAAGTTATGCCAAACATTTTATTTTTTAAATTTTCATATTTACACTGATCCAAGTATTTGCAATGGACCATTTCTGCACCCTTTCACCTTCATTAATGTGGTTCAACATTTTTCTTAAAATATTATTTTTACAGCTACATTTTACAGACATCTGTCAGCAAATTAAAAAAAAAATCATTTTGGATTAAGGAAGTTTCCAGATTTTGGAGGTTGCACTGTACAGACACACACATGCACACACAAACACACACATACATATTATATATATATGTAAATCTATATGTTTGTATATATACATGTATACATATATATACAGATACAGATAATTATATATATATATATATCTTGTGTATGTATATCTAATTATCTGTATCTGTATATATATATGTATATGACAGGGATAAATGGTTAAAGCATGGAAGACACATTTGATTTCATATATAAAAACTTCTTTATTGTAATCCTTCTGTCTACGGTTATGCCATTTAGATATCCTTTGTTCTCATTCTTTGCCATGACAAGAGTGGAGGATGTTATCAGCCAGAGTTCTTGCTCAGAACTGTCTCTTTTGGCATTGCTACCTAAGCAAATTCCTATGTCTACTTTTGTGTCAGCTTTTTTACTCTGTATAGTTCCGTTCAAGGGTGTGTCTTTCTAAATATTTTTAATTATAACTCGCTTAATTCTTAAAACCCATTTTTAAACCTGACATATATATATATATATATATATATGCATGCATATGTACATACATACCAATACATGTATGTATTTATATGTGTGTGTTGGTACATATATATAGGCATATAAAAGGGAAACTCTGCTTATTTATTTATTAATTCCACATAATGTAATATTTTAGCAATCGATAAGTTTAGGCTTGTTACTAGGCAGTTCTTTTATTATTTTTTTTTTAATATCCCCTTACCATAAAGTATTTTTAATCAGTTGCAATATAGATATTGATGAGTTGTTTTTGCTGAAAAATAATTATTAAACTCATAATGTATTATATTTATTGTTTGATAATTGTTGGTGACCAAAATTAAATAATATTTATATTTTAAATGTTTGTTATAGCTTATTTTGCTTTTAATCTTAAAGATTTTGTTCATCACAGTTTTATGAATGTTTATGCATACAGATTTTATGAAGTTTCTTGGATTGTTCAAATATTTTGTGACTTGCAACAAAGCAAGCAAAATAAAATTTATTTATCAAATGTTTTTGAGTATTATTGTTTTAATATTGAAGTAAATTTTGCTTTATAAAGTATGATTTTAAAATGATCTTATGAATTTAATAAAATATGAAATATGATTTTAAGAGTAAATTTGATTCATAAATATTTTATGAGTCAAAAATTTACTATGCATTGTTAATTTAATTTTGCATTTTTACCCCTTTATCTAAAATGAAGCACTGAATGTGTTTTTAATGTGAATTGTTAATTTAATTTTGCATTTTTACTCCTTTATCTAAAATAAAGCACTGAATGTGTGGATTTTTTCCGAAGAACATAAAATGAATGATAGCCATAAGAAGATAAATCCAAGACGAATTTTAGATATTTGGCCACCCCTATTCAGCCAAAAATAGAAAAAATTAAAAAAGAAAAAAAATTATAAATGTAACAGGAAAATAAAAATTTTATTACATAACAAAATCGGGAAAACATGAAAAAAATTGTATTTTAGAAAAGCTAGGTTTTACTACATTATTATGTACAAAAGTAGTTATGAGTTTCATATAGTAATTGTTACTTAGTTGATATAATTGCCAAATTTGTTAAACATTCTTGTAACATTGCAGGTTGCAAGTAATTTTAAAATTTTCAATTTTGAAGATGAAATATTTATCTGATGCTACCAGGGGCACAAGGGCAGTGTTTAGTGATTTCCCCCCCCCCTCCCCTTGAGCTCAGACAAAATGGCAAAAATAAAAATTTTAGAAATTATGGGGGCTATTATTTTTTAGAATTAAGAACCCCCTTGAAAAACTTCTGCGTATGCAACTGGATGCTACTATTTGATATTAGCAAAGTTAAAATAATTTTTTAAACTACATATGAATTTTGAAAACCTGCCTAAATATTATTTTTAAATATACCTCTAATAAGGTGGTATTTTGGTTCTAGTTTTTAAAATACTTTTCTATTGGGAAAAATAAACTTTATAAAAACATTTTATGCAGTATAATTCTTTATAGATTGAAAGACTGTAATATAATTATATTGGGTGAAAATTTTATATTATTGAGTGGTATTTTATATTATTAGGCCATGACGATCTTACGAAATAGCGACTTCAGTGATTATGTCCTCATTATTTTGGTTTGGTTTTGGTCATTTGTTTTGCTGGACTTAGACTAACGACACCGGGACCTATTGCTTAAAGCCAATTCCTAACGACTACGAACATTTATGCGAGCAGAGGGATTTGAACTCAGAAAGTCTGGTTCCGAAGAGAATCGCCCTACCCATCCGACTGAATGATGGCCGAATGGTAAAGCGCTGCTCTTCGGTATTGGAGTTCGCGGGGTTGAATCCCGCTGCTGGCATGGATGTTCGTAGCCTTTCGGAATCGGCTTTAAGCAATAAGTCCCGATTTCGTTAACCTTGTAAGCAAAACAGTAAACTATAGCGTTCCAAACCAAACCAAACTACACATTCGGCCATCGTCTCGTCATTTTAATACACATTCTGGGGTGAAAACAGAATCCGAACGAAGACAATTCTCCCCCGGAAAAAGAAAAGCTAAAAAATAATTTTTTAAATTTAATAATTCTAGTTAAAGGGTAGAGTTAACAAACAAGAAATTAAAATTATTGTGGAAATCGACTTTATAGTTGTTGTTTCTGATGCCACTTGGTCAAACCAAGCCCGATCGATCCATACGCTACTCGTATTAAGGCAAAGGTGTGTGCCTTTCTTTTTTTAAAGAACACCGTTAGGGTGAAAGTACAACTTTTGCTTAAGTGTGTTCTCATAATTTAGAAGATCCATAGGCCTGGATGTGCCACCCCAGAGGTATTGGTTGAGAATTTGGAGGACCTTGTGACCACGAACATATTTTACCTGCCCCAGTCACCTTTAACGAGCACGGCGGATCTCAGGTCGGCTCGGGCTTCGAACCGCAACCCTCCAATTACGAGAGCGTTGCTTTTGCCGAGTGAGCTATCGCAGTTCTGAAATTTAACTTTCTTGCATATAAGAATAGATTTCGGTAGTCCTAAAATTTCGGAAGTCTATAAAAAATTTCAGAAGGTATTCATCGGCTAAACTAAGCTATAGAATATAACATCCAAATTTAGCAATTGCATTTAGAATTTTTCTCTGCCTGCATCTAAAGACAATTTCTTGTTGGCGTTTTTTTTCAACCACAATGATAAAATCTTATCTTCGCTCCAGTTGGATATGGTTTTGGGACAGGAACAACTAGGAAATAGGTCTTTACTGTGCACTGAAAAAGAAACCGCAAAACTACGATGAAGTCATGGTCTTATTCGCGGATACTAGGAAAGTAATGTAGAGTGAAAATCGTTAAGCACGAAACTGAGGGGACTGAAATATTTTTTTGTGTTAAAGGATTCTGGAAATAATAATGTTACGTTGATTAAGTGTTTAAGAAAGAAGAAATTAAAACTCATTAATAAAACACACCTGGACAAATATATCTTGATTAAATGATTTTATACAATTAAATGCTTAAGGAATACAACAGGAATACAACTTATCATTTGTAGATGTGGAAGACTCCTCTGGATTCGGCGTCGGTCTCGCAAAAATGGTGTCGCTTTTTTCTTTGTCTCGTGTCTCTCCAAATATCTATCCCGCAAGCAGCGGATGCTAGCAGCGTCCACTATCGTCTTTCCTCTGGTAACAACCTCATACAAAAAAAAAAAAAAAAAAAAAGCTTGTTCCCGCGGAGAAAAAAACTCGACCACTCGAGAACGGAGGGGTCAAATCCCGCTATAGTCCGAATTCTTCCAAGCCCAGTCAGCCGAACGATGGCCGAATGGTTAGGGTGCTGGCCTTCGGACCCGGAGTTCGTGGGTTCGAATCCCACACTGGTATGGATGTTCGTAGCCGTTCGGAATCGGCTTTAAGCAGCAGGTCCCGGTCTCATTAGCCCTCGTGTTGAAAAAAGTAGACCGTAGCACTCCAAACCAAACCAAAATCCTAGCCCAGACCGCTCCTGTTCTGTCTGCCTTTGGCGATAGCTTACGAGAAGTAAAAAAAAAAAAAGTTGAAGCACCGAATGTAATTTATTGTTACAAGGATATTAGAAAAAAAAAACATATTTAACAAAATTTTTTTAGAGTACGTTTTGTTTGCATAGATATGTATAAATGCATGTACGTATTTAATAAAAATCAATGAAACAAAAACATTCACTAGAACTTAATGAAGTTTAATACAAAATTTTCACGTGTTGTAAAAAAGAAAACATTTATTGAGTTTTTAGAGAATAATCTGATATTTTTTCTGCATTCTCTTTTTATACCATGAAATTGCCCGATGCGTCCATTTTGTTATTCATATCTCCATTGGAATGTGCGTCTAAATAATTGTGCAAACTTTTAGCGATGTTCGTCATTTTGGCATGAAAATGCATAGTAGTTTGTCGGGACTGCTGTATTATTTCGTGTTAACCGATATTTCGTTTTAAGCGTTTTCGTGTTAAACGTATTTCACTATAAATACTTTTCCTCTTCATGTAATACATAAATTTGTTAGTTTCTTGATTTGGAATTTCAGAGTTCTTTCTGAATATGTTATATACAATAAAACTAGAGGTTTTCTTATGTGTGTCTACCCCTGAATATCATAGTACAATGTGGTTTTAAAATATCAAAGTAATTAAAAAACTATATAATGAACAAATATAAAGTCTAAAATGATTAATAAAGTAACTACACAATACATGGAATAGTAAAATTAACATTGAAAAGATATAAACTATATGTGGTATTAAATGCTAATTTTTAAAACAGAAGTATAACAAAGGAAAAATTTTGAAAGAAAATGAACATTTTCAATTTTTTTTTTACTATTATTATAAAATATGCTCGCCTTGAAGATTTGAAAAAAAATTCCCAATTTCTTCCGACTGTGAATCAATATTGTGATGAATTGCTAAGAGTGCTAGTCAATTTGTTCTTGTCGAATAAAATTTGCACCTACTGTTTTACTCAACTTCACTAAACACATTGTTTTCTAAGCATACTGTTGTCTGTACACTGCTAGGAAGATGTCACACCCATACACATGGTTCATTTTCTTTCCACAAAATGATCTTTTAGAATTTTTGAATTTCGGGAAGGGATAGGTCCCCTAAATCTCCTCCTTGCCTGCGGTCTTGCCTCCCCACGTCACTATATTTTGTGGTACTGGCACAAGCTAGTTTTTTGCTACGGGCGCCAAAGGAAGTAGGCCAAATGGTCCTGCTCGACCAAATGTTCAACGAGGTCAATTAATTTACAGAGTACCTAGCAGTAAAGAATTTATTACTTTAACCTCCGAACGTAAAAGATGAGAGCATAATTTGGAGCATGAACGTGAATTTGGAACACTTCTGCCTCCTCCGAATCGAAAGATTGAAAGTTCCGCAAGGTTTTGAGAACTGTTCTTATATTAAAGCTATGAGTAAACAACTTTCTGTTTAACACGTTGACGAACCCTTTTGTGTATAGCTGTCAAAGCGAAGTTCACTAAGGGACATGACAGCAATAGCCGTCCAAAACGAAACGGTCGTTTTTGGACACTACGGCTATAGCGGCACAAATGTGCATTTCCCGGCGTACAAGTAGAAGCCCAGAGTCATGGTTTGGAAACAATTTTTTAGGTTGAATTTCATTTTCCACCTGCTCGTTTATCAAACCGAAAATAATGTGTTGTAATTATAAAATTATAATTTTTTTTGTCATTTATTTATTTTTGTTTGATTATGAACTAACATTTCGTGTAAAACTCCAAAAAATACTTTGTTTCCCACATAAAATTGCTTATATGAGTCATTAAACCTGTCATTTACGTTTTTAAACTTTTGCTGTTATAGCCGCCATCGTCCCATTATTTAGAGTCCGCTGGTGCCATGACGGTTATAGCTGCAACTTAATTAAAGGTGCTGAATGAATCAAAATTAAGTTTATTTAAGCAGAAAGAGTAAAACTATACTTCTCATCTTCTAAAAATTACAAAAACATATGTTAATTTTCGAACTTGACTTGTTCTTATTGTTCGTCAATGTGTTAATTAAGAAGTTAACAGTTACTCCCGAGTTCCCTGAACAATGGCCCACTTGAGAGGTTCTTTAATCGGGAGTTCATGTTAACTATCATTTCACTGGATTCCACAATGAAATTGTTTTAAGACTTCTTGTCTTAGACTCCATCTACATTCCATTGAATACCTTTTTGATTTTTGGCAGCATGCTATTTTTTCCCTACAGTTTATATCTTTTACCTTGTCAGATAAAAGATACAAAGTGTAAGAAAAAAATACAATTTTAACAGATTAGTTATCCATAGATTAAGCATTAGTCTGTGTAGTTATCAAAGAAATTATCTCGGTCTAAAAATATTTTTTAGGAAAAAATATTTTTCAGAGTTTTAGATTACGAATGATATAAATTTCGGGTTTTTTTATTTAGATGCACAATCATCCTTGTCAAAATTAGTCAACAATTCTGGATGTCACATAAAACTTATTTCTATTAAAAAAAAAAAAAAAAAAAAAAACGATAAGTACAGATTGGTTAAAATGGAAAATTCAGGTATCACAGCTTTACTAAATTTTAACTTTAAATCGCACTGTGTCTAGATTACCTGGATTTGTATATAGTTAAGAACCGATTCTTTGCTTATCGAAGAAATTGCAGAAAACAAAAAAAAAAAAAAAAAAAAAAGCTTGTATTCTAAAGATTTAAAATCCGCAAATGCTTTTTTTTTTAAATTCATTCCAAAGACTTGGTAGTTGTTCTGCATATTTTTGAGCTTACAAGGGTAACATTTCGTAACATTTTCGATTGTTACTTCGATGAAAAATTTCGTGAAGTACATCTGTACATAATAAGCGAGCAAGCGTGAGATGGGTTATTATACTTTTTTTAAATCAAATCTTTTACACTTTGTTTGTATAAAAAATTTTTTTTATAACTTTTACCTCCTACAAGGCAATTAATCGCAACGTGACGAACTACTATAATGCCCTTCCCATTCATTTTCATGTTTACAACAGCCAATACACACACTGCCCTTCCGTTTGAAACTAAAGCCAGAATTGTCATAATTTGAGAATTTGCCCTACTGCGTGAAATCGCCTTATACCGCTCCCTAGGCACCCCGTCCCCAACTGAAATAGCAAAAAAAAAAAAACTTTATAACTACACATTCCTTTTCTATCAAAAAAAAAAAAAAAAATCCTATCATTTTTTTTACCAACTTTTCAGAAAAAACTCGTGCTTTTAAGGGTTTAAGGAATGCTACAAAATTCTAGCAAACAAAGTAAGCTTGTATTCTAAAGATTTAAGATCCGTAAATGCTTTTTTAAATACGTTCCATAGACTTAGTAGATGTTCAGCATATTTTTCATCTTACAAGGGTAACATTTCGTACAGAATGCTAATTTGCATAATTTGTTTTAATGATGAACTTCCATTAGCTTTTTAAAATTTAGTTTATTACTACAGTGTTAAAAGAGGCAGTGAGTCTCATGTCTATGTGATGATCCGGTCATGAACTAAAAGCCATTATCTTTTTGATTATTGAAATTTTCAAGGGCTTCGAAAAAGAACAAGTAATATATATAAAAAATTTTTTAATCAATTCCTATTTAGGTCAGCGAAGAAAAAATTTATTTTCTTACTTTTTATTAAATAATATCATTACATGTGAAATAATAAAAAAAAAATCTCGTGTAATAATTTTTTCTCGTGTAATCATTTCAAATCCCGATTTTTAGGTTTACTGCTAACTGAATGACAACGCAGTGGCGAAATAAGAAGGGAGAGTCTCTTGGGGCGAGTCTTGTTGGCGAAATAAGAATCGCGCCATGCTCTTGGAGCGAATCTTCTGATAAAACTAAAATTAATCATTGAGTTTAATTGATGAATTAATAATTGAAAAAACTGTATTAACATCAAGTGTCATCCACTATAAGTTAAAAAAATATATTTGAACTTGAGTGAATGAATAAAAAGAATTGAAAATTTGAACAAGATACATAAATAAATAAATATATATATATATATATATATATATATATATATATATATATATATATATATATATATATATATATATATATATATATAGAGAGAGAGAGAGAGAGAGAGAGAGAACTAATAGTAAGAATTGAAAAAAAAAATACAATTGGGTCGTTCTTATTGAATCCAGGTCTTATAGCTAGTAATTCAAATTTTGAAAAGAATTCTTTAAAAAATAATTATTTTTCGACCTGAAACTCCAAGGCGGTGGTTGTCAAACGTTATTTCCCAATCAGTTTTCCCATAGATATGTGGGTTGTTTTATTTTCGCAAGTTCCAGAACTGTATTTTTCCCACCTCGTTCATTAAGACAATAATAACCAAAATAAAAAGCAGATACGCGAGCGTGATTGCTGCAATATTTGGTGTTTTTTCCCTTCTCATCATCGCTACATAAATCGCCCGTGTTATAATGATCACCATTTACATAGAAATAACGAACGGGTGTTTCTGAATGTGGCAACAGTCCACAAAAGAATTGATGTGAAAATCCCTGAAACACTCTTGTGTTTTCCCCGATGGTTAGGTACTGTTAATCGAAATTATTACGATACTCCCTTGGAATATTTTTCAAGAACATGTTTTAATATTGCCCTACGAGTATAAATTTTTTTTTCGTGCACTTTTTTATATTTGGAAATTTTGCATTTAATGAATTTTCTCTTAAAAGTATTTTATAAGCATTACTAAACTTTATTTTTCTACTATTTTGCAACTTTTTTTTTCAGGTTGTTCTTTCTTCCACTTAAATTGTTTTTTACTTTCTCGTTCAAAATAAGGAAAACAATGTAAGCATGAAAACTCTCGATCTTCAAATTTCAACGAAAATACTCATTTTGATCATGGCTGAATCAATTTTGACAAGAGTTAGTGTTACGGCTGTACGTGCACACTGTAACTTTTAAATTATAAATATTCATTTTGAACATCCCTGAATGCATTTTGAATAGTTTCGTTGCAACGTCTCTACATGGTATACATATATCTCGCATAGCTAAAAAACGCTTCAACGTAGAATGTTGAAATTTATATTTAGGATTGGTGTAACATCTAGTTGTGTGCACCTCCCATATATATATATATATATATATATATATATATATGGGAGGTGCACAACTAGATGTTACACCAAAATATATATTAGCTTCGGTAGACTGGTTTGAAAGAATTTAAGCAGCGAATACTCCTTTTAATTCTGAGTTTTTGTGGCTGGGGAAATAAATAGGAAAGAATGAGAAGGGGAACTGGAGAATTTTAGGTAGATATTTTAAGTGTAATAATTTTGATATATTACACACACACACACACATATATATGTGCGTATGTATATATATATGTATATATATGTATATATATATATATATATATATATATATATATATTTATATTTATTTATATATATATTTGTATGTTTATATATGTATATATATATGAGAATATGTATATATATATATATATATATATATATATATATATATTGTAGATATAATGTGTGTTGTCCTGGTTGACACCCAACACCAGGTCGCTGAGCTCATCGGGCAACGCGAGGAGTCTTCAACGAGACGCGACGAGAGACAGACGTATTATTGACCTGGAGAGACGCTCGTGGGTTTTTGGCGAGAGCGGCGGACGACGGCCCTCTCAGTATTCAACAGAGCTTGCAGACGGCATCTCTCCCATCAATCCCCATCAACAGTCTGGAATAGCACAAATGGATCAATTTATTTGAAATTCATTTCTGTATTAAATTGTGTTCGTCAAATTAAGTCTAAGTTTTATTCTGAGTGAAGTGATTGTGACGTTTACCCGGTATCCCGTTGTGGACGTACAAGGGTACCACATATATACCTATATATATGTATATATATATATATATATATATATATATATATATATATATATATATATATATATATATATATGTGTGTTGTGTGTGTGTGTGTGTGTGTGTGTGTGTGTGTATGTATGTATATTGTGAAGACTCCACTTTATCCGAGCACACTCCAAAACAGCTGATCGCAGTGCATATGTTTACCTGGACAATATCGTGTCGCAGAGTCGGGGATCTTGACAATCGGACTAAATAGACGAATACGCCCCTGATGGATCTCGTTAATGAATGCTCGGATATTCCATGAAGGGATAACTAGCGAATGAGAATTCAGCTAAAAAATAACTTTAGCCGGAGTTTTCAAGTAACTGGGATCTTAACTGACCCCAAAACAATTGGCGGAATCGTAACTGACCTCCCCCAGGTATAAAAAGCCTACAATTTTGCGACTCAGGGCTTTTCGTCATTTTTTACGTAGGTGTGTTGACCTCGTGGAGGCTTTCGCCTTTTTCTACTCCTCTTCTTAGCCCACTCTCCTGTTTCTAATCATGGATCTTGTTGGTGCTTCAACCACATTTGGCGAAATTGGCGTGCTTGCAGCTTGCGTGCGTGGCGTGCTTGCAGCGTGGCGTTTGAAATCTGGCGAGGGGATCGTAACTCAACAAATTGATACATAAACAAAAACAACATTTTGAGGAAAAATTTTACAAAAATTGAATATTTAAAATCTAATTGAATTAACAAAGAAAACACAAAGGAAACACATAACATTCATACTAAATAGACTGAAACATTCACTTAATCACAAATTAAATAAACTGAGTGTGATTTTCATCACAAATTTGTGATTTAGTGTAAATTGTAAAATTAATTTAAACAAAAAAAAAAAAAAAAAGAAAAAGAAAACTGTATTTTGAGTGGAGGTTGAAGAGGAGTTGTAAAATTGAAAATTTTTTTTCAAATCTCTTATTCTTCAGAGAGCTTGCTAGTTCGGGAGATTCGTAAAGTCCGCTCATTTAGGGAGCGGCAGAGTCTCGGATACCGAACGGGGGATAAATTGGGTTTGATTGCACCCTGAAAAGCCTCCCCACTTGTAAGAGATTATTAAATCTCTTGGTTTTCTTTCGACTGTGATCGTCGTGAGGAAGTCTTACAGGCAACCATCCTTTGCAGTTCCACGTGACTCAGGAATTAACATTCCTCTGTAAATAGCGTATTTATTCCATAATTAAAGTGAATTTCCAATTTAATAATTTGTCTGTGATCCATTATTCACGCTACCTCTCAGTTGAGAATACTGAAGGCGGTATAGACATATTATTTGGTGGCAGCTCCAGGATACGAGCCCCCCAAAAGACGTGAGAGATTAATAGAAAGAGCGATCGTCAGTCCAGTTGATTTCCGGAACCGAAGCAAGAATCATCTTGAATTCTTCAACCTCTGACGGAAGCGAGATACAAGCTACGGAAGTGTGTGAAAGCTACGAAAGAGTGTTATGTAGCCTCCACACTATGGCCAGTTGTTCACCACTTCCTGATGGTGACCTTGGTCGATGGTTCACGGGTCGCATCCACACGCTGGGCCACTGAATGAGCTGAGCGCATTCATTCGTCCATAGGGTCTACTGCGCACTTTAGTTACGCATCTAGCTGCTTTTGATCTTTGGCGAAAAACCGCCTCCGAAGCCATCGTCCGCCAAGGCTATTTTATCGTCTGCCGCCATCGGCCACGATAAGCCAAAGCCCCTCCAGACGGTGGTGATGGCTTGCAGTGGACCATAGTGTGGAGGCACCTTTAGACTACCCGTTGACGCTTGTGAAGATCTCACCATTTTGGGAGAAGAATCGATGTCTATTACAAAGCTGACTGTACTGCAGGGCAAGGTAAGCTGGATTACGATTCTAGAGGCAAAACTCTGTATATAAATTTTTTTCTAAAATTAAAAATTTATGAGTTGTATTAGCTCTTCAGCTAGGTTTTCGAGTAATCTCGAAATTTATTTTTATTTCAGCTCTTTAGCTAAGTATTTGAGTAATATCGAAAGCTATTTTTATTTTAGCTCTTTAGCTAAAAATTAATTTAGTATTTTTGAGAAACACTGCTAAAATTTCTTAAAATTGAAATACTGTACATGTCAAATATCCATAACCTTATAAAAGACAAAGGTGTAAAAATATCAGTGTGGTATATAAATTATGTGTGAAAAATAAGTTTAACAAATTGAATTAAGTAAATGAAATGATATTGTTGCAAAAGAATATTTATTAGTTACATAAAGTGTGAATTAAGTGTATAATTTATATATGTGTAAATTAATAATTGAATTCAAGAAAGTTAGTAAAACTGAAATTTTAAAAGTGATTATTATAATACTACCTTGTAGAAAGAGTTAATTGTGGAACATTAATCTGATAAAGTATACCGTGATATCTAAGGTATTTTTAGAATTGATATTTGAATCAGTAAAACTGATGATAGTAAAATTTTTGAGGTTTTGAATCTTGAAAGTGAATGTCAAGTTTATATGTGATATTTATGTGATTTTTCTCTGAAATACTGTTGTAACTGTGTATTATTTTGGGGGAGTTTGATTATTTTTGTGTGTAGAATTAAATTGTTAGGTTTGGGAAATTAATTCAAAATGGGTTTCCTGCTGAAGCAAAGGAAGGAAGACCTTCGTGTCTCGACCTCGGCTGTTTTTGTTTTCCCGCCGGTGGCAACGCGAAGAGAGTTTGAAAAAGAAAATAAAGGTTGTTGCTGATGTCGAAGGGAAGTCTGTGGTCGAATGTTTCATTCTTTTTTGAATACTAATTTGCTGTCCCAAAAGACTATTTTTTTGAGAATAGAACATTGTGGTGCCTCACCGCGGGACCTTTTAGATTAAAATTGAACTAGTGATTTGAGAAAATTTGGTTTGAAATCGAAAGTGTGGGGTGAGTCATTTGAACTTCATTATTTGAATTATGATATTCTCATAATTGAAAAATTTGAACTATTATTTGGTTTTAATTGAACATTGAGTTGAATTAGATATGGATGAGTTTCTAAAGCTTAAAAATAAGCGTTCGACCTATAGAACACAACTAAGTTGTTTGCCAAAATCGAAACTGATCTTAATGATCAAGATTCTGAATTAGAGACATTAGAAAGTGATTTAGAACTGTTATCGATTAAAGATTCTATTGTTAAAGAGTTAAATTCTGAAATAGAAAAATGTCTTAAACCCGAAGAAATAGAGAAACCGAAATTAATAAATGTTCGGAATATGATGATAAGGTAATTCTTTACAAAACAAAACTCAAGAAACGTATTAAACTATTGCAACCGGATAGTGATCAAAATAATTCTGTTGATAATAGTATTTTAAATTCATCAAAAGAAAGCAGAGTTCGTATTCCTTCAGATATAAAAGCAGTTAAATTACCTAAACTTATGATTTCGAAATATTACAGTGATCCTGATAAATATTTAGACTTTATGAACCAGTACGAAAATGCTATTCATAATAATTCATCATTAAGTGATATAGATAATTTCAATTATTTAAAATCGTTACTAGATGGAGTAGTAGCAGCCAACGCTATAAGTGGATTTAGTTTAACCGCAAAGAATTACGCAGCTGCAATTGCACTTTTAAAACAACGCTTCGGAAATCAAGATATGTTAATTCATGCGCATTTGAACAATTTATTGAATCTATCTCCTATTAAGAATATAACAGATATCCATGGATTGCGCAATTTGTACGATAAATGTGAAACTCAAATTCGTAGCTTAGAAGTGTTAGGTGTCGCAGAAAATACCTACAGCTGTTTACTTTGTCCAATATTATTAAAATTGCTTCCTGGTGAATTAACTTTAGAATTTACACGTATGCAAGATAGTAATAAAAAATGGGATGTTCAAACTCTCATAAATTTTCTGCGAAAAGAAGTTGAATCCCGCGAAAGAGCATTTCAAATACATAAACCGGAAATAAAATCATTATAAATAAAACCTCAGAGGGATGCCAGATCTTTTGGAAGGAATTGGATTACTGATAAGTATAAGCGAAATATAAACACGAATGGCTCAAGAGCACCGGCTAGACCAACACCTCCTAAAGAGAGAAGGCCTGAGCCGTCACGAGATTAGGCTGACTATCAAAGCCATTCAGTTGAAGCTGTAGTTTTAACGGCAACAAAAAAATTTGATTTATTATTTACTGGCGATTATTTATAGCAAATTTCAGTTTTTTTGATTAACATTAACCGTTCTCAGACACAGAATGTATTGCTTTTTGTTTATTCTATCAATTACGCCTAAAATAACACACATTTGTAAAACATATACACTCTAAAATTTGAATTCTCTAATAAAAAAGAATTAACTCAAGCACAAATTATAATCCTTCCAGATTTTCACAATAACACCTATCATCCCCATAATCAAGATATTAACATACTTTATCTAAAATATGGATAGTGAATTAAATGTCAAATGGAGAGTCATAAATTATTTAAAAAAACAACAACACTTATTTAAATATGTTTATAGTTTTAAAAGAAAAATAAAACATCCTAGAATTTTATTATTTATGCTTCTTCTACTACTTAGAAATACATTCATAAAATTTTAAGAAATTTCTACATTTAATCCAGCAAAATATACTTAAAACTATTTCATCTAACTTCAAGTAGAAAAATTTCGCCCATGTTTTGAAGAGCAAAACTCCAAGTAAACACTGTACTAAATAAGGTAAACAAAAACATACATTTAAATGAAATTTTATTTTTCGAAAACAAAACAAAAGAATTTTTTTTACATTTGATGTTAAACACGAGAATGAAAATTTCATTATTGATTAACAGATTAATAATTCTATTAATAGAAAATTAGACTTTAACTTTATTTCTTTACACTTGATAACTTGATCCATACACAATGAAAATACACATAACATACTTAAGAAAATTTGTTAAGATATATTAAAATCATTTACAATATACAACCTATAAGTATTAATCTAAGTAATTAATACATCAAATATAGATTTTAAGTCAGTAAAAACACAGGGAAAGTTATACTGACCTCTGTTGTTGAACTTTGTGTTGTTAAAAAACACTGATTCAGATAAATTTTTATCAATACAAACGGAAGAAGTTATTTATGGATTTGGTAACTATATGTGCAAAGAATATATTAATCTTCATATCCAAAAATATCCAATAATTATCCAGTTCGTTTTGGGATACACAAATTGAAAGTTCTGCCATAGAATTGAAAATACATTTGGATTTTTCCACAAATTCTAAGCTCTGTTCAATGTATTTTGATAATACTTTTTCCTCTTTCCTAACAAGAGACGTACAATATTTTAGTATGTTGCAAATAAAACAGTTTTTTAATATGTTATAAAATAATTATCTAAACAGAAATTCACTATACTTCTTAAAGTATTAAAAGGGTTACATCCAAATGTCAACTTCAATGATATATAATATATAATTACTATATTCTTTTAGTTGCTTTACAAATGAAAATACAAAAATTTCAATCGTCTATACAGATAGGAATATTTTTCAAATATCAAACATTAATCAATTTATTATCAAAATATCTAATTCTAAATGACGTTTTAATGATATAAGAGTTTATACTACATTATATTTTGAACTGTTTCTTTTTACTAAATTTAGAAAAAAAATACGATATTTAATATGTTTTTAGCATAATTTTAATTAAGTAGTTTATTTTAAAGAAATTGTAATATTGCATTGTAAAATTTGCTAGTATTATTTATTTACGACAAACTACATTTTTAATAATTGAATAATTTATAATATATATGTGAAAAAACAAAGAATATTCTTATTTATTCGCCAAATTTCTTCATATACGTTAGTCAAAACAAAAGTACTGTCTATAATCTAGAGTAACTGTAAAAAAACTTTAACTACTGTAAAACTACTTTTTAAGTACGGGTTTAATCTTATATCTTATGCTTAAAAATTGTAAATAACAATAGAGTTTACTTACATGACAATTCTTGTTCACAGTCGGGCTTTTCTAGGAATCGAGTTAATCCACTTTTGTCACAAAATTTCTTTTCTTGGAAACGAGATTGACGAGAAAACTGATTTTTTGTTACCTTCGGAGTCATAATTACTTTTACAAATAGGAAGAATACATTTAAACGGCATTATTACAAAATAAATAAATAAATAAATAAATAACCGAAATATACAGGACTTGAATTTGCATATTCAGAACAAGCACAAAGGAACTCTCATATCCCCCGCTCAGGAAACGAATTCCGCCAACGTTGCCAATACGCACATTCCTTACATATATGTTGATTTTGCATTTGGCGGCGGAAATAATTGGAAAAGTGATAACTTGGAAGTTTCTGGTCAGAGTAACAGAATGTTGTCAGCCTAATGTTACTACGTCATCACATTTTCTGGTAAACTGTGATCAGGCCTTCTCTCTTTAGGAGGTGTTGGCTAGACCGAATGTCGCATCCGCAACAGAATTAATTACATCGACAAATGCTTTATGCTTGTTCTGTTCTAAAATGCATGGAAGTGAAACTTGTGATTCTTTAAATGTAAATGATAGAAGGGAATTTTGCAAGCGTTATTGGTTATGCTTTTTATGCTTGAAACCCCAGCACCGTTTACAAGACTGTGTTCAGAAGAATTCTTTATCTTGCTCATTTTGCCGAGGATTACATAATGTTGCGCTTTGTTTTAGAAAGGAAAATGAGAAAATGAGGACTTTGAAATCTTCAAAAATTGATAATACGGTAACAAAACATGTTAACATTGAACAAAATAAAGGTGATTGTACGGTTTCTAATCATGTAAACAATGAACAAAACCAAATTTTATTGCAAACTGCTGCTGTTAAATTGGTTGGAAATTTATCAAGTAGAGTAATTCGCTGTCTTTATGATCCAGGTAGTCAAAGGTCATTCATTCGAAAAGACCTATCAAGACAGTTGTCTTTGAATAAAGTGGGTGAAGAGGAACTTTTTATTCAAACTTTTGGCTCAAAATCTCCAACTCGTATAAAATGTGCTCTAGTTCAGGTAAAAATAAGAGATATTCTGGATGAGAATGAGTCAATAATAGAAGTTTTAGAAATTGATGAAGTTTCCAGTGCCCCTTTGGAATTAGCTCCTATTGATATGATTAACGTATTAAAAATTGAAGGAATTAATTTGAGCGATGTCAATTACGATATTTTGGGGAATGGAAATATTTCTTTACTCATCGGTACTGACCATTATTTTAACATCGTAACCGGAACAATAAAACGTTTAAGTTCTAAATTAGTTGTAATTGAAAGTAAATTTGGATGGCTTCTAATGGGAAAAATAGAAGAAAAAAACTGCACAAATAAAAATGTAACTTCTGCAATGTCGTCAATATCTCGGTTTGTAAGTAGTTCTATTATTGAGAATCTGTGAAAACTAGATACATTAGGAATTCGAGACCCCGTTGAAGTTCAATCAAGAAAAGAAATGGAAACGGCTGCTTTAGATTATTTTAAGAAAACGGTTACTGTCAATGATGTGGGAAGATATGAAGTTCATTTACCATGGATCTCTGACCAAATTCTTCTAAATTCTAATGAAGACATCTGTAAAGAACGTTTAAAATCAAACACGAAGAAATTGTTTCAGAAAAATCAGTTTGAAGGTTATGAAGCTGTACTTCATCAATGTGCTGAGTCATTGCTGAGCCGATCCCCTTTACTTTAAATACTCATTTTATTCTTAATAATTTATTTTAATTTAATTGACTTTAAACCCATAAGGTTACCCAGGTTCAACCCTATACATAATATTGACTCAGGCTAATTAATTTCATTAAGACATCAAAAAAAGTTTAGATTAAAAAAAAAGAATTTATTTACTATTTACATATGTATACAAAATATTAATTCAATTGTCACTGCTTTAAAAAATAGTAAAAACAGAACTTACCCCACTGCAGAGGAAAAACCATCTTGATTCGGTCAAAATAATATCACTGAATAACAAGCTCAAGAAGAAAATTTTACTGCGAAAAATTAAAAGAGAAATCTCTTCTCTTTCTTTTTTTTCGTATATCACTATCTCTCGTATATATATATATATATATATATATATATATATATATATATATATATATATATATATATCTCCTCTACCCTTTTCCTTAGCCCCTCCTTAGTTCCGTTCCATTTGGGAAATTATCCACTCTTGAAAATTCAGGTGGTCAGTTCTCAAATTCTGATTTTTCATTTGATTAGTACCCCACGCTCGTATTTCTTTATTTATTTGCATTTTATATTTTTATTTCTTCTAAACTCCCTTCTCGAAAACATGCCCATCTTGAAAACGTGCTCATATTATATTTCCCCCGTTTTTCTTCTTGATCCCTTTTCTCAATATCTTTTGTATACTGTCCCTTCTTTTATGTATTGAAGGGGTATAGGGAGTTATTCGTAGACACGGCTTCTTTTATGATTTTCCGAAAATACTTTCTCCTATTTACTATAAGTGCGGTATCTTTGTACCTATTACACCTGGCTTAAATTCCGTTCTGATCGAAAAGTTGTTTTTCTAAAGCTCGCGGTTTTGCGTAAGTTTTACTAGCCGGTTTTCTTTTGACGTATTGACCACAATTTTATATAACTTGGACCTCAAACTGTCCTTTCTTTAATTCCATAATACCTAGCTACTAACTTCTATTTCTAAGAATGTGCGAGGCATGAGCATTTCTTATTATAACTTTTGCTTTTTCTCTACCAGGTGTGGCGGACTTAAACATATGCCGCATTTTCCTTCTTTTTGGATAAAGCCTTAAATTTCTAAACGGGGTTTGTGAATAACATTGTAGAATGTCATTGTAAAATTTAGCATTATACCTTACAGGTGTGGCGTGACTACACCATAAGGAGCACATTATATATTTGCGAAGAAAACCCTAAAATATGAAAGGGGTTTTCCAGCAGTACACTGCCAGTCAGGAAAAAGAAAATATGTAAAAAAAAAAGAAAAAAATTGCTTGTCCGGAATTTTTGCTAGCAGTGGAGTAAGTCCTTTACAAATGGAAATAATTGTAGATAATGACAAGAGAAATTGAATAAAGATACATGAACAATAATATAAGTAAAAACATAATGCAGTTTCTAAACAAGATGTATGCTTAGTATATGTATATATATAAGGTAATAAAGTTAAATTGACAGTAAAATTATGCGATAAATTTAAAAAACAATAGATATATTAATGATAATAAGAATAATAATAAGAGTAATAATAATAATAATAATAATAACAATAATGATAGTAATAATGATAATAATTTTAAAAAAATGAAAATAGTAATAAATATCAAATAAAGATAAAATGAAACATAATTCATCGTTGTCTACAGCAACATGTTATAACTGTAGATACTGTAGTTATAAGTGAACAAGTTATAAATAAAGATGAACCAAGTAGTTTTAAGAAAAACAGTGAAGAACCCATAGACGGAAGATTTATCCAATCCCACCACTTGCTGTTTGTGGATGCGCTCGCGCGTGTCTTATAATTAGTACTCAGGCTCAGAAGCTCTATTGATGGTTCTTCGAGACAAAATTCTAAATGTCTGCATTGAACCAAGGTTTGGGCTTTTAGACATATTTTTTTCAGAATGACATTTCTTATCTGCTACAAACTTAATAATATGTGAAATGGGATCAATAGATAAATATACCGCCTTTGAATGCACATTAATTACCTGGAAACTAATCATGACAGTGCCACGTTGACATGAGCTGTGTGCCTTGAACGTGAGGCGAGCTAAAATTGGGCATTGATAACACCCTGTTATGTCGAATTAAACATATGAATTTTAGGAACCAACAATATTTGAACTCAGATGATCGCCGTGGTAGATATTTCGAAGTAATTATTAGCAATGCATTCATAGTTACCAGCATCTTTCTGGTAGGCTTTAGAAATCCTGCTGTTGGTTTGATCATACATTTTCATCATCTTTTCTCCAATTTTTTTCATGTAATAACAGGAGTTGAGTCACCAGTTGCATCAGATCCAGTTGAAATAGGTTCTCGTTACGTTTATGACCATACAGTAAACCATATCAGGATTCAGGCTGAATATATGGGGCAGACATCATTTATATGGTAATTACAGTAGTTGCAGCCTCTACATTAATTTGACCGCAGTACATTCTTATTTTCCAGATTCATTTTTCTGTGCATTGTTAATAACATAACTATTCTCTGAAAAACTGTCATAAGTCCTTCCTGCATGCTTTCAAGGTATAGAAGGAGTTCGATTTCTTGTAGCATCACAAGGCAGAGTAACACTGCCTCCTTTCATAGTTCAATCGGTGGATTATTACTAATTTGACATGAATATTCACCACTGTGTTTTGGCAGAACAAATGTTATATGCAATGAATTTCCTTCAGTTCGTATTCTGTCATCCCGAACTCCACGTAAATCTCCAATAAATAAAAGACGATTTTTTTACTTTATCCACAATAATACAAACACAGAAATGTAACGGATTCTTCAACACTGGCTTCAATATCAAGTGCAGTATATAAAAGAATAGGCGCAAACGTTGATGGGACTTCTTCAAACTCATCTTCATCTAGGTAACCTTGCTGAAATCAGGAAGCATAAGCTCTGAGTCCTGGATAAAAAACGTCAGGTTCCGGGAATTTAAAGTAGCTGCTTCATGTTCCAGGAGTCGTCGGTGTAGCGAAGGAGTTTTGACTCTTCGTTTTCGAAAGGCAGGCAGATCCTCAAGCGGAAGAAGCGGGAATCTCTAATTATTATATCAGAGATATGGATGAGTTCCAAAGGCTTGTTTAGAAATGTACAATGACAATCAGCATTTTGATAGCTTGAATGTCAATAAAAAAAATTCATAATCTAGCGTGTAGAGATCCTTTTCAGCCAGGCAGGGCTTGTCTCCGTTCAGGACAAACTACGCCGTTGTCTATTTCGTCAAAGTTGCATTGGAGTCTTTTAGGATAAACGTTTGTGGTGATATAAGCTCGTTGTCGTGAATTAAAAACGTGGAGAATCCGATGATGCAATGCTGACACGAGTGGATGATGCATGCATTTGGAGGGATACTAATATTTTCCAACTGATGCTTGTTTATTTTTTTACATTCATATCGTAGATTAAAGGTGCATATAAACGAATGAATGTGTCTAAGTCCTTGAAGCATTTGAATTGTTGTGATGAATAAGGCTAGAAGGAGTAAAGTTCACTCTTACCATTCTCAAAGCAGTGACAAAATTTTTAATCATTTAGTTTAATAGCTTAGATGTTTTAAATGAAAAAAATAAACATAAGTAGTCATGAACAAACTGCATCAATAAAATTTACGTTGCCAGATTACCACTGTTAAGATCTGTTCACATGTATATATAATGAATATGCACAGACACGTATGCACAGACACATTGTGATACCAGAGTTCGCTGTCATTGATCAAAGTTCAACTAATGAAGCATGTGCTGTAGAAGTAGAAGAAACTTCTTCCAAAGGACTCAAGAAAACAAAAGAGTTTTTACAGGAACAAACTGGAGCGCCGTAACTCACAGAGGACTGTATGAATGAATCAACACGAAAAATTAATTCCATCAGAGAACACTTATTAAGAAGACGCCATGCACACTTTACATAATCTTTTGAAGTTCACATGAACACTGGTATTTTTCCCTTCAAGTGCAACCATGGCAACCGGTCAGCAGACGACAATAAATGAGAAAAGCCGGTTGCCAAGAAGGGAGAAATTCTCTGAGATGAAACTCAGGAGTCACGACAAAACATACCGCCGCCTTGAAACCCAGGGGGAGGGGGGTTTCAAACATAACACTTACATGGTTCACAATGGAAATTTTAAATAATTAATACAATAACAACTAATTAAATGAGTAAACAAAAAAAGAGAAAAGAGTTATGAAATGCAATTAATAGAAGTAAAAGACAATGAATCAAATTAAGAAAAATAGAAGAAAAGAATAAACAGATGAACTGTATACATCAATTATTAAAGGGAAGAATATACACCTTATTTACAGTTCGTGTAACTTCTCCATCTCTGGTATTTACAGTTACTACCCGCACCTTATTGTCTGCACCAGGGTTTAATTCAATTACACGCCCAAGACTCCAGTTTAGAGGTGTAGTATTTTCTTTCTGAACTAGCACCATGTCACCGACCTTAAGGTTTGGTTTCGTTCTCCACCACTTAGATCGAGGTTGAAGTTGATGTAAATATTCCTTGGTCCAGCGGTTCCAAAAATATTGTCTCAGTTTTTGAATGAGACGCCACCTTTCAGAAATACAAATACCTTGAGTAGGTTGCGATGGCTCTGGGAAATGGGACCTCCAATCAAAAAGTGCGCAGGAGTAAGGGCACTTAAGTCCGAAGGATCGCTAGAAAGTTCTGTTAAAGGCCTTGAATTCAGACATGCTTCAATTTGAAATAGAAGTGTTGTAAGTTCCTCGAAATTCAAAAGAGCAGTCTTACAAGTTTTTTATCATAGGATAGTGATGAATGTTTGGAAAGACGACCACCAACTCTCAGTACATTGTCTTGATCCAAAAACACATTTAAAGGTAACAATTTGCTATTATGTGGTAAAGGTTTACCTTCACTAAGAAGTTTTCACTCTCTTGAAAATTCTACCTCTTGAACCAAACGAACCACAGAGATTGTAGCCGAATGAATTTCACTTGATTTCAAAGGCCCGTACACTCGAGTAGTCTTTGTCCTACTATTATTAAGAAATCGTTTAATTCAAGAACACACACGAATTAATTTGGTAAAGGAAGATATTTTTGTTATAATTTCTGGTACAACAGTAATATTATTAGCACAGATATCTACTTCCTTTTCCTCTAACTGAATCCTGTCAAAATCAAATAAATCTGAGACAACATAGTCCCCAGAATAATGTAATGGTTCTCTTAACCAATGAGGTCCTTGAAGCCATACATCACTAGATATCAATTCTGATGGTAACAATCCTCGAGTTCCAAGATCAGCTGGATTTTCAGATCCCAAAACATGACGCTAAAAATGGAGCAGTCGTCTGAATTTTTGATACTCGGTTTGCCACAAAGGTTTGCCAGCGATATGGTTCTGATGATAACCAGGCTAAAGTTATAGTCGAATATGTCCATGCAAATGCCTTTTGAATTGGGATAGGTAAATTTTTGAGCACAGAAGAAATGACATTAGAGAGCAGCAATGCAGCACAAAGTTCAAATCTAGGCAAGGACTGGATTTTTAATGGTGCGACTCTTGTTTTCGAAGTAGAAGCGATATTCGAGTATCGAAATCAGATGATACATAGCGAAGATAAATGGCACAACAGTATGCCTTCTCTGAAGCATCACAAAAGGCATGCAATTCAGGTTCAGCAAGATGAGATTTTAAAATATACCTAGGAATTTTTATTTGTTCTACGAGAGGAAGTTCTTCACGAAATTTTCTTCATTTGATACTTAAACTCTCTGGAATTGGTTGATCCCACGTAAGGCTCAGTTTCCACAGCTCTTGAATAAATATTTTTATGCAAATCACACAAGGTGACAGAAACCCCAATGGATCAAACACACGAGATAATTCTGAGAGAACTTCCCTTTTAGAGTAGGTTGTCTTATTTTCCCATGGTGCTACTTTAAAACGAAAACAGTCTAATGTAGGATTCCACATAATTCCTAACAATTTGACTATATCATCCTCAGTAGAACAGAGATCCCTTTCTTCTTGATTCCCTGAAGTTTCTCTAACTACATCGGAATCATTAGAATGCCACTTCCGTAAATTGAATCCCCTTTTCCTCATCATTTTATTGAGCTGAGTCCCAAGTTTGATAGCTTCCTCTTTCGAAGCAGCCCCACTTAGAAGATCATCGACATAAAAATGATTGAGGGTTGTATGGGAAGCTAGAGGATAGCTTTCACTCTCATCCTTGGCAAGTTGCTGTAATGTTCTAGTGGATAGATAAGGAGCGCAAGAAGTACCATAGGTTACAGTAACTAACCTGTACTCAGTCACAGGGTCCTCGGATGATTCTCTCCACAGAATTCTTTGCCAATCGACGTCATCAGGGTGAATTTTGATCTGCCTGAACATCTTCTCTAAGTCGGCATGCAAGGCTATGGGAAAAAAGCGGAAGTTCATCAGAAGTGGATACAAGTCAGGCTGCAAACGAGGACCGACCATTAGTAGGTCATTTAACGAATAGCCAGATGTTGATTTCGAAGAGGCATCAAACACGACTCTGAGCTTTGTAGTTGTACTTGCCTCTCTTAACACTGCATGATGGGGGAGATAGTATGCTTCTTTTGTGTAATCAGCTTGAGGAACAGACTCCATGTGTCCTAAGTTTATGTATTCACGCATGAATTTTCAATAATTTTCATATTTCTCATAATTAGTTAACAAGGAATTTTCTAACGATCTAAGTCTTCGTAGAGCTGTTTGCTTAGAGTCTCCTAATTTCGAAGGGGAAGAATGAAAGGGTAATCTTACAACGTATCTCCCAGTATTATCTCTAGAATATGATGACACGAAAAAATCTTCACATGATTGGTCTGTCTTTAATAAAACACTTGCCGTAGGCACCGAATCTAAATTCCAGAAGTTTGAAATTAGCTTATCCAAGTTTACTTGAATATTGTTGACCTGGATAGCCGTAGCACAATTTGAATTTCAAAATACATTTCCGGAAATTATCCAGCCTAAGTACGAACGAACCGCAAAGGGCTCTCCTTCCTTCCCACGAATTATTTCCCCTCGTAACAATGGTAAGGAAACACTAATGCCTAAC
This sequence comes from Pardosa pseudoannulata, assembly GCA_032207245.1. Classification (NCBI taxonomy): domain Eukaryota; kingdom Metazoa; phylum Arthropoda; class Arachnida; order Araneae; family Lycosidae; genus Pardosa; species Pardosa pseudoannulata. Next base: position 16,196,170 of record CM063508.1, read on the forward strand.
AAAATGTCAATTGGACCTGATTTGTAAAATGTCGGGTCAGCCAGTTGCAAATCCTTAAAATTGCTTGAAATACAGCCATCCAAGGTAGAGTGAGGAACTTCTCAGATAATTTGGTTTAAAACATAAACTTGGGTAGAGAATAATGGTGCATCCCCATAATGTGGCGTGAAATTGATTTTAGAAACACCATTAGTATAGGAGTTGGAAGAGCCGAGACAAGATATGAGCAACCTAGCAAGACCTAACTTCTTAATTCACGATTCTGTAATGAAGCTGGCTTGGCTGCCTGGATATAATAATACTCTACATGGTTTAAACACTCCAAATGTATCTCTAACCTTGATAATAGCAGTACAAAGCAAAACTTGACCTTGCGACACACAGTCTGACAGACAAGACGAAATAACTGTCTGGGGTTCCTCAGGAATGTTCTCAGTATGCTCCACTGGCTGGACCTCTATATTCGATCTAGGAGTAAATTCAGCTGCATTTGCTGACAAGGTTTTGATGGAAGTTTCTCGAGCCTCAGTAAAATGCAATAAAGTATGGTGTGGTTTGTTGCATTTGCGACATTTCTGGCTACTTTTGCAATTGGATACCCTATGATTTTTAATCAAACAGTTGAAGCAAATGTTATTTGATTTTACATAATTTACTCTTTTTTGCACAGATATATTATGAAAGGAGACACACTTGCTCAAAATATGATTTTTCTCGCACAAAGGACATTTTTGTAACTTTGTTTGATGAAATCTTCCTTGTACAAGAATTCATGGAAGAGAGAGATCTTGCATGATTGCATAAGAATTGTAGCAAGCAATCCAATGAGGGAATTTCGTCAGTAGTGAGTGAGCGTTCCCACCAACTTCGCGTAGTTGGATCAAGTTTAAATTGTATTACAAACATGATAAGAGTGTCAGTGGCCTTGTCCACCTTCAATTCTAGAGTCTCAAGAACTCTTACAAATTCCCTCGAAGAATCCACCAAATTCAGAATTTGAGTATCAGATTCAGAAGTTAACGAAGGCAAAGTTAGGAACTTGTTCATAACTGAGGATAATATTTCCCGTTTATGATAACGTTCCTTTAGCAATTTCCAAGCAATTTCAAAATTAGCATCAGTTACAGCAAGTGAGTGTATAACTTTTAAAGCATCCCCTTTAAGACTTTCTTTTAAGTACTGCAGTTTTTGTGCACCTGATAAATTTGAATTTTTTGTTACCGCTGTTTGAAATAAATCTGAGAAGCTTAACCACTCTTCAACTCTTCCCGAAAATGTTGGTAGAAACAACGTTGGTAATTTGATTTCACTAGACTCAAATGTTTTTAAATTAGATGAATTAGGTTCGTCACTTTTACTTGATAATTTTAAAATGCACCTATCAATTACAGCTAGAACATCATCTATAACTTCAAAAAATTCCTCTCTTTCATCACAAAGTTTATCTATTTCTCCTTCTTCACAAACATTGAATAATTTATCATAAATATTTTTTAAATCCTCACTAATCACATCAAATCTATTCCTTCTTATATTTAATTGACAAATGTCTAGTTTATTTATCTCCTTTAGTGTTTTATTTTTAAGCCTAGTTAAGGATGACTTTGCCACACGCTTCTGATTTGATAATGATTTTAAATCCATAATTGTACTTAATTCTGAATCTAATACTCAGGTAAACAAGATAAGAATAAATGCAGAAATGGAATAACTCAAGTAAATTCCGAAACTCACACAAACTGGTTAATAGAATGAAATGCACAAACTAATCGTATATTAACACAAGATCATTAATCTAAATATGCTAAATACCACAGAAAAATAAGCTAAATACTACAGAAAAAGAAGTATGTAAAGCATAATTAAAAAAAAATGATGAAACTGACGAGTAAGAATAAAATTTACAATTCACTGGAAATTAACACAAGTACAAGAAAAAGTAAGTTAAGTCAGTAATTAATCAATAACTTAAATTCTCATAACACAGAAAAATAATAAAGTGAATCTACAAACCTTCACACAGAATTTACTAATAGATCAAGAGATCACTAGAATTTCAACACATCACAAGTTGAAGAATATTACACGAGTTAAAATAGCACCAAAATAAAGAATCAAATTTCAATAAATACATGGAAAAATAATCAAGGTAAACTCAGAAGAATGAATAAACTATATTTGAAAAGTTTCACACAAGTAAATTGGAATGAACTCACCGAAAAATATCACGAACTCAAGATTCAAAAGAAAATGACGACAAGCATGCATGATCATGGAATAAAACACAGCAAAATGAAATCTGAGGAAATTAAAACACTATAAAAAATGATAGCAAGCTCCGGCTCGTAAAGGACCAAAACGATGGAGCGCCGTAACTCACAGTGGACTGTATGAATGAATCAACACGAAAAATTAATTCCATCAGAGAACATTTATTAAGAAGACGCCATGCACACTCTACATAATCTTTTGAAGTTCATATGAACACTAGTATTTTTCCCTTCAAGTGCAACCATGGCAACGGGTCAGCAGACGACAATAAATGAGAAAAGCCAGTTGCCAAGAAGGGAGAAATTCTCTGAGATAAAACTCAGGAGTCACGACAAAACACAAACAATTTGTGAAAATCTAAATAAAGAAAGGAAAAGTGCTGAAGAGGGGAAAGGAAGTTTTTATTTTGAAGATAAGTTTTTGTTCCATAAAGAAAAGATTCTTGGCGAAACAGTTAGTCAACTGGTTTTACCTAAAAGCCGAAGAAAGGAAGTGTTAAAACTGGCTCATTGCTCTGTATTTGGTGGTCACCTGGAAGCAAAGAAGACTGCTATAAGAATAAGATATTCTTTTTATTGGAATGGTCTTTCAAAGGACGTGAAGAATTACTGCCAAGCTTGTAAAGAGTGCCAACTCACTAGAAAAGTTAAAATTAAAGATTGATCTCCCATAACACCAGTGGCTAGACCTGAATTGCCGTTTCAGGTGGTGAACATTGACGTCATTGGACCGATTGACCCCCCCCCTAGTTCAAAAGGTCACAAATACGTGCTGTGCTTTGTAGATCAACACACGAGATGGGCTGAAGCAATACCCCTGACAAGTCTTACAGCAAAAGCAACATGTAAAACTTTGTTATCAATATTCATGAAGACTGGTGTGCCAAATATCATTGCATCAGACAATGGTACTAATTTTAACTCCGATCTGACTAAGGAATTTGAAAAAAGAATGGGATCTAGTCCCAGGTTTTCTACGCCCTTGTATCCTCAATCTAATGGACTAGTGGAACGTTTTAACCAAACCATAAAACGAATGCTACATCATGTTATCCTAGAAGAACCACGGACATGGCATTCCAAAATTCCTTTCATTCTTTGGGCGTATAGAGAAGTACCAAACAGCATCATAGGAGTTGCCCCATTTCAGTTGCTATATGGACGCAAATCCGAAGGCCCATTATTAATTCTCAAAAACACATGGACTGGAGAATTAGAAGGCTTTCAACATGACACAACTCCCATCTCTGTGTATATGGAAAATCTGAAAAAGAATTTGGAAGACGCTGCATCAAGAGCTAAAATTGTTTCCCAAATACAACAAGAAAAAATGGCTCATTACTACAATTTGAGGTCAAGTTCAAAAACATTTAAACCAGGATACAATGTTATTGTTCTCATTCCAGACTCTAATAACAAGTTGTTAACTCGCTGGCAGGGGCCAGGAACTATCGTGAAGAAGAAAAATGAACATTCATATCTTGCCCAACAACAGTATTAAATCCGTTCATCAAAACAAAGTTAGAAAATTCATCGTTGAATCGAACTCTGTCAACGTTTTCGAGGGAGAAGAAGAGTTTGGAGACATCCAAACAGTACCAATTAGTTATCCTGGAGACTCATTCCATGATAAACTGTACCATTTAAATTTGCCTAATTTAACAGAAATCCAGAGAAATCAGCTGATTAATCTTCTGAAAAGTTATGAAGAACTGTTTACACGTCCTTTACAACCAGTGACAGTTGAAGAACATAAAATAGAACTTTTGCCCAATGTCACCCGACATAAATCGCATTCATATAGTGTTCCTATGTCATATCGATCAGAAGTCAGCAGACAGATTCAAGAACTTCTTGGTTCTAACCCGATCGAACCATCTGAAGCTGAAATAACTTATCCAGTTGTGTTCGTGGCAAAGAAAGACGCATCAATAAGGATGTGTATAGATTACCGAGCTCTCAACGCAGTGACCAGGGTTCCTAGTTTCCCTATGAGAGATGTGCAAGAAATGATATTTATTGCGGGTATGGCTAAGTATTTAACATGTTTAGATTTACAAAAGGGATATTATCAAATAAAGATGAATGAAAACTGTAAAATGTTAACTGCTTTTTCCACTCATGATGGAACATACCAGTGGAGAGTTATGCCATTTGAGCTGTCTGGCGCATCTGGGACTTTCTAAAAAGTTCTTAACCAAGTGTTGCGAAATCACTTTTCCTACGCTCAAGCGTATATTGACGATATTGTCATTTATTCAAAAACTTGGGATGAACACATAATCCATTTAAAGCATGTCCTTTCAGAGTTAGAAAATTTTAAATTTTCTGTTCAATTTGGAAAAAGTCCTTTTGCAGCAAAAGAAATAAAGTTTTTGGGTCACAAAATAGGAAGTGGTAAATATGCACCTGATAATGATAGAATTTTAGCTGTTAAGAAATTGAAACGACCAACAACTAAAAAAGAAGTGAAATCGGTTTTAGGTTTAATGGATTTTTATCGCACTTACATACCAAATTTTGCAGAATTGGCTTTGCCTTTAACCGAGCTCACAAAGGGGAAAAGGATCGAATGATGTTAATTGGGGTAAGAAAGAGGAAGAATCTTTCCAGCGTTTAAAACTTTCTTTATGCGAGGTTACTGCATTGTCAACCCCGGACTGCAGTAAATCCTTTCAGATTCACTCCGACGCATCTAACTATGCAATCGGGTGTTGTCTCACACAAATTGATGAGGGAGGTAATTATAAACCCATAGCTTTTGTTAGCCAAAAACTTAATAGTACGCAGAAAAATTGGTCTAGAGAAAGAGGCTTATGCAATTCTATTTGGTCTAAAGAAGTTCAATAAATGGTTACACGGTACAGTGGTTGAAATCATAATCGACCTTAACCATTTAAAGTTTTTGATTGAAACCACCCCTAAGAGCCCAAAATTAACAAGATGGGCTTTAGCTCTGCAAAGATGGAACTATAAAATAGTTCATCGTCCTGGTATTTTCCATCTAGGAGCGGATGCCTTGTCTAGGTTAGAGAAGAATGAGTAATTTTTTTTTTTTAATTTTCATTTTTTATGCATTATGTATTTGTGTTTATGTATTGTTTGTGCTATAACATGTTTCTAACAACCAGTGAGTTGATGTTTTGTTCTGCTGATTAAAGATGGATTATTTTTGGATCTCACTAATTATGGGATATTAAGTTTTTTTTTGTTTTTTTGGCAAACATCAGCTCATCTGGGTAGCATTACTTTTGTTTCTTTGCATTTGAACTAATGGAGTTAATATTTTTCTTTGTGCGAGCTCCGGAATATGGACTAATACGACCCGGAGATTGGTGTAGCAAAACAAGCCTCTGAAGAAGCTAGTTTTACTCTTGGCGGCGGCGTGTGAGTTCGCTACGATCAACGATGAATGAGCGAGGAAAAGAACGGGTGTTCGAGAGTATGGATTTTGGCGGGACGGAGGAGTTTCTGAAAGAGAAAGAACGGCGTTCCACGATTTGCTTTTGTTGACTACAGCTCGCACAAGTTTTACATTTTGAACAAATTTTTTAAAAAAAGTTTTATATGCATTTAATAGACGTGTAAGCAATATGAGTGTAATGTTAAATAAATCTTTTTAAATTTTAAAAAGAAAAAGTAGTTGATCTTGATCAGGGTTTCACATACACACACACACACACACACACACACACACACACACACACATATATATATATATATATATATATATATAGCATTAAAATAATGTTAATATTTTTACTTTCATAAATATTAAACCTGAATTATGTTAGTGTAAATTCCTACTCAAATGTAAAAGTATGCTTAACCCTCTATATGGTTTTTCACGTACATATCCGTCAAACCGATGATGTCTTCAAAGCTGATGTCACGTACAATTTTCGACCTTCCAAAAAACGTTCTGGTTCAAGCTGTTTGTGGTATCTTCTTCAATACACAGTATGATCATACTCCCTTGATGTTCCTGTACCAACGAGAAGCTTAGCTATGATTGTATCAGTTTCAGCGTCTATAAGAAAGTTCACATTAAGCTGTCGTTGTAAACAGGTATAGAAAGTTTCTCAACGGAATTACGAAATTTGTGTACTAATTGAAAAAAAAAAAAATATAAGGAACTAAATTTCAAAGAGCAAGAAGCGATAGGGAAATTTGGATCGCTACAATCTACTGTTTTGCTGCACGAGACCTATTGTCCCTGGAGAGGTGGGCTGAATGATGGCCGAATGGTTACGGCGCTGGCCTTCGGAACCGGACTTCGTGGGTTCGAATCCCATTATGACGTGGATGTTCGTAGCCGTTCGGAATCGGCTTTAAGCAGTAGGTCCCGGTCTCAATAACCCCCGTGTTGCAAAAAGTAGACCGTAGCCCTCCAAACCAAAAGCTTGGAGAGGTGGGTAACTAGGAATACGACATCAAATACTTTGTTTTAGAAAGCTATTACCAAAATTTGGGGGCATTTTCTTATTTGTAGCAAATTTCTTAATCGTAGACATTTTTGATTAGTTTTTAGAAAGTAAAAAGGAAGAGCATTTCCTTTTGATATAGAAACTTTCCCACAAATTAGTTTTGGATAAACCAAAGTATTTTCAAATGTCCCGAAGAATGTCTTAAAATTTATAAAATGACTTGTTAATAATAAGTGTGAAAAAAAATCAAGAACTTAGTGATGAGATCAGGTTTAAAATGTTTCATACTTACCTTTCGGAATACAGAAAAGTGATTAAACCAAAAAGAGATTTGTTAGATATGTGCATTTGTAGCAGACACATATACTAAGAAATCTCCATTGGGTACAACTTGAAGGGAAATAAACATTAGCTCAATTACCACAAATTCAATTATAATTATTCATAGGAAATTTCTATCGATTAATTCACCCATTAATAAAATACAGTTGACAGAAAAAGTTCATCGCACATTTTAAATAGTAATAAATGGTTTCTACAAAAAATTCTTTATGATTAAAAAAGATAACTTCATACCAGATTTACATAAAAGAAAAAAGAAAATTCTAACTTTTTAGTGTTAGTTCATGAAATTGACTGACAATCTGAAATTTCTTGTATGTATAAAACTTTTAGGGTTGTGCCAATGAGTGAAATACACTTTAAAGTTATTGAAATCAGTTCTAAAAATCCTACAATACGCAAATAAGTGATCACCAATGGATATCATTATTAATAAATATTTCAAAATGACGATACAATTGATTCAATCAGTTGATTATGGAAATTCAATGATCATTAATATTTGTACAAATACCTTTTACAAACGCGAAAGAAATTAGCCAAGTAAAGAGATAAATCTCCAAATAAAACATAATATATTTGAAGAAAATTTTTAAAAAATGTGGAATTCGTTATATATAACCAAACTTTATGAGGATAAATAGGATACTGCATATCCACTATCATCTGATGAGAAAAAAAATATAAAAATTTTAAAATGGTAATATGGTGGTAAAATCTGACAAAATGTATTTCCCTTTTTGAATAGCTATTGGTTTTTAGATTAATGGTCATTAAAAAAATGGCGAAAATGTAACGGGACTCATTTAGATCACGTTTGTTAACACAAATATAAAACACAATCTGTCTTAACTCTGTTAACAGACAAAAATTCTTGTAAAAAGCATTTGTACTCGTATAAAATTCTTAAAAAATTCAGACTAAGTGTATTAATATATACTTATCTATAGAATACAAACACTTAACCTTGTAATCAAACTAGAATGCGTACGTAAAGCAATTTTTTATATATTAATTGTTTAAGTAAACTCGCTCGAAAAACAACAAAATGGATCTAAACACCGTTTAATTTAAGGGGGGAAATGACTCTCGTTTAAAAGAAAAACTATTGTTACAGTAAATATTGGAACTGTTTTGAAATTTAAAATCTTTTAAGCAATTTAGAAGAATTAAGTCTAATCGATCATTTAATTTTAACCTGTAAAATGCTTTCATCTTGTTTGCATCTCAAGTGTACTCCAAATGTATTCTATAAATGCTTTCTACGTAAATCTGTGCAGGAATTTTTAGATACCTCTAGAATTATATTTTGTATATATATAAAAAACACTGACATAGTTAAATACAATGCCTTTTGACAGTTTATTTTATATTTTGTGTGTAACAAAATGAGTTAACTTCTTACTTATTCCATTCACAGTTTTATCCTATACATGACAGAAAATTCGTATACATAATTTAAATCTTGCATGTTCAACACAAAATAAGACTTGGGCATAGTTTGTATTGCATAGAACTCGAAGGAAAACAAAACAAAACATGGAAAGGACATTAACAGTGTTCATTCGATAAGAAAAGCTATAAATTATATTTTATGGAAGGGTAACTTACAAATTAGAAAAAATACAGATATACATTTATTTCATATATGTTTGTTAATGTGAGAACGCTATGACACCATTGAAACAATTCGATATTCTTAAGTTAAAGCCCCCTTCGTTTGACTTCCACCCCTTCCTCCCTTTTTAAGCGCTTATGCTATTATTTCAAGCCTTATTTTCCCCGGTTAAAAACAGGCGATTAAATTTATCAATTTATCACATAATAAATAGTTAAAAATAGAATTTTTTTCTAACATTATGACGTCATTCCTTTAACCATCTCATTTAATATCATTTCTTATAAGGCAATTTGTCGCAACGTCACTAACTACTATAATGCCCTTCCCATTCATTTTCATGTTTACAACAGCCAATAGACAAACAATAAACTGCCCTTCCGTTTGAAACTAAAGCCAAAATTGTCATAATTTGAGAATTTTCTCTACTGCGTGAAATCGCCTTATTTTAAATTATTTAAATATCGTCTGCATTATTTTCATTCTTTTTATTGCTGAACTTAGATATGACTTAAATAATTTTCTTTTATATTTGGCTTAAATGATATATAAGGTACATATGTGATAATTTTAAATTTGATTAAAGATTATTTTTTGTTGCAATGAAAATTTTATCATCGGTATTAACAACAAATTCTTTTCATAAAAGTCTAGGAGTCTATTTCACGGACTAAGAAATATCTAGCGTTTAAATTACATAACTTTGAAAATTAAGAAATTTATTCATTTGTGTATTTGTTCTTTATACATAACTACACGGTTTGCAATCGATTCGTCAAATTTTGGACATCATTCATATATACCGCCAAATAATCACTGTCAATATTAAAACCTCTGCTGCCCATCCTATCACGTAATATAGGATAAATTAAAGTTGGCAACTAACATAACGTCAGTAAAGATAAAGAAATTATTAAGCTTGTACCTGATAATTCTCAGCCAAAAAACAAACCATTTTCTTTATGATTCTGGAAATGAAAAATTTTACTGATCCTGTCATATGACGGGCTGTATGCTAGTATTTTATATTTATTATAAATTGTACCTCGATTTTGTTTCTAAATACGTCCAGGTGCTTAATATTTTCCGATTTATCACTCATTCTAAACAGAATATGGCTCACCGGAAAGCTATGTAAATAACAGCCTATGAAAAGATACGCTAACATGATGCAATACCTAAAAAGTTGACAGCAGTGAAAACAAGTAGGACGGTTGCATTGGAATTTCCCCGAGACAGTTGGATAAGGTTCATTGATGCAGGAAATTTCGCAATTTTGTAAAGTCATTCTTAGAACGGAGAAATTATCCGCCTTTTCAGGGTTTTATTTTTTTAAGGCCATTATACAAATATAGATCTAATATTGATATCACTGCTTGGAAAATTAAAATTAATGATTTTTACACTTTTAGATTTGATGATCTTAAACGCAATGCAGTTTTGCCTTCCCGACCACCCCCACCTATAAATATTTTCAGTTCCACTGTAGTGTGTATTTTGAGTAACTTTAGATTATCACCATATTTACCTGTGTATAAAGCGACTCACTTTTATACAAGAAAAAAAAAAGGGCGAAAAATTGTATTTTGTAAATAACGCTCATATAAAATTTAAAATTCAAGTGACTTTCCAGATTGTAAACCTGTTTTTACGCGAACTTAATGAATCAAACACCAACGCTCCTTCAATGATATTCTAAAGACGACACCTTACTTAGCGAATTTCTTCACGCTTCTTATCGGTTTGAGGTAATTAAAAGAATTTCGGCCACTATGAGATGCCATGGGACAATTGATTGATTTGGAGGGCTATGGTCTACTGTTTTGCTGCACGAGGGCTACTGCTGAAATCTGATTTCGAATGGTTACGAACATCCATGCCAGCAGTAGAATTCGAACCAGTTCCGAAGAGCAGCATCCTACTCATTCGGTTATAATTTGTCAAGGTGACATTAAGAGCTAAAATTGAAGATCATTTACATTCCTTCTAATGGAATGTCATATGAGGGATTTTATTCTTTTTCATTCTACACAAAAATTTTAAAAAGTTCGGTGACAGCTTGAAGGAATGTGAAGAGATCTAATTATGCTGTAATATTAAGAAGGGTATGCACCTGCCATATTGGATTCTTCTTACTGTATAGTAACTTATGGAAAAAATAGAATTTCCCCTGGCCGGCTCACATTTAAAGTGTTGGGAAATGTCTCGTACTTTCGGTTTCGTCTATCAACGGAATTCTTATTCGTAAACAAAATAACATCAATACACACGTGAAAGATTCCGTATTATAACCGATCACTTAAAGGAATTCTGATACGAATAACTTCAATAAATAAATACGCCAAACTAAAAACACATCTTTTGTTTTTGCTTACTTCATCTCAATTCTTTATTCTAAACATTTTCCCTCACAATGTTACACTGTTGCCACTACTCCTATCCTTTTTGGAAAAGAAAAAAAATATCTAAAACCATGGAGATAACACAAAGAATTCTTTAAAAATTTTATATCATGTGATAGAACAGCAAATTCTCTAGGATTTTACATTTCTCCATATTTCTTAAATTTATGTTTGTTAAATGTTCTTATTTACATTTGGAGAAAAGTGTACCAAAATTTCGTATAAATAATTTAAAATTAAACATAGTTTCTCTATTTATTTAAAAAAAAAATTGAAACATAACATTTATAATTATATGCAAAAATGAAGCATGATTAATTCGATTGCAGGCATAAATTCAAAGTAATATGAAAGCTAAAAGCAGAATCTAAAACTTCAGAATTAAAATTAACTAAATGTCGAATAACAGTGAAAAATGTATTGGAATAGACAGGACCGTACCCAGAAATTGTTTTCCGGGGAGGGGGGACAAAGAGGAAAGACATTGTTATTTGTGAATGATGCTTCAGTAAAACAAAATTAAGGTATAAAGGTCACCAAAAGTCTCACCCATACTAATTCTAATACTAGTTATAATTTATGTATTGAATATAAGTTATGACAATTATCCACTTTTGACTCTTATGATTAAAAAAAATTTGATGAAAAACGAGAAAAGATAAAAATTAACGAGAAAAGGCAGATATAGCAGAATATAGAGAAAATGTTAAATTTTCGGCCAGTTTCTCGGCAAAACATTTTATAGTTGAAGCTATTTTTTTAGGAACATGTTCTTATACAGCTACGCAGATGGCACCTACGGACACATGGAATATTTTCTTTTGACTAAATGCTCTTCTAAAATTTCGGGAGGGAACCTTTCCCCCAAAATCTCCCCTTCCCTTGCCTACAGCCTTGGGAATAGATACTATGTTTGTTAATACCGTATTGGGAGAATTGGGACTTGTAGTCAACAAATATATCTTTTTTCTTTCACTAGATGGTGCCACTATTCAATTTTGACTATCGTAACGTTCTAGCGATATGCGAGCCGTATTATTTGCAACCGTATCATTCAAATTGCACTTTTTTGCTAACATTCAAGCCTCAAAATCAAGATCGATTTACATCTCTGCTAATGAAGTATATGATATTGGCTCCTCTAAAACCACCAGCACAAAAAAACTACGAGTGATAACTGACGAATGAAAAGGATTATTATGAATAAAAATGAATTAATCGTAAGGAAAAATAGGGAAAAAAATCCCTAACAATTTTAGTTTCGTTTCTTTACCAAACTAACATTAACCTATTTATATTCGAAATGTAAATTTTACTTCTTGAATAAACAGCTTTACCCAAAGAACATTAAGCTATTAATATTCGCAATGCGATTTGTACATCTTGAATATACAGCTTTACCCAAATAACATTAGCCTATTTGTATTCGAAATGTAAATTTTACGTCTTGAATAAACAGCTAAAAAAGCAGTCAAGTAACTTTTTGTACCGATTAAGTGAAAAAAAATTACGTTCGTATTTTATAAACGTTTATATCTTAAACTATATGTTCCAGTAGATTGCAGCTAATTATTTGATTTTATTTTAAACTGAAGAAGTCATTATTTGTTTTTGAACACTATTAAATGTATTTTACACTTATTCTCGGTAGCTGGAACTTTTTTTTACCGGTTCCGGCGAATTCTAGTTATCGAGAACTAACTGTAACCCCAAAGATCCCGTGAAAAATCGATATATTGGTAGATCAGGCTTGCGGCTAGATGTTTCGGTGAAATAAATAGTTTTGGTTGTTATTTTGAAGAACTGAGACCATAAGTTTTTGATTGTGGTTTAGATTTTTGTTTTCATTTTGTTCATGCTTGGTGGATTTACGTGTTGCGAAATCTCTTTTCAAGAGCTCGAAACCCGCAAACACTTTGGCTGTATTTGAAACAAAGGAAATAAACAACCGAATTAAAGTTAAACTGACATTGTAATGCAGTGGCCAGGGTTTCCACTCTTTTTCCAGAACAAAAATTAAGGACTTTTTAAGGACCAAAGTAACTTTTTATAAGGACCTACTTGAAATACATGGCATAACCACATAAACCCTATTTCCTAAGGAACATATTTTAATAATTATGAACCAGACAAGGCATGTTCAATAAATGCTCTACAATATTTCAGAACTAAGTTTTTAAAAGTACTTAAAAATTAATATAAGATAAACCTATTTGACAAAAACATTTTGAAAAATGCACATCTAAAGTTTTTTCAGTGATCAAATTAAAAATAGTATGTCTAGAAAATGAAAAAGAATGTTATGAACAATAACAAATATTTTATATATTCTTTGACCAGTACTTATCACCTGTACTGGCGTTCTTAATTAGAACCGGTTTGGGGCAAATTTAATTCCGAACTTACAAAACCAGAAAGTTTGGAAAGTACGGCAAAAATTGATAGGAAATCACGTAACGACGGATAAATTGTTCAAGTTCCAATTTAAAAATTAAGGAGTTTTTAAGGACCTTTGACAAAAATTAAGTAGCTTTAAGGGCCCTTAAAATGAAAGCTAAAATTAAGGAGTTCTTAAGGACTTTTAAGGACCGTGGGAACCCTGGTGGCATAGCCGGCATAAGTGGCATGTGAAACACGATATCTTTTGACTCTCCCCTTCCACGTAAAACATTGCGTGATACTATATTTCTGTCAAGAGATGTCACACGCTACTTCTGCTTAATAATGATGTCAGAGAGGGTTTATACTACCAAATTCCATTCTCTGGTGACTTCTGACTTCATTATGACGCAGTAGTCGCCTGTGACATGTTTAGACCGCACTATGATAGTAAATATTTATTAATATAATAAAATATACCATTTCACGGCCTTCTGCGAGAGGTGCCACCGATGTGACAGACCTCTTCTTGTAATTACTAAGGTGACCCACATTTTCCAGAAAATTATTTTTATAAGCAACTATTCCAAAAATTTATAATAATATTGAAAAAGCTTTGCAATTTTTATCACGAGTCAAATTTCAAAATTTCATTAATGGAGTCGTTTTACACTTTGTTATTTTACACATTAAATTAAAATAAATAATGTTGTGATAGGATCAGTGGAGGACTAAGGCTAAAGCGGGCAATAGGCAACATTGTAATTTCGGGTTGTAGCGGGTACAATTATTCCCCTCTCCTTTTTTACAATAGGTGGCGCTAGAAAGTAATCGATTGTGTTCTAATATAGTGTCAGTGGTATATGAGAGTGTGTTTTGTGCTCTTTGTTGTTTTGTGTTCTGTGTTGTGGAACTTCGAAAGGAAATAAAAATGGTTCCTAAAAAAATGACTAAATTAATTCTAAACGCCTTTTTTTGAAATAAGAGTCTCGTCCTTCTACAGGGTCTATTTTTCAGTCATGACACATACTTTGTATTTGGTTGTTTGGTTTTAAAGCACATAGTATGTAGTTCTATTTAATTATCGGATTCCAAGAAAAAAAGAAAAAAATAATATGCATGTACAAAAATTAAATAAACATAATTTATTAAAACAAACAAATATAAACATAATTTATTAAAATAAACAATAATACTTAAACAAATATACCCAGATTGATTAGTTATATTGCCTTTTTTTCTCACTTTTAATTCTGCAAACTCGTCAATTAGTTTGTCATAATTAATAGAGTTATTTAATAACTCTTTTTCTATATAAAGTAATGATAAACTTTTTAATTTTTTTTTTGGCCTAATGTGGATCTTAAAAATTTTTTTATTCTGGTCATTACTGAGAATGATATTTCATCGCTTTCACTGCTTATTGGAAGGGTTAAATAAATTCTCAGAATTATGTTTAAATTAGAAAATGTTCCAATAATATTATTTTCCTGCAAATTACCACATGGATAAAGGCGAAATAATATTTTCTTTTCTTATAAAAATGTCTTATATTGTAATACTTCATTTTTTAGTTCTGCTAAGTTTAAATATTGTTCATAACATTTTAATTCCTCTAGTGAAGGGTCAATAACATCGCTATCATTAAAAATTGTATTCAACTTATTGTTAATAGTTTTATATCACTCAGATTTTTTTTTAACGTTGCTAATTAAAGAATTTTCAATCACAACTCAAATAAGATGCAATATATTCAGGAGACATTGATTTTTAAAAGCTACGTTTGACGTTTTAAATATATGCTAACGTGCATAGTAAAGGCTTGAAAAGCACGAGGCTCGATCGTATTTACACACATCGACATTCGCGGGCGTGGATGCATAACGCTCGTCCACACTTGTCGAATTTATCAATCAGCGATTCGGCATAATTTAGATACGTTTCAGCAATAATTACAAATATTACGTTTTTCTGTTAAATAAAAATTAAAATTAAAAATCTAATTTTCGGACCCCTGAAATTGCGGGCCCTAGGCACATGCCTAGGTTGCCTAGGCCTTAGTCCGCCCCTGGATAGGATGAAGTGTTGGAATATCACATATTCTTTAACGAAATAAAATTTTTTACGAAAATTTCGCACTAAAAATTCAATTTGAGAGCCGTTATTGCTCATAAATATTGCAACAGAACCTTCAAGAAATAAAGATTATTTGAGATGTTTGCGGTTAGATATATCTTTAATCGTTCAACAGATGGTAAAAAGTCCACTTACTACTCTATCTTAAAATATTTCGGTCTTGTTTCATAATTCTTACAGTTCAAGGCTTATTCTGCATTGAAATTCTTTCCAGGGGTAGACTAAGGCCTAGGTAACCTAGGTACGTGCCTAGGGCCCGTAATTTTCGGGCCTGAAAGTTAAATTTTTAATTTTTATTTTTATTTAACAGAAAAACGTGATATTCATAATTATTGCTGAAATGTATCCAAATTATGCTAATCTTTGAGTGATACAGTCGACAAATGTGGATAAGCGTTCCCATGCTTATATATCTACGCCCGCGAGTGTCAATTTTTCATGACAGTGATGTTAGTGACTCTTTAATAGAGAAATTAAAATGTTATGAACAAGATTTAAACCTAGCAGAACTGAAAAAGGAAGTATTACAATTTAAGACTTTTATAAGTAAAGGAAATATAATTTCGCCTGTATCCATGTGGCCATTTATTCAAGAAAATAATACTATTGCTACATTTCCTAACTTAAACATAATTCTGAGAATTTATTTAACCCTTCCAATTAGCAATGCAAACGGTGAAAGATCATTCGCAGTTTGGTTTGGTTTGGAGCGCTACGGTCTACTGCTTTGCATACGAGGGCTAATAAGATTGGGACCTACTGTTTAAAGTCGATTCCGAACGGCTACGAACATCCATGCCATAGTGGGATTCGAACCCACGAACTTTGGTACCGACGATCAGCACCCTAACCATTTGGGCATCGTTCGGCTTTCGTTCTCAGTAATAGCCAGAATTAAAAAAAAATTAAGATCCACGTTAGGCCAACAAAAATTTAAAATATTAATGTTACTTTATATAGAAAAAGAGTTACTAAACAACTCTATTAGTTATGGCAAACTAACTGACGAGCTTGCAGAGTTAAAAGTGAGAAAAAAGGCAATATAACTAATCAATCTGGGTATATTTAAGTATTATTGTTTGTTTTAATAAATTACGTTTAATTTTTGTACATGTATATTATTTTTTCCTTTTTTTCTTGGAATCCGATAATTAAATAGAACTACGTACTATATGATTTAAAACCAAACTACCAAATGCAAAGTATGTGTCATGACTAGTTTGGTTTGGAGTACTACGTTCTACAGTTTTGCACACGAGGGATAATGAGACCGGGACATACAGCTTAAAGCCAATTCCGAACGGCTACGAACATCCATGTCATAGTGAGATTCGAACCCACGAAATCTGGTGCCGACGATCAGCGCCCTAACCAATCGGTCAACGTTCGGCTGTGTCATTACTGAAAAATATGCCTGAGATTACAATGTTGCCTAGGGCCCGCTTTAGCCTTAGTCTGCTGATTCTTTCGTATACTGAGAGGTTGAGCTCAGTTAAATCTTATAAATTTATAGCACAGAAGCTTTATTTAAATATTTTTATGAGATATATCAAGAAAGACTTTTTAGGTTTATAACTAACAGTACTTTTTTACTTAAACTTTTTATCGTGCCGAATTCACAATAAACTTGGCAAATATATTAGTTGTATAATTTTGAATTTTGAGTTTAGCCATACAATATTTTATGATTTTAAATCACAAGAACATCTCTAACGTAAGTCGTGGTAGATCAGTCGAAAAAGGCGTCGATCTCACAACCAGAGGGCTTCGGGTCCCAATCGGCCAAAGATCTACCGTGTACATTAATGGCAGCTGGGGCACGTAAAACAGTTTACGCAATGTCCTCCTCTGTTTTTGTCAGCTGCATTAGTGTAAAATCTCATTTTTAATGCAGTTGTAATTTGTTTCTATAAAGATAAATTTTGGTTTGATAAGTTATAAATAACTAGAAGTAATGCTATTAAAAAATTATCAAGCATTAAGTTTTGAAGTGCACGCCTAAAACATTTTAGGATAAGGCTCCCAAATACTTATCGCTGCTATAGATAAAAGATTGAAAATTTAAGATAACACAAAGTGATCGTAACAAAAATCAGTATTATTTTTATGAAATTTAAATCACTGTAAAATACAATATTTTTTTTTCTGTAATTTTTTGTTTCAATCAAGAATGCATGTCCTATAGCTCACAGTTTACTGGACATCTTGAAAAACGAAAATTTCTTTTTAAAGTGCATTTTTTAGTCTTCCCTTATAAAAATGTATTACTTACTCTTCACTCTAGGAAGTCGGTACCTTTTAACTTCTACAAAACAGTGCAATCCCTTATATCTTGAAAAAAATATTTATATAAAAATATGAAAAGCTTCTCGATTTCTTCAATAATGGAGAATTATTTTTTTCCTAAATTTAACAGAATTTTTTTTAAATATTACAGTTTCATTTTTTATATTAATTGAGAACAAACAATACTGTATATTTGTTTTTATGAATATGCACTTTTTTTTTGCTTAAATTAAACCAACATTATGTTTTTTAGAATGATTAACAATGAAATGAGATAAAAATTCTATTTTGGGCTGTTATTACTTATACATCTGGCAACAGAAATCCAAGATATAACTCTTTGAGATCATCTGAGATGATTATGGTTAGATACATCTTTATTCTTTCACAAGATGGTGAAACAACCACTTATTCTATCTTAATATATTTCTGTCTTGTTACATAATTCATAAATACATAGTTCTACTATCATTTTGCGTTTAAATTCTTTCCTCAACTGTATGACTGAACCCAGTTAAGTTCTGCATGTTTTTTAACGTAGAAGCTTTATTTTAATATCTTATGAGCTATACCATAAAATATTTTCTCAGTTTCACCCCCGCCTGAAAATAGACAAAAGAATAATTTATAAAAAATTTTGATATTTTATTTTGTCAGCAGTGAAGAGTTTAAAAAAAGCTTCCAATAGATCAGTTACATAATGTTTGTTTTTGATTTTAATCATATCATCTTTTATGAATTTAAAGTTCAAATATATTCGTAATTCAACTGTAATTTTCTTAAGAAATAAATCTTCGGTTTTATAAATTATCAAATAGCTGGATATGAAGTATTTTTTTTAAGTCAAGACTTATTACGAATAAAGTTATAAAATTTTATGCAAATGGTCATCAGTAATAATGAATTGTGTTGGGATTTTAGGTAGAGTGCCGTGAAAGACTATTATGCTGTTACTACGTCGATATGGAAAAGCTGACTTGGCATTGCACTATTTCCAGAATGAACAACCTAGTAGTGCCATGTGCGGTACTTATTCAAAAGCTAGATTGGATAAGACTGGCAGCTCAATTTATATACTTTACCGCATTAACTTTTAAATTTTTTAACTTTATTCGCTTGCAACTTATAATTTTTCTATATAAACTATTGTTGTACCATGAATTTTATTAACATAACGTAAATTTGTAAATATCCGTAATTAATTAGTGTAGTACCGCACTTTTATATTTTTAGCGTAACTGTATTTTTTAGTAACTGTCGTACCGTGTATTATTTAACCTACATTATTTTATTTTTCGCTTTTATTTTTTCTTTTATCTCATTACTATTATTAAGAAATAGGGTTTATCAATTTAATGTGTTGTAAATAAATTTTAAAGACTTCATATCTAATAATTGAATCGCAATTTGAACTTTCCCACATCTAACGAAGCACACTATGAAAGATTATAAAATCGTTAGCTATAGGGATTTAGCTAATGGCCCAAGTGCCCCATGCAGACTTCAATTTTATTCTGGCAGCACCGTCTCCATTAGATTTGCTTGCGCGGGACGGATTATAAGCAAGCTGTATGCGTGCCATATTTTGCGGACCCCTGTTCTGCAGCTGGAGTTTACAATCTACGGCCACAGGCTAAATACGGTATGAAGCCTGTTTCTGTCTCGCGCTGGAAAACGAAATCGGGATCATATTGCAAGTCTTATTCAATTTGAGTTTCGAACTATGGCCGCTTGTAGCGCTACTTACGCTTTTTCAGTTCAGCGAAAAGTTGCATGACATATTTTGTCCCTTTTGCTATTTCGACGTAGTGATATGGCGTTATATTTAAACATTCTATGAGTATGACAAGTAGACAAACGTTAAAAGATCATAATTAAAAGATCGAAAATAATTCGAGGTGCCATCTATTTACTGTAACTGCAAATATGAGTTCTTTTCAAGAAATTTAGAGAGTAAATTTTTCTAAAGCTATTTCTATTAGTTTGATATTTTTTCTCATATTCTGTCACATGTGATTCTACAAGGTCTGGCTATTAATTTCCAGGACTGATGTAACTGTAAGAGAACGAAAAGACGGAACATGGAATGATTGCATATTGAAGAGCGTTTTCTTGCGCATGTGCAGTGCAATCGGCGTCATTCTGAAGTAAGTGGTTCTCGTGGAAAGGCGCACTAAAACGTAGCTCTTAAATTCCTGTTGTCGAAGTGAAAATGGAGCAAAGAATTAACATTAAATTTTGCTTTAAATTGCATTAAATTTTGCTTTAAGGCCAAAATCAAGGTAATCTTAATCGCTTTCTTCTATTGCGATGGACTCATTCATCATGAATTTATTCCTCCTAACATGACTATCAATGGACAGTTCTTCTCAGAAGTTCTTGACCGACTTCGAAAACGAATTGGTAGAGTGAGGCCTCATTTTCAACAAAATGGGAGCTGGCTGCTGATACATGACAATACCCGCTCACATATTGCGTTGCCTGTGAGGCGATTCTTAGCCCAGCATGGTGTCGTTGAGATGCAGCATCCACCATACTCTCCAGACCTAGCACCCGCAGACTTTTTCCTGTTTCCTAAGCTGAAAAATTCGCTGAAGGGAACAAGATTTCAGGATGTCGAAGCCATCAAGAAAACTGTAACGTCACTATTAAAGAGCATTCCAAAAGAGGACTTTAAAACTTCTTTCCGAAATTTGTACAGCCATGAATTACGCCTGATGGGGATAACTTCGAATCATATTAAATGGCTATGTGTTTAACCTTTTTTTCTTCTGAGTTATTCTATCAGTCCTGGAAATTAATAGCCGGACCTTGTATATTTATTAAGGCAAATAATTAGTTTTGTTTCAATCGAATTTCACAACCCCAAGGCTTGAATTTAGAAAAATTCTTTCTGGTATTTCAGCCTAACGTACAGGAACCTACGTTCAACGCACCAAAATACACAGAAAAAAGAAATAAAAAAGGAAGCGTTAGATTAGAAGTGCAAATTTATTAAAATAAATTATTTAATAACCTTAAAAGAATTATAATAGATATACATACGATTTATACCATTTAAAATTTATATGATTTCTATCTTGCATTTTTTAAAATTAAAAGTTTTCGTAGTTATCGATATGCGTAATTTGGAAGCTTCTACTTCAAAACTTTTCCCTTTAAAAATGTAAAAATTCTAAGAGTCCCAGTAGGAATTCTGCATTTTTTCTTCTACAGAATGTAGCGCATATGTAACATGACCTCTCTTTTAATTCTTTGCTAGGGAAAGGCGCATTATTCGAGATAGTCCGTGAAACGCCGAGCTCAGCCAATATTTATAAACAAAATTTTTCTTCAAGTAATAACAGTTTTAGATAATTTATTAATATTAGATTTCAAAGTATATATTGTAACGTACTGGAGATATGGTAGGCGAAGCCGTCAATGAAACATGCTAGAAAACTGTTTAATCTAAACTAAATATTTTGTTCAGGTGAATAAATTATGTACAGCTATGTACAGGTTCAATAGATTTCTAAATATTCTGAGATCTCGTGCTGAGATAACATTCACACATTTAGGATGCGTGGGTACTGTGTACAATGTGGCTACGGCTTCTAAATCATTGGAATAGTTCGCTAATTAGTGCCTAACGGAACGCTGACACTATCACCTCCGAGCTGACGATTAGTACAGTCGGCTTTCACACAAAGGTTCAAACGCTCAGAGTGCGTATCACACTGGAGTTCGTGAAGGAAACTCGAGATGAAAGACGATCCAAAAGAGAGCAAGGGTCACGCTCAGCGACCTACTTCTATGCACGAAGTAAAACAAAATAGTAAGATAACGGGAATGGGATCCCTAAGTCGAAAGTCGACTTCTTAGCAAACAGAGACGCTGGCGGTCTCTAAAACAAGCAAACTCCGGAACTTGGAGAGACGAGTGGATTCCTCTCGAGCTGCACACAACAGCTCTCAAGAAGAAGCCTCAAGAAGAAAAAGCCCCGTCTTGGCTCCGCCACTCTTCTTTTATAGCGGTCCCGGTTCCCTTTACGCGATTCTTCTGGAAACTTCCAGAAGCAGGATGATGCAATCTTGCGGTCACTTCCCCCTGAATCAGCTGTTTCGTTTCCAGATGTGACCGAAAAGCCGTCTTTAAATCAGCCGATCCAAACAACTTAATTTCCTTTTTCGCTACCGCTAATGGGCGCACATGTGGCACTCTAATAATTTACAATCATTTCCCAGAGTCTTTTCACTCAATAGTCTTACAAAGTCTCAGACGCGCTGGCTCCAGCACACAGACAGTTTTCAATTAAGTTCGGGACCTAGTACACAACTGTATTGTTCGGCACACCCTTTTCTACCTGCCGCTAACCGTAATTGTCCGCTGCGAAAGGTCACCTTCCGCTCCTCTTTCGTTACGGTCATGTAACGGATCGTTACAATATTCGAAATTAAATTTTGTTTCCTAGCTTGTAAAATTTTTTAAATTTTGGAGAAAAACAAATTATGTTTATTATAGTCTTCGATGTAAAAAAATTTATTTGCATAGTAATATATTTTTTGTTGGGAAAAGGAAACGAATTTGGCATCTGCCAAGGGCAACAGAAACGGTGTGATTTTGTGGTGATGTGCGCAGGTGAGAGTAATTATAAATTTATTTGAGCTAAAACATTTTCTATTTTTATTTATTTTTTCTCTATTATATATATTTTATATCTGCTATTATTATTTTAATTTCCCTTTACGTGTACTTATTTATGCCACCATTTTGTCGTTGGCTACCAAAAAGTTGGCAAATGGACAAATATACATCTATTCCAACGGCTTTATACTACAGAAACTGCAAATAGAATAAATTTATAGAATATTTACAATTCGACCTTGAAATTTTATACAAATATGCTGACAATTCAATGTTTATTGAAATAAAGTTACTGCATTTTCAAGAAAATTGATTTAAAACAATGTAAATTTTGAAAATCCACTGTCGCCTAAAAGGTAACTGTTAACGGCAAATGTCCGTTAGTGAGAAAAGGGAAATCCCCTTTCCAAAATATGCTAAACAAAATTATCTCAAATACTTGAGACAGATATTCTTTATTTACCTAGATAAGATTTAAACAAGGCAAGTTTAGCTATATCCTAAAGTGCGTGTTCGAAGGATTATTTATAATCGTTTATCGTGTGATAAATAATAAGTCAAATTAAAGTTCAACACACAGCATTTTTTCTCCTTTCTCATTCTGGTAGGGAGATAAAGATGTAACGGACTGTGTGAGATTTAATTTTGAGAAGACCACTTTAGTTTGAAGAACTTTGGATTTTAGGAATCGAATTTATACCCGTTCTTAACAATAAAATGTTGTTTCGATATTTAAGTCTGAAATTTGTAGCTTATATTCTGCTTTTAACTTTGGAGTTTATTAAAAATCCACCGAAAATACGCCGAAAATTTTTAAACAGTAGTTGAAAATTTTTCAATGTAAATGTTTAAAAAAGATCATTAAGGTCTACTTTTTGGAACAAGATGCTTAATAAGACCGGGACTCCTGCTTAAAGCTGATAACGTACGGCTACAAACAACCTTGTCACAGTGGGATTCGAACTCACGAATTGAAGATTAACATCCTAACCATTCGGCCATCGTTTGTTTGATCATTAAAGAGCGTATTCAATTTTTGCATACGAAAAAATTTCTTCAGAAATTAATATTTTTAAAATTTATCTTTGAATATGCAGAATATAATTTTGATAATTTTTTGGAAGTGGTTTAAAAACTTTTACAAATGAAAAAAATATGCTGTAATAAATGTGCATAAAATTATCAAAAATACAATTATTTTCTGTAATACTTAAACTTGTTGTTTGTTGTTTCTAATTCCGATATGAGCCAGAGATTACGTGAATTAAGCGAAGGGATACACCTTTCATTCGAAGAGAACCTCTAGGGTGAAAGTACAACCTGTCACTCAATGTCGGTCCTCGTAATTAAGAAGCAGGAATCAAGCAGAAGTACCTCGGGCAGGGCGTGCCACCTCCAGAGGTATTGATTGAACTTGAAGACATTGCGACCACGAACATATTTACGTGGCCCAACCGCCATTAACTAACCAGGTTTAAATCTTAAGATTAAAATACAATATTTTTTATAGAATTTTCATTTATTGATAATGAATTAATATTGTTACGATTTTGGCGCTCTCAAATACTCCAAATTCGGAAGCTCTTGTAGGGCTAATATTTACATAGGGTTACACAGGGATAGCACCCTGACAAAATGAAGTTATATTGGGTTATTGGTGGTGTATTTAATAACAAATTTTTGTAGCAAATAATTTTGCGAGAGTTTTGACCACTTTTCGAGTTTGGATTTCTCCAGATGGTTCCATGCTTGGATAGTGTTGAATCTGACCTTCAGTCCAGGATGATCAGAAGAGTTAAGCTGCATTCAGAAAGATGTGCAGGCAGATCTGTGTTAGGTTGGTTGGTTGGTTGGTTTGGAGTGTTACGGTCTACTGTTTTGTTACACGATGGCTAATGAGATCGAGGGATAATGACCTATTGTTTTTCCTACTCATTCATCATCGTTCGACGACTGTGTTAGGAGCTCTCCAGTCAGTACGCAGCGTTGTCTTAAAGTATCTGCAGTGATGACCAATGATGAGTGATTCGGCAATGTGGTCCATAAGTCAAAAGTTATGACCCCTAACTTCTGCAGCCCTGCCAAACAGATCACAGCTGGACTTTTTTTTTTTAATTGCTGCCGTTAACACCCCTGCTTTTTCATACTTTAAATTTTAACTTTTTAAATTCTTAATTAAGGTCTAGCTTTTTCAACCCTGAAACTAATGCGAGGTTTCAGTGGGTATTTTTTGAGCAAGTCGAGTTACGGGGATTTCACAGGGTGGTCTAAAGTTCTGTCACAATGACTCACGAGCGATAGTTCCGCCGCCCAAGACTGTGACTGTCGCCTCTCAAAATCTCCTTTTTGGTCATCCGGATTCCGTCTCGAAGTGCAACGAGCAAAATTCATCAGGCAACACGATTAGCCTTCTTTATGGTCCAGGTGGTTTGCGAAAAAAAGAGAAGAAGTAAAAACTAATGGTACTCTTTGGCATTGAAATGTTGACTGCTCGCGAGGGGACCTTGATGGGTTGAATGGATGCTGTGTTCTTGATTTGTATGTATTAAAAGATAATATTTTCCTGATTAGTAATTTTGACTAATATGAATGGAACAGTTTGTTTTATCAAAGATTCATTTGAAAGTCAGAAATGTCTGAAAAGATGAGAAACTGTTCAATGAAAAAAAACAGGTTTGTTGTTTGGTGGGTGCACGGTATACTTTTGCAAACAGGGCTGTACTGAATAAAGCCGTTGATAATGAAAAATTGCGGATGCCATTGGATGATAGAACGCAAATTAGCTGCCCATTAATCTCAAAAAAAATTTACAATACATTAATTGTTTATTCAATCTTATTATAAATAAACTGCTAATTTTTTTTAAAAAACTTAGTAGTAAATTGTCAGAATTCGGTCAGCGTGTGTGTGCAAAAAAGATTACCTGCAAAACAAATCGAAAAAAAAAAAAACAGCAGAGGGTGTCATCAAAAAGTGAACTTGTTGTAGTAACAAAGATGAATGTTCCTTGTTTGTAGAGTGAAATAAAAAATAAAAGAAAATTTAAAGAAAAACAGAGATAACATAACATTGAAATAGTATTGAAATAAACTTCTATTTATTATTTGGGTACCTAAAATAGTAGGATTGAAAAAAAATACTAAGTTGTGGAAAGTACATAAAAAATTGGAAGAATAAAAAGAGTTTACAGAGTTACAAAAGAAGAGTATGACGATCACTCTCCAGCAAGAGACTTTATTCAATATCATTATGTAATGGCCGTACTGTCTGTTACCGCGAGTCATCTGCGGTTCACGGCACTTTAAATACCTGGAGAGCCAATAACTTACAATCTACACTCTTCATACAGCCTGGAGAGCCTCAACCATATACCTTATCGGTGCCTGATTGATTAATTGTCAATGGATTTTGTGTTCTTGTATATTGCGCGTATTAAACGGATAATACCTGATTAGCAATGACTAATATACTGGTTATTTGAACTTATAATTCTAGTGTTTTATAAAGTCATTCATACCTTGAACTCGTAAGCTCTTAACAGGCCCTTACACTGTCCACTTCATCTAAGTTAGTGTTCAGAAATGTTCAGAATGGAGAAGCATACTGTTTAATTGAAAAATAGCTAAACTTTTAGACTTCAGTATTAAATCTCATTTATATAAGAATTCTTTAATAAATTATTTCTTTGATTGTTCAATCAATTTTATTATAAATAAAATTGACTGCTATTTTTGTTCCTTTAAAAGGATTTGCTCATCACGAAGTAAAATATTACTCTAACTTGTCAATAAGGATTTAGTGAAAATGTTGTGCATAGCAACTACTTCTTCTGCAAACAAATCATGAAAAAAATTCCATACATTCCAGGAACACACTTTAGTTTAAAGTTTTAGCACTGCGTACTTTTTACTGATTAAAAAAGCGAACGAAAATTGTCTAACTTCCTACGTCATCATGAATGAGCTGGCATTTCCTTGTTTGTAGTGATTTACACGTGCTTCAGTAAAGGAAATTTAAAAGAAACTTTATATTTTTACAAGTTAATTAAAGACTTTTGAACAGAGATAACATACAATTTTCTATCTAATATTGAAATATTTTTCTTCTTTATATTCTTTTGTTCTATTTATTTATTTATTTGTTGTGTACCTGTATAAACTTCGTAGTAGGTCGCCCTAAACCTATAGCAAATAAATACTGCGCCAAAACAACTGTCACACTCAGCTAATTATGGGGCTACAAGAATTTTGTACGATCCCGTTTACTGATACTAAAACAAACTATCTTACCACTTCTTATTGAGCATATCACAGCAGTATATGCACGGGTTACTGTATCAGTTTAAGGCATTTCTATTACATCGCCGGACATCAGGTACATATCGCAGTAGACTAACAATACATAGCAACCATACGAAGCATACCGGTAGCTGCAAGATGCACCTTTTAAATACCAGTTCAACGGCGGCTTGTCATTCCATGGGCCGCGCATGCAACGACGCGATATGACGGCGAAGTTTTAAAAATTATGCCTGGACGTTGCAAATACTGTTGTTGATATGTCAATAATTTTTTTTCCTTGCAGCAGTGACGGCATACTGGCCGTAATTAAATGACAGTGCTCACAGTGTTCTATAGCGCGATCAATTTGCGTGTCGCTACATTTTGTAGGAAGATTAAACAAGACGTACGAAGGATTCCGCAAAAACAAATTAGTTCAACTAAAAATCAGCTATAATATTGGCGCTGTGTAATAGAAAATAGAGTGTTAACAAATGCAATCTATACAAATTAATTTCTTAACTGTGTCAATGATGTAACCATTAAATTTGAATAATAACTTCTTCTCATCGTACTGATAGCCTCACGAGACTTATGTAATTTACATTTTTTAAAAAGTATTGCCATATTGTAGAACTTAATCAGAAAAGTGCAAAATAAAAAAGTAATTTTTATTCCGTATTAATGCATTTTGTTAACACTAAATTTTCTATTACACACAGAGCCAAATATCCCCTAAAGTGATTTGGAACTAATTTGTTTTTCTCGCGGAATCCTTCGTCTCCCGTCTTTTTTAATCTTCCAAAAATTGCGTCATTTCTAAATAAACGCGCTACAGAACACAAATTGTCAGTTTAATTATACGTACTTTGTTTTCGTATTTTTTTTCTCGTAACTATATATAAAAACGCTTCTTTCAGTTCTTATTTACTCCACGAAGAATAATGTTTATTTATGTTTGTTTTACACTGTATTTACAGTGGAACGTTTACGACAAACGTTTCTTATAAATATATTATGCAAGTGGTTAAATCAAATCACATTGTTTTTTTGTATTATTGTAAGTAACGATGACTTTATCTTTCTAACTGATAAATGTCAATTCTGTGGCATGATGTTTATCTGTTCAGAATCTCAGTAGTCCGGTCTCATAGCCTCGTGTTTGCAAAAATATCGTATAAACCTAACTAACAACTTCTAATTTTCGTAATATATATAAAATGAAACAGTTTGTAACAACGTTAATTAACAGGCTAAAATTCGAGAGGAAGAATACACAATTTGTTGTTATACATATTTTATTTAAAGAATATAAAGAAGTCAAAACAAAATTAATTCTTACTATATCACTAATATATATCATATGACATCAGTAAAATTTCTAATTTTCCTGAATTGTAAAGTACCCTATGAGGCAGGTAAAAAAAAGGTTTGCTTTTTCTCTGAGAATTATCTGGTACAAGCTCAATAATTTGTTTATCTTCATAATCCTCTAAAGTCTTCCTATACTGTGAATATAGTTCAGAATAACATTCAATTCATTTAGTCAAACCGTGTGGTTATGTATAAAAAACAAACACACAAACGAACAGACTTCTTAATTTTCAAAGGTATATAACTTAAACGCCAGATATTTATTAGTCCGTAAAATAGATTCCTAGACTTTTATGAAAAGAATTAGTTGTTAATACCGGTGATAACATTTTCATTGCAACCAAAAATAACCGATGATCAAATTTAAAATTATCACTTATATACCTAATCTATTATTTAAGATAAATATAAAAGAAAATTATTTACGTAATATCTAAGTTCAGTGATAAAACGTATGACAATAATGCAGACGATATTTAGATAATTTAAAATAAGAAATGATTATATGAGATGGTTAAAGGAATGACGTCATAATGCTAGAAAAAATGTCCTTTTTACCTATTTATTATGTGATAAATGGATAAATTTAATCACCTGATCTTAACCGGGGAAAAATAGAGCTCGAAATAATAGCATTAAACGCTCTAAAAGGGCGGAAGGGGTGGATTTCGAACGTTTTAAAGACTCGCTTTGAAATTTGCTAACCCTAACTTATCAATAATCCAATATGGATGCTCCTATCTATTCCAGGTCCAACCGCTTCATAAATTCGTGGACAGACGGACAGTTAACTTAGGCTATTATTATATAAGGTATTTTCCTATAATCATGGGAATCAAGTTTATAATCGACAAGTTCTGTGAACCGGAGATCTACCAAGGCCAAAACATGTGTTCTACGGTTTGGATATCTACAACCACTTCCTGACCCTTACTTCTCGACATCAGAATATGAGAATGGTATGAAAGGGTAGGTGAGGACGCACTTTTCCCCCACAAAACAGGCGCTTCTTCCCTACAAAAGCACTCAACTTCCAAGAAATATTACACTCTTTTTAAATATTTTTAGCTGTGAAACATAAGTTCATATATGTTTATTTTTATTATTTAAAGAACGTACAATTGTTTCTTACATTAAAAGTTAGTTAAATTCACAAGCACGGAAGGTTTTTATGCATGGTTTCTGTTAACCGAGATTTCCGATATCCGAGGTACTAGCGGTCCCAATTCGTTCGGATAATCGAGGTTCTACTGTATTCTAGTTACAATACATTCAGAAATTACCTAAAAGGGAGACAAACTCAAATTCCTAGGACTAAAACATTCTAAAAATTCCTCCTGAGGGGTTTTCTAAAAATCCTAGCCCTCAATCGTGGTTGCGCTAATAAAATATTTTGGTTTGATTTGGAAAGCTAGTCTACTTTTGCTACATGAAGGCTAATGAGATTGGGGCCTACAGCTTAAAGAGAATTCTGAACGGCTTCGAACAACTATGCCACCAGCCACTGATGACCAATTTGTATTAGCAATTATAGAAATATTTTATCACCAAAATTACTAATTGTCTGTTTGTAATTGTAACGAGGAATAGTAAAAACGCTTTATCATTAATATTCCATCATATAAGTGACGTTTCACTTTTAATGTAGTCAGTTTTCAGTCGTTTGCGTATTGTTTGCATAGTTTCAACTAATGATTTCAAAATTATTGCTACAGTTTTTGTTGATTCCTAATTATGATGTAATAGCATTATTACTTCATCTGTTGAATCAGAGGTTTGTTTGCATCGCAACAGCTGCTCACTTCATGTTAAAGCATTCTTATACGGCCATGTGTTCGGCTAATTAGTCCTCTCGTTGCCAAAAAATCACTAGTCTAAATCAAAACCTATAAACAAAACCCAGTCACATGTCCCAATCTCATTCTAGGCAGATGTAGAAACAACGGCATGTCTGGAAGTGTAAACAGATACATAAAAAAAAGAAAGAAACAGTCGATATTCATTCTCGAAGTAAAAACAACGTGCAACGTTGCGAAATTCATGCTGACGTAAAAACGAGAACGATTAAGAATGGATTAGCTAATATTTTGAAACAGTCGTCTGAATTCTAACATGTGATAAGAGTATCAGAGTGGCCATTCGTGAAGATAAGCACGAGATTACCCGATAGTAAACGGTCAACAACTAAGTTCTGAGAGGAGAAAAAAAAACACGATTAAGGAAGACACGTTTAAGGAATCTCAGAGCTCTTAAAATATTCGATTTTTAAAAACTTTTTTTACATAATAAGTTTCAAACTTTTCTGCACAATGTGCACATGCGTTTGGTAAATATCAAATAGAACGACGGTTACACCGAATCATAAGGACAACTTGCAAATCAATATGCGAAATAATATTTTTTATTTACAGTGCAAACAAGATGAAAAAATACAATTTTCACTGAAAATTTCAGTCAATTTCTGTCACACTGTGTGCAGACTTATAACAATACAAATTGAGTTTCATTAATAATTTTTTGCACTTTTGTAAATAAAAAATTTTAAGTGCAATTCTCCATTTATCAGAATTTTTAAAAAGTATCATAAATATTACACCAGGGAGAGCGAATTTTACCGTAGGTCATCGTAGGTCTATTACAGTGAAAATTTGAAATCAATATGTGCAATAATTTTTTTTTTTATTTACAGTGCACGCAAGATGAAAAAATACAATTTTCACTGAAAATTTCAGTAAAACATTCAATTTCATTTGAATCAACAGTTTTATTCAGTTTAATTTAAGT
This sequence comes from Pardosa pseudoannulata, assembly GCA_032207245.1. NCBI lineage: Eukaryota > Metazoa > Arthropoda > Arachnida > Araneae > Lycosidae > Pardosa > Pardosa pseudoannulata. Next base: position 16,227,094 of record CM063508.1, read on the forward strand.
CAGCATTCAGTTTCATTTGAATAATTCAATGTGGTTTATTTTAAACGATTTAAAAATGTTCAAAGATTTTAAACATGCAAAAAATTTTTTTTTAATTTTTTAAGGTTTAAAGGTGATTCTAAAAGATCATTTTTCAAATCAATATGTGCAATAATTTTTTTTATTTACAGTGCACACAAGATGAAATAATACAATTTTCACTGAAAATTTCAGTAAAACATTCAGTTTCATTTAAGTCAACATTATGTTTCATTTGAATAATTCAATTTGGTTTCTTTTAAACGATTCACAAATGTCCAGAAATTTTAAACATGCAAAAAACATTTTTTTAATTTTTTTTAAGGTTTAAAGGTTAAAACGCCACCTTGCAAATATATAAGAGCAATAATTTTTATTTTTTGTATACAGTGGACAGAAGATGAAAAAATATTTTTCACTGAAAATTTGAGTAAAACATTCAGTTTCATTTGAATCAACAGTTTCATCCAGTTACATTTAAGTCAACATTCAGTTTCATTTGAATAATTGAATGGGGTTTGTTTTAAACGATTCCAAAATGTCCAGATATTTTAAACATGCAATAAGAAATTCTTTCTTTAGTTTTTTAAGGTTTAAAAGTGATGTTAAAAGATCGTCTTGCAAGTCAATATGTGAATAATTTTCTTTTATTTACAGTGCACGTAAGATGAAATAATACAATTTTCACTGAAAATTTCAGTAAAACATTCAGTCTCATTTAAGTCAACATTAAGTTTCATTTGAATAATTCAATGTGGTTTGTTTTAAACTATTCACAAATGTCCAGAGATTTTAAACATGCAAAAAACATTAAAAAAATTTTTTTTAAGGTTTAAAGGTGATGTTAAAACGTCACCTTGCAAATCTATATGAACAATATTTTTTTTTTATTTACAGTGCACACAAGAGGAAAAAATACAATTTTCACTGAAAATTTCAGTAAAACATTCAGTTTCATTTGAATCAATAGTTTCATCCAGTTTTATTTGAACAATTGAATGGGGTTTGATGTCAATTCAAAAATGTCCACAGATTTTAAACAAGCAAAAAAAAAAAAAAATTTTTTTTAATTTTTTAAAGTTTGAAGGTGATGTTAAAAGGATATCTTGCAAATGAATATGTGAAATAATTTTTTCTATTTACAGTGCACACAAGATGAAAAAAATACAATTTTCACTGAAAATTTGAGTAAAACATTCAGTTTCATTTGAATCAACAGTTTCATCCAGTTTCATTTAAGTCAACATTCAATTTCATTTGAATAGTTCAATGTAGTTTGTTTTAAACGATTCAAAAATGTCCAGAGATTTTAAACAAGTAAAAATTTTTTTTAATTTTTTAAAGTTTAAAGGTGATGTTAAAAGGACATCTTGCAAATCAATATGCGAAATAATTTTTTTTTTATTTACAGTGCAAGCAAGATAAAAAAAAAATACAATTTTCACTGAAAATTTCAGTAAAACATTCAGTTTCATTTAAATCAACAGTTTCATTCAGTTTCATTTAAGTCAACATTCAGTTTCATTTGAATAATTGAATGTGGTTTGTTTTAAACGATTCAAAAATGTCCAGAGATTTTAAACATGCAATAAAAAACTTTTTTATTTAGTTTTTTAAGATTTAAAGGTGATGTTAAAAGGACATCTTGCAAATCAATATGTGAAATAATTTTTTTTTTATTTACAGTGCAAGCAAGATGAAAAAAACACAATTTTCACTGAAAATTTCAGTAAAACATTCAGTTTCATTTGAATCAACAGTTTCATCCAGTTTCATTTAAGTCAACATTCAATTTCATTTGAATAATTGAATGGGGTTTGTTTTAAACGATTCAAAAATGTCCAGAGATTTTAAACATGCAATAAAAAATTCTTTTTTTTTTTTTAGTTTTTTAAGGTTTAAAGATGATGTTAAAAAATCGTCTTGCAAATCAATATGTGCAATAATTTTTTTGTTATTTACAGTGCACGTAAGATGAAAAAAGAAATACAATTTTCACTGAAAATTTCAGTAAAATATTCAGTTTCATTTAAGTCAACATTCAGTTTCATTTGAATAATTGAATGGGGTTTGTTTTAAACGATTCAAAAATGTCCAGAGATTTTAAACATGCAATAAAAACTTCTTTTTTTTCAGTTTTTTAAAAGGTTTAAAGGTTATGTTAAAAGGTCATCTTAAATTTCAAAGCCTCTGTCCCCTTAAAGTTACTGGAACCAGTTGCATGCACATTGCAACGTAGCACTTCCCGAGATCCAATAAAAAATTAAAAAAGAATTTTCCATCTTTAAAAGTGTCCAGCTTTTCTCAGTGATATGACGTCAATGTTGCCACCATCTACGGCGGTGAAACGAATTACCGTGCCAACCCAACTTTGACGTCTAGTTCACGAGAGCCTTATTTAGATCCGAGATGAATCTCACATTTCAATGAATGAGCGAAACACTGATTCATTGTGTTTAACGAGACTTGGGGCTTTCCCAGATTATTGATCTTAAAAGAAGAATGCTAAAGTTTCCGTATAAGCAGCGTCAGAGCGCAAGAAATGGTAGTTTGCGATATATTTCTTGCTAAGGTAAATAGTTAATATGAAAAAAAATTATTACATATTCATGAATCTATGCAAAAATATAATAATAGTAATCAAAACCTTTAAAATCTGATGTTCCACCACACACATGACTTTCTTGTACGCTTATTAATTATACACTTTTTCTTTTTGCCGCACTTTATTTAAACTTATTTTGTTTGAATGTGAAATATAATTCACCGAATTTGAAATGAAGTGGATAGTTACACAACTGTTAAAGTTTTAGATTTTAATTATATAAAAAGTTTATGCAATATTTATTTATATCTATTCGTTCAACAATGAGTAAAGCTCAAGTACTGTCATTTAACCTCTTGCCTATGACGCCTGAACTCAGTTCGGGCAACACAAATGGGCCAATTTTGAAATGCCCGACCTGTGTTCGGGCAAGAGAAAAAACAGTATATCAATTCCGAGAAGTCCTAAATCGGTTTGTCCATTGCATAATGTTTAATTTGTCATTTTCCCAAAGATAGCGATACCTTCCCGCGAAAAGTTTGGCAGTTTCGCGCCATTTGTCGGATACTGTAAAGGATTTGTGGAATTCAAAGGAATCTGAGGAACATAGAATTCATGATCGATGATATAGATAACAATATTGTTGTATTAGTTTATTATATTTATCCAGAAAATTATGCCATTTGATTTATTTTGCTGTCATTTGAGCAAAAATTACTGTAATCCATTAACATTTCCATATATACGTAAAAATTATTTCCTTTAAAATTAAAATGGCACTTTTTCACAAATATATTCCACTGGCAAGGGGTTAATGGGGACCAGCAGTGATGCATCATGACCAAATTCCATGAGAGGTAACTTTCTCTGTTTGGGAGTGGCAACAGAAAGAGAAAAGGAGAAAAAAAAAATGGTTGTTCTTTTTGAGATGTCACTTGAAGGGTATTAACACTTGAGGCACTTTAAGGTACCCTTGGGCGAATTTGGTGAAATTGTAGGTTATATTAACAGAACACAAATTAGCAATAGGAAAAAAAATTAGCAATAGAAACGACATTAAACCGATAATTATAGAATACGAGTTTAAACGGTTTCGATTTTCAGTAAATACACCGATTTTCACATAAGCTAATCAATTGCATTTCCCCTAATTAAGAACAAGTAAGAATAAGGCGCATTTATTATATAGCAAAAGCGTTGCAGAAGATGAGCTGGATAAAAAATAATATAAATCAAAATGTAGACACGGATTTTTTCTACATGGCAATATCAGAATAAAAGTTATGTTGTTGTGCTTAGAGCTTTACCGCTGTGACGCCTTCAACATTCTCAAATGAGAGGTAACGTGAATAATGGATCACAATCAAAGAATAAAATTGGAAATTCACTTTAATTCTGGATTAAATACGGCTATTTACAAAGGAATGTTACTTCCTAAATCATCTAGAACTACAAAGGATGGTTGCCGATAAAACTTCCTCACGACAATCACAGTCGAAAGAAAAAGAGATTTAATAATCTCTTACAAATGGGGAGAATTTTCAGGGTGCAATCAAACCCAATTTATCCCCCGTTCGGTCCCGAGTTTCTGCAGCTCCCTATATGAGCGGACTTTACGAATCTCCCGAACTAGCAAGCTGTCGCTGGTAAAAGACGAAAGCCTCCACGAGGTCAACACACCTCCGAAAAAAATGACGAAAAGCCCTGAGTCGCAAAATGGTAGCCTTTTTATACCTGGGGGAGTCAGTTACGGTCCCGCAACTGTTTTTTTCTCAGTTAAGATCCCAGTTACATGAGAACTCCAGCGAAAGTTACAGTTACACTTTTTAACTGAATTCTCATTCGCTGGCTGTCTCTTCACGGAATTTCCGAGTGTTCATTAACGAGATCCATCAGGGGCGTATTCGTCTATTTAGTCCGATTGTCAAGATCCCCGACTCTGCGACGCCACGCTATTATCCAGGTAAGCAGGTGTAGTCCGGTCAGCTGTTTTGGCGCATGCTCGGACAAAGGGGAGTCTTCACACCGCCAAGTTGGCGAGTGTACCCTGTTCTGATATCAAACCCTTTTTGAATACGGCCAAAAACGCTTAATGCTTGTACTCTGGTGTTTGATTTAAATATATGTTGTTGATTTTTCCTTTAAAATTATCATCTATAAACAAAGCTGTTCACATTCATTTTCATAGTCAATCCGATTAAGAATCCGAATATAGTGAACCATTAATAGTTTGTTTAGTTTACTATTTGCTTTAGTAAACATCACGAATAATTTCGCTACATTTGCTAAGGGGTACCCTATTAAGTATTACTCTATGCTTTTAGCCAATCAATTTAATTTCTCAAAATCAATAACAAATAAGAATTTGGCGCCTTTACTATGTAACAAAAGGATTGCACCGAATACCAAAATAATATAAATAATGAAACATAGCCACGAATTCTTTGAACACTGCAAGATCAGGAAAAAATTGTTAGCTTACCATGGTTAGAATGTTATCGCCAATTTGGTGTAGATACCCTGTTTTTATGTCAAACCTTCAAAACTACAAACTATTTTAATTTATGAATTCGTGTTTTGTAAACATCGCCAGTAATTTCACCAAATTCGCCAAGGGGTACCCTGTTCTTAAGTAACACTGACAAGTTATATTAATATGCGTTATAAAGAGATGTTTTGGTATATAGAGTACGGTTTGCAAATAAAAGTGGTGGTGCACAATTAGATGCAGCAGTCCTAAATACAAAGTTTTCCCATGAAAAGGAGTACATAAATAAATTAAATAATTACTGTCGTGTTTCAGCTGAGTAAGAAGTTTTAGAGGCTACTAATTCAACATAAAATAAATATAGTTACTTTATTTTCATATCGAAATTAGCAACTGTTCTGTATTTTTGTGAAGCATTATTATATCTGCCCGATTGTATTCGCAACAAAGTTACTGCCTAGAAAAAATTATATACGCTTTTTTTGTCATATTTATGAGAAATATTTGTTATTAAATGTATAGATATTTATAAATCAACTTTTACGTATAGAAAAGAAGGGTGAAAATGAGGACGTCTAGAAAGACACTTTTTGAGGGAGAACAAAATTTTCAAAAGGAGTTTAGGGCATTTTTAAGAAAATCGGACTAAGGTATTTAACCTCAACCTGCCAAAATAGGCGATTTTAATAGGCGTGTGTGGGGTTTTTTCGATTTCTAGTTTTAAAATAGCCGCAGACTCCTCTCACGTCCCTTGACCTAAGTGGATCCATCTGACCTAGTTAACGCCTCTAGACTTGCTTCATTAAGGGCGAGGAAATCCTCGAGAGTTAATTGGTGGGCTGGAAAAGCCAAACACCAAGGAAGTCTCTTCGGTGCCTGTTGGGAAATAAAAGTTATTTGAGATAGTGCTAAATTAGTCTTAACTCATTTGTTACTTAACTTCAAAGCAAATCACTCTTTTAAAATTAAAGACTATTCAGCGGCAGCGCTTACTTGGTTGATATACATGTCGTTTTTTAACTCTTTCCCTATCCTGTACATCACATATGATATACACACCTAATGTTTTATATCCTTGCTTATTACATGTGATTCGCAATGAACTATATTTTATATACAAAATTTCATATATTTTATATCATTGTGTATTACATGTGCATTATATGTGACATTAAAGAGTAAAAAACATTAGATGTGTATATCATATAAGATAAAAATGCGTATAAAGCATTAGATGTGTATATCATATGAGATATACAAGCATATAAAACATTAGATATGTATATCATATGTGATTTACAACCTTAAGAAGCATTAGATATGAATATCATATATGATATAAAAGATTATAAAGTATTAAATGTGTACATCATATGTGATATAGAAACGTATAAAACATAAGATGTGTATATCATTTGTGATATAAAAGCGTATAAAGCATTAGATGTATATAT
>CM063508.1:16236098-16266098 GCA_032207245.1 Pardosa pseudoannulata
GAAGACTATGAAGAAAGAACAGAGAAAAAAGTGTCGTTATCAGTGTTAACAGTTAAAATTCGTCTTCACGCAAAAGTAATTGCTAATAAACGTGAATTAAAAACTTTGTTGGAGAGTCGATAATCTGATAAACTTCTGATAAGATTCTTTTACTCAATTTTCACGTATGCGGCGTATACGCCTGGACGGCTTATCCGATAAACTTTCATTATTTTTAGGTTAATTATCACATCTACAGCGTATACGCCAAGACGTTTATCAACCCGAAATTACCGTATATTTGTTTGTCTAAACGATTTCATAGATAATCGTTAAGACAAATAAATATACCGTAATTTTGGGTATCGTAAAAAAAAAATACCTCAAAAAGAATAAATTATGTATTAAAAAATACATGACATACAACACAAACCGTAAAAAAACAGTACCGTAGAAAAGAATACATTATTTAAAAAAACACATAGATGTAAAAAATTATCGTAAAAAAATTAAACAATTAATTTTTACCAACGGATAAAAAACAGAACCATATATATATATATATATATATATATATATATATGTATATATAAATGTGTATATATATATATATATATATATATATATATATTGTAACGTATTGGAGATATGGTAGGAGAAGCCGTCAATGAAACAGGCTAGAAAACTGTTTACTCTAGACTAAATATTTTATTCAGGTGAATAAATTATCTACAGCAATGTACAGGTTCAGTAGATTTCTAAATCTTCTGGGATCTCGTGCTGAGATAACATTCACACAATTACGATGCGTGGGTACAGTGTAGCTAGATCTTTTAAATCACTGGAACAGTTCGTTAATTAGTGCCGGTACTAAACGCTGACACTATAACCTGCGGGCTGACGATTAGTGCAGTCAGCTTTCACACCAAGGTTCAAACGCTCAGAGTGCGTATCACGCTGGAGTTCGTTGAGGAAACTCGGGATGCAAGACGATCCAAAATGAGAGTAAGGGTCACTCTCAGCGACCTACTTCTATACACGAAATAGAAAAAAATAGTAAGATAACGGGAATGGGATCCTAAAGTCGACTTCTTAGCAAACAGAGACGCTGGCGGTCTCTGAAACAAGCAAACTCCGAAAATCGGAGAGACGAGTGGACTCCTCTCGAGATCCACACAACAGCTGCAAAAACAACTCTCAAGAAGAAGCTCTCAAGAAAAAGTCTTCGTCTTGGCTCCGCCACTCTTCTTTTATAGCGGTCCCGGTTCCCTTCACGCGATTCTTCCGGAACCTTTTAGAACCAGGATGATGCAATCTTGCGGTCACTTCCCGCCTGAATCAGCTGTTCCGTTTCCAGATGTGGCCAAAAAATCGTCTTTAAGTCAGCCGACCCAAATAACTTAATTTCCTTCTTCGCTACCGCTAATGGGCGCACATGTGGCACTATAGTGTAGCTCAATTTATAATCGTTTCCCCGAGTCTTTTCACTCAAATAGTCTCACAAAGTCTCAGACGCCCTGGCTCCAGTACTCGGACAGTTTTCAATTAAGTCCGGGACCTAGTACACAAACGTGTATTGTTAGGAACACCCGTTTCTACCTGCCGCTAACCGTAATTGTCCGCTGCGAAAGGTCACCTTCCGCACCTCTTTCGCTAGGGTCATGTAACGGTTCATTACACCATATATATATATATATATATATATATATATATATATATATATATATATCAAAAACCATAAAATAAACCTATGAAACAAAACAATTAAAATCAAAACAAATAACAGAAGAAACAGAAAAAAAAATCTAAGACTCTTTTTTAAAAATGAAATTTTACAAGCTCTTTGATGAAATTTTGTATATATATATATATATATATATATATATATATATATATATATATATATATATATATCACAGTGGCGTGCGGTCCATATGTGCAGGTTGTACACTGCACACCCTGGCAAAAATTTTCAGGGACAGTAATTTTCTGAACCTATGTCTACCTGTCTTTATATGGTATATAAAAAATATTATTTATAATATATTCAAATATTATTTTGATTTGCTTGCTTGTATTCCCGCAGTGCGTGCGGTAGTAGGTGCTGCACCACGTAGCGCGCAAACGAACATAGGTAGTTCTGATGTGTACGCACTGCGCACTAAATTGAAAATCACGCTTTTTTATGTATGAGCTAGTGGAGAAGAACAGCATATTATGGCACTGAGACAAGTGCAGCTATTTTTCCTGCACTTGGCATTCAGAATCATCCGAAGGTACGGTTTATTAAGCGTTGTATTAGAGCGGGGACTTACGTGCTGAAGCGATTTTGGTTTTTTAACTGATTAACTGGCCATACAATTTTGCAGATGGTTAATGTTTAAATTTATATATTGTAAGATTTTGTTTTAATGGAAATATAAAGGAAGCATTTTATCAATATAAAGTGAAATGTTTAAGTGTGGTAAATTAATTTCGGTGATATATTATGTTTATTGAAAAAATTAGCTGAAAAACAATGTTGTTTTGTTTTAAAGAAACGCATTTTAACAGAACAGTCCAAATTTTACCATTCATTGTGTCTTGCAGACAGTATATAAGTTATATCTGTAACACCATATCCCTCGTTTTGTTTTTAAAAATTGTTAAGATGTTTTTTCGCAGAATATATGATTTCCAAATGTCAAAACCAATTAATAAATATAATTTAATCCACTTATCGAACAAGAAACAGTTCGCTCTATTGTGCCAGCATGCAGTGAAATCCTCTGCACATGGAATAGACGTTCGGATTGTCGACACCAATGAGCATCCAGATGAGGCACTGCAACGGCGGGCGCCATGTGGTGCTACGTTTGCTGAACATATAAGTTTTTCGTGAAAGCCCGAAGCGTTGCTTTTTCGATTCTGATATGACACCATACAACAAAAGACATGATTTTTGCTTCAGTGCTAGTAGAATTCGCATAAGTTTAGCTGTTTTTATAGTTATAACTCGACTACTCGTAGGTAAATATTTTATTCATTGTATTCTCTAAATTTATATTCACAATAAATAACCCGTTTCAGAATGGAGAACTCAGATGCCTCAATAATTAAAGATTTATTGGAAAATCCATGTTCTCTGCACATCCTGCATGAAAACCTACCACACGCCACTGATATATATATATATATATATATATATATATATATATATATATATATATTACAAGTCTTTATGAAACAATATACTATGGTTGGAATGGAAATGACTCCAAAGGGCGTTCTAGGTTTAACAAATTATTACGACAACATTAACTGAAGCAAACGTTTTGTTAAACGTTCGCTTATCTATCTATTTCGCTCGTCCTCACTCCACTGGTCTTGTGTGAGATGTTTAATGTGCCGTACAATTTCAGTCGTGCACACCCATTTTATCTGGAGCTATTACATCACCTCACATTTTCCAAAAGAACCACTCTTTCAACCCACACAGGCCATAAATAGGTCTAACTTCCATTAGAGATTACTTACACCCACCCGTTTAGTATACAACAGCATATCATCATTTTCCACCGAGTTGGAATCTGCGAGAAGTTCACGTGCCGGAGTGGGAAAAATAACCGATGTCAGGTTTTCCCCGATTTAGGGGTGACTGTTTTCTTTGTAACGAGACGTAATTTTAAATTAAATACCTAAGAGGGAATGAAAATTTACCGTCTGTTTTTATTTATCGGCAATTTGGTAAAAGAAAATTTGATTGCCGGTTTATCAGGAATCCACCAGTAATTTCCTATGAATAAAATGAAATAAAATAAAAAATATGTTAGGATTACTTGTACTTAACCAGCGGTTAAGTATTGGTCTGATTATATCCAATTTTCGACGCTTTAAGATTGTAAACGGTCTTTAAATGTACTAGTCATCATTTGTAATTATATTTTCTTTATTTAGTTACTGTGTGTGTATTTAAGTTTCTTGCATGTATTAATTTTCAACTTTATGCAAATTTACACGTGTATCTGGTCAGTCCAGTCGTATATAAATAATTGTAGTTTCTGTGGGCTGATTCTGACGGTTGATTTTGATTCCCTGAGTGGGTTTCACAGTAGTCTTATTTTATTGCTCGTGGAGCAATGTATAATGTTATTATGTTTTTTATAATGCATGTTAAATAAACGGCATGTTTTTTTAATGGTTTCACTCTTCACTCCCCATACTTGCCACTCTACGTTAAATGTCGTATTAGACTGACAAAATAATTTGTTTTCTATCTAACGGTGCGACATTTCATTGCTCTAACGTCGAATGGAATAAGTATGAAAAACACATTTTGGAGCAGCAGGTTTGGTTTGGTTTGGTTTGGTTTTATTTGGCTTGGAGTTCTACAGTCTGTGCCACACAAGTATAATGAGATTGGGTTTAGTTTGGTTTGGAGCGCTATGGTAAACTGTTTTGCTCACGAGGGTTAATAAGACAGGGACCAATTCCGAACGGTTACGAACTTCCATGCCAGCAGCGGTATTCCAGGACTGAAGAGTAGGTCTCTAAAATTCGGCTAAACAAGATTGGGATATACTGCTTAAAGCCGATTTCGAATGGCCAGGAACATATAAGTCGACAATATAAGTAGCATTCGAACCCACGAATTCCCGCCCAGGTATGACATCAAAACAGGCTTCTCCCACAAAAGTTTTGGAAAGGCACTAAACACGGAAAGCTTTCCTCACCGGATCTTGCCGTGTCAGTATTTTGATTTATACTATTCGGCTATCCTTGTGCAATTCTTTCATTGCGTATTAAATGCACCTAAGCGCAATTTAAATCTTGTTTTGATGGTTAAATTGCATCATTATTATAGTATTACTTTAACTATTTTACTATTAGTGAAAGTGCCGTGTGGCATGGGTCAGGTCGGTAATTAATACACTTCCTTTAAGTGCAGCTATATTATTCTTTTTATATACATCTGCTGTCAAGATACACACCTAGGTATTTAACGTCCTCCATTAGTTCTGATTATTTATCGCCAGATTGTTATACATTTAATAAGAAAATAAAATATTGACAGAATTTATATGATTTTATATCCCAATTTATTATTCTTCAGATTAATAGTAACTACAATTGACAAATTCTACATAATCAACAGATTATCATATTTTACTAGACATTATTCTACCCTTCCATTGAACCGCAAAACTTCCCTTTTGACGACTACCTCTGGAAAGAGAATTGAGAATGAGATGTATTAACAAACTATCTTTTTCTAAGGATTCAGTCACCAATGGAAGACTTTGCTCAAGGAAATAATTCACCTGATTCAGTTGATTAAATTTAACTGATAATTGATTGTATTTTGTGCTCTTTACTAATACGACTTTAAACAGGACTTTTTTCATCAACTCTCTGTCTCTTTCTTTTTTGCTGTAGCAAGTAGGTTGGGGACCATATGTAATAAGGGGAGTCAGGACCAGATGTGGGAGGAACGGCGTTGCATGTACCGCACCACAAGTGAGGGGAGTCACCTCAGGTAGTACACGAAAGTAGATAAAAACCAGACACTGATTTGATGGAGATACCGCCTTTTTTATTATTTGATATAATATAATTACTTAAGTTATACAAATTACTTAGTCATCTCTACCAGGAATCTATAGTGCAGAGATTACCAAACTTTTGGGATCCGTAGTCTATTCCACATTTAAAAATCGAAGGCGGTCTACCAACGGCGGAGCTAAATTAACGTAACGTTTACGGTAACAAGAAAAAATGGTAAATTACCTAATTTTTCTAAAAAAAAAAAACTTAATATCGATATTTACAAGATAAAAATTTACTGATGAAAATAATCAAAGTATTCATGTATCAAAACTTGACCATCCTATTCACTTCGTTTAGTTGAAATTTGGCACTGTATATCTGCGACAAGTTTATCATATTGTGGCTGGCACGAGCTTATTGCAATGCGTAAACGCGAAATTAAATGTTCATCTGTTAAACGCAACCAATGTTTGGTTTTTATGGCTTAAATTTTATTTTAAATAATTCATTAATTCTATGTTATAAGTCATAAATTAAATTGTTAATATCTGAGGTCATTATCGGGATAGTCGCGTGGACTACCTAAAATGTCTTCGCGGTCGACCAGTCGACTGCGATCGACGTCTTGGCCACCCCTGCTGTAGTGGGTAACGGAGATGTTTTTAAGATTGATTGACGTTGATTATTTCAAGAAAATAACTCCAGGAACGTCGCAGTATGACCGAAAAAAAAGCGAAAGGGTTTAGGCTCGCAAAAGATCGAGTTGGCTCAAAACGGAAAAATTTTTCCAAGAGAAAAACGCGACCTCGAGATTCCTAAAAATTATCTCTCTCTCCAATAAAATTATTTAAAACTTTGTGCTCACGCTGAAAGCGCCAAAAACACAGCGAACATGGGGGTTATCAGATGCCAAGGAAACCCCGTGCTCTCAATGAGACATAGGGCTCCCTCGGCTTTGACCAATGATAAACCGAGACATGGAGCGCAGAAAACGACCAATTGTATGGAGACACATCCAATGCGGTGAAAATTCGCCAAGGACGATGCGGAGCGGAATTTCGCAATACACTACAACGCGGCGCTTTTCAAAAATAGCGGCTGTCAGCGGACACCGAAAACTATTGCTGTGCAAAACGTCAGAATACGAGCCGATGGGAGCAAATTAAGATCGAAAGGTTTAAGAGCTGCGGATGCAGGTGACTAGAATTGGAAGCTCGGTCCGAAATTTAATTTCAGATCGAAGGCGGTTCTGTTCGAAGAGAAAGGCTAAGAAAACAGTTAGCACTGCACCTACAAGGGGCAATATGGAAAAAAAAAGGACGCAAAATGTAGGACCAAATATACAACATACAAGTGAAATATGTAATGAAGGGACGTGAAAAAAATCTTCATTACATATTCCCCTTGTTAACTCTAAACTGTCTTGTCTTTTTCGAATTCTTTCTTTCATAGAAATAAAACCTTTATTGCTTAATAGCCATACTCATCTCTCGAACGAGCAAGAAATTCCCGAAAATATTATCGCAATCGTGGCACTTTGCAAAGTCGTATCGCAAAGTCGCAATCGTGGACAAATGGATGAAACGTCACAGATTACACCATTTTCTCTCTCGTATGTCTTCCCTCTTCATTTTGCCGTTGTCGATACCTAAAATGAAACTAAAAGCTTTATCATACGCCAACATGTATGTGTTGATAAAGCAATAGATCCAATTTAGAGTTCCTTTTCCGTCTGAAGAATACCGGGATTCCTCGTCTGATACCGAAAAATTTTCAACCGACTAAAAACCTTATTGCAAGTCAACATGAACTAGTCGCTATATAAATATATATTGGTATACTATGTACCAACGGTAGCCAAATGGTGGCTCGCGACCCACATGTAGCTCTTTAAGCAGTTTATTGTGGCTCAACTTATGAATCAAAAATATTTGTTATATTTTTAATTTTTTGAGTTGTTTAAATACATGCAGTCGCAGTAAATGATTCGTACCGTTGTTGGGTATTTTTAGGTTCTATCCTGCTCAATATCTCTGTAACAATGTAATTATTCTAATACTAATATATTTGTTCAGTCTTCACGTAGGCCGCATAGGATTCCCAGTCATTATTGTTAATTTAGCAACTCATACAACAAGGAGATAAAAATAACCGTATATTCCATAAATTTCCCAAATTAAGTAATGAATTTTGAAAATGTGTGCCAAAAACTAAGTACAAAAAATTTTAAAATGCAGCATATCGTTTGCTGTCGATTTTTGGATCGAGATATGGTGTTGAAGCATTGCATAGTACGATTGCATTTATTAAATTGAAATTCCACTTAAAGTTGACCAACCAGCATCCAAAATAATTATTATATTCGATATTAATTATTTTGGATGTATTGCAAATAATTCGTATATTCCATAAATTTCCCAAATTAAGTAATGAATTTTGAAAATGTGTGCCAAAAACTAAGTACAAAAATTTTTAAAATGCAGCATATCTTTTACTGCATATTTTTGGATCGAGATATGGTATTGAAGCATTGTATAGTACGATGGAATTAATTAAATCTAAATTACATTCAAAGTTGACCAACCAGCATCCAAAAAAATTAATAATATATTCAGTTTTTAATTACTATGTGTTAATTACTTAAATATTATAAATATTAGTTTTTACGTTAAAAATTCCGTTACCTTGTAGTAGAAAAGAGTACATAAAATATTTTGATAAACATGGAGAAATATACATTATGATTCTGATTTTCTTTCTACCAAGAACTTCAAGTGTGACTCCTAAGATTTTCAGGTAGGTAACTTTGGCTCTTTCTGCAAAAAGTCTGGCCACGCCTGTTATATACTATATAAATTGGTACTTAAATATATATATGTAATGAGACGGACTTCTCGAAGGGTGGTGCAGTCATGGCCATAAAAATGATACCGTTTTAGCTAAAGACCTTTATTAAGAAAACGTTTGAGGACGGGTTCCCACTTCATCATAGGGACAGGACAAACTGAAGGGTCAGCTAGCATGAAGTTCTATGTACAAGACACGTAACACCTGGGTCAACATCTGTAAGAAAATATCTCTCGAAAAATCTGTCTCCGACAGCGTGTATCTCCTTTTTATTTGGAAATTTCCTAAACTGTCCGCTAGGGCCATGTAGGATTATAATTGGTCAGGGCCCCTTCTCTGAGGGCGTAAATTGTAGCCCCAGTGGTCAGTTTAGGTTAGGGGTTAAAAAGGGGAATGCAAAATGACGCGGGAAATTTTAACCCTTGATTTAAGTTTTGAAACCCCCTGAGAATTTTCCTTACACACACACACACACACACACACACATATATATATATATATATATAACAGTGTATAATAAATAATACTTAATAAATAATAGAAGACTCGACAGATGGTGTCTTGTTTTAACACTGGTCTAAAAATTGAATTTTTTTTAAAAACAAATTATAAATTGGACCGTTTTGGTAGAAAAGTAAGGAAAAAATTTTTTTAAATACTTGACGCCACCAAGCGTACAGTCATCACAAACGTAATTTGAATTAAAATTCCCACATCGCCTGTACGGTGATTCGCTCCTGATACTACTACGGAAGCCTGTTACACCGACCGCTGCGCCACATATACCTTATTTGGATTTTTAATAAAAAAAAAATTTCCTATCGGATCAAATTGTGAATCTAAACCATTCTCTAATCAACTTAATTACATATCACAAAATTTCATCAAAATCAGTCCAGCCGTTTAGGAGGACTTCTATTATAAACACACGGACAGAAGAATTTGATATATAAAGATAATAGTATATAAATCGATTGAAAAAATTTCCCCTGCAACACAAGAAATCTGTACATTATTCACCAGTAAAATAAATCATAAACTAAGACTTAGATGTTAAAGTATAAGGTCTTAAAATTATGCCTTTCCTTTTCAGACGAAAGCTAAATTCTTATCATTCTTATAGCCAAACAAACTTTCGAAATCATTTTCCGCACTGAATTCATCGTCTTAACAGGAGAAAAATTCACAAGCAGTCCTATACGGGAACGAACCATGTCATTTAGAACAACAGTATCCAAATGGTTGTCAGTGAAGAGTTTCAAGTGGCATTATAATAATTTCGATAAGCGCGCAATTCTGGATTTTTAATTAAAAAAAGACATTTTTTATTGGATAAAATTTGAATTTAAATCATTCTTGAATCAACTTAATTACATGCACAAAATTTCATCAAAATCAGTCCAGCCGTTTGGAAGGAGTTCTATTTTAAACAAACGGACAGGAGAATTTGATATATAAAGATAATAGTATATAAATGGATTGAAAACATTTCCCCCGCAACACAAGAAATCTGTACATTAGTCATCAGTAAAATAAATCATAAACTAAGACGTACATGTTAAAGTATAAGGTCTCAAAATTATGCCCTTCCTTTTCAAATTAGAAAGCTGAATTCTTATAATTCTTATAGCCAAATATACTTTTGAAATCATTTTCCGCACTGAATTCATCGGCTTAAAAGGAGAAAAATTCACTGGCAGTCCTAGACGGGAACGAACCATGTCAATTAGAACAACAGTATTCAAATGGCTGTCAGTGAAGGGTTTCAACTGGCATTATAATAATTTCGATAAACGCACAATTCTAGATTTTTAATAAAAGAAAACTTTTTCTATCGGATCAAATTGTGAATCTAAACCATTCTCGAATCTATTTAAATTACATACACAAAATTTCATCAAAATCAGTCCAGCCGTTTAGGAGGAGTTCTATTAGAAAAACAGGCCAGAAGAATTTTATATATAAACATTTACTGTCTTTTTTATTTTAAACTCTTATAATTGGTGGCCGTCCAAATCAAAATTATATATGTAGTGGTCCTTGAAGTTAAAATTTGCCGACCGCTGATTTAGAACACAGAACAAGTCAAAAAAGTATATTTTCCCCTTCTTATTCGAGAGGAATGCTTATTCGGAATTCCTCTCTGTAGAAAAATAATTTGATATTGCATAATCTTGAAGAGGATGCTTTTCCTGCATTTTGACGTTCTGAAGTTTCACTTTCGTTATAGTGTTGTTTTCTTATTTTTTTTTCGTTGTACAGCGGAAGTAGGAAGAGCACTGAAAATACTTGTTTAAGATCTGTCTGTTGATGTTTTGCTATCTCTTCAACTCTCAGTAGATAAGTAAGCGTTGGCCAAATGACTCATTGTCGAAACAGTAAAATCAAACAGCATGTGCTCTAAATGGAGGGAAGATAATCACATGGGGTATATGTGAACAGAAGTGAAAGAACTTTCATTTGCCGTTGAGGATTTCAAGAAATTGGTTAAACGAGGAGATAGAGCGTGGACAAATATGATGTTCCTAATTGCACGAGTAGACAAAAAATGATTTTCTCCTTTGCACGAGTGGTCAAAAATGATTATGCCTAAAATCGGTCGGTTGGTTTGGACAGCTACGATCTACTATTTTGCTACATGGCTAATCAAATTAGAAACTACTTTTTACAGCCGATTCCGAACAGCTACGGGTATCCATGCCAGTGTTGGGATTCATCAATCTCGGAAGAAATGTGCCTTAACCATTCGGCAAACTATGCCTAAAAACGCAAACTTTAAAACGATAGTGTAGCAGACCTGTGTAATAATGCAACTTTCTGTAAAAAGTCTTCACCAAAATTTTGGAATCCTATTTATTTACTAGCATATAATCCGTCGTGTGACGAAATCAGTAATTTTTTTTAATTTTCTAGAATTGTAAAGTATCCTATGAGGCAGGTAAAAGAGTGGTTTGTTTTTTGGCTGAGAATTATCTGGTACGAGCTCAATAATTTGTTTATCTTTATTGACTGCATGCTAGTTGCCAACCTTAATTTATCTTGTCATATTACGTGATAGGATGGACAGCAAAGGTTTTAATATTGACAGTGATTATTTGGCGATATGTATGAGTGATGTCCAAAATTTAGCGAATCGATTGCAAACCGTGTGGTCATGTATAAAAAACAAACACACAAACGAATAAACTTCTTAATTTTCGAAGTTATATAACTTCGCTAGATATTTATTAGTCCGTGAGGTAGACTCATAGACTTTTTTGAAAAGAATTTGTTGCTAATACCGGTGATAAAAATTTCATTGCGACAAAAAATAATCGATGATTAAATTTAAAATTATCACATATGTACCTAATCTATTACTTGACACATATAAAAGAAAATTATTTACGTAATATCTAAGTTCCGTGATAAAATGTATGAAAAGTAATGCAGACGGTATTTAAATAATTTGAAGTAAGAAATGATTAAATGAGATGGTTAAAAGGAATGACGTCATAATGCTAGAAAAAAAATGTTACATCTACTTATAATGTGATAAATTGATGAATTTAATGAAATAATGCTTGAAATAATGGCATTAAATTATCGAAAAGGGCGAAGGGGTAGATTTCGAACGTTTTTGAACTCGATTTGAATTTTGCTCATAAAGAATCCAATTTGGATGCCTCATCAATTCCAAGACAGTCCAAATGGAATGTCGATATTGTTACTTTTTGAGATTTTATTAATTTCTGCAAGCCTTTACAACGGTTATGTAATAATACATGCAAAAATATACCGTATAACAATAAAGCAATAACGTACTTAAAGAGTAATAAGGCGATTTCACGCAGTAGGGAAAACTCAAATTATGACAATTCTGGCTTTAGTTTCAAACGGAAGGGCAGTTTATTGTTTGTCTATTGGCTGTTGTACACATGAAAATGAATAGGAAGGCCATTATAGTAGTTCGAGACGTTGCGACAAATTGCCTTATACCTTTAAAATTCGAAATTTGAGAAACAATCTCACTTATACGAGTACACAAGATTACACACGTATGAAATCCAATAATATGCATTTTTAAATTTAAATTATGTATGGACGTGACACATGTAATTTAATTCGATATAATTAACATTTCACTTGTGAAATGACAAAATTAACACATTGACGGACAGTAGGAACAAGTGAAGTTCGAAAATTAACACTATACGTTTTTTTAATTTTTAGAATATTAGAAGAATAGTTTTAATCTTTCTGCTTAAATAAACTTAATTTTGATTCATTCAGCCCCTTTAATTAGGTGGCGGCTATAGTCGTCATGGTGCCAGCGGAGTTTAGACACTAAGGGATGGAACGATGGCGGCTATAACAGCAAAAGTTTAAAAACGTTAATGACAAGTCTAATGACTCAAATAAGCGATTTTTTGTGTGCAACAAAGTATTTTTGGGAGTTTTACACGAAATGCAAGTTCGTAATAAAAAAATAAATAAATGACAAAAAAAATTGAAGAGAAAACACAATCGGAGTAATCCTTTCACAACCACGTGCATACTGAAGCTGCAAGTCGTGCGACAGGTGGAAAACGGAATTTAACCTAAAAAACTGTTTCCAAAACATGACACTAGGCTTCTACTTGTACGCCAGTAAATAAAAATTTGTGCCGCTATAGTCGTAGTGTCAAAAAACGACCGTTTCTTTCTGGACGGCTATTGCCGTCATGCCATACAGTGAACTTCGATTTGACGGCTGTAGACGCAATTGTCCGTCAACGTGTTAATAGCATCAGAATGTGCAAAAATGTTTGCACTTCGATATAAAAAAATTTGTGAATTTGATAGTTTTTAATAAAATTATATTAAAATAACAAACGGAGAAATGTATACCTTTTTTCCTCTATCAGCTAATAAAAGAAATAAACAATGTCTAATTTAAGAATTTTTACAAGAACAACATCTTTACTAGAATAGATATTATCAGTGAAAGGAAAACCGCTTCTACACCCAGTCGGCTCCACGTGGAGACAAAGAGAAGAGAATACCAAAAATAAATACAACGTGTTTACACTTTTTCCGATAAAAGGATATTTCGTTTCCGGTAAAGGTGTGGTAAAAGGTTTTCCCCAGATTTTACTTCCTTCTCTCCTCCGCTCAATTTCTCCCCCACCCCTCTACTCTTTTTTTCTCTCTCCACAACTTTATAATTTAATTTGTCTACTCGGAAATCGGGGTTTTCAAAACCAATATTGGTAAGAGCGTAAGGTAACACCAACCAGAGGCTACCCAGGGGGGGGGGGCAGGTTGCAAAGGGACATATGCACACCCAAAGAACTTTTCTCGAAACTGAAAAAAGAAGGGGGGAAATGAAATTTAAAATTTTGTCCTCCCTTTTTTTTTAATTTTAGAAATATCATAATACTATAATAAGAGCATTATCTTAACATATTTCAGTTTTGTGAAAAAGATCTTGATTAACTGCTATAGAAGCTTTACAAGAATACAATGTAGAATTTTTCCCGAATATACAAACTGTTGTGGTGTAGTACATATATCCACATTCTATGTAAAAGGGAATGCCAGGAATTGCCGGCTTCCTGACCCCTTATTTTATGGAATGGGGCTTGTCCATGTCCAAATCACCTTGAATCTTCCTGCGCTGACCATCCGTGGGTTGCCGTTTTGCTCTCCCCATCTTTCACCTTTTGTCCAGCTTGAGCGTTGCTTGGCGCCCTAAGATTCCTAGGCTGTTTGTTCTTCCTACTCACGCTACGTTTGGCGATCGTCTTGGGTTCCCGCTGGCGGGATTTTTCCACTGACCTCGCCATTCGCGGTGTTGAATGGGCATCATTTTGGCCGAAATTGGGGGACAGATCACCCGCATCATTTAAAAAAACAAATATTTTTTTTAGCCATTTTGCACCTTTTTTTGATTTTTGTGTCATGTCGAGGGACGTGTATTTTTATGACAAAGTCAGCAAGGAATAGTCAATAATAAAAACTCCTTTCAGCTATTCAATTAATAAGACTATTTTATTTTCGTTAATTTGAATTTTCCTCTGTTATAAAGTTCTGGAGCATTCCATATGAAGATAGTGAGTTGTGTCTGCTGCCATATAGTTCCACCAAAGAACCGGTGAAAGGTTATTGCGGACTATGGGAAAAATGGAATATCCAACAACATCAATAATTCTACAACAACAATAATTATTCTACAGTGGTGTAGTACATTGCATTGTTATTTCAAAGACATTGATAACCCAAAGTTGCTTTATATTGCTTTTAATTATAGTATAATACTACTGATCTATATTACAATGTTCAAAATTAGAACAAACGACAAGAAAATATGCAACAACGACAAGAAATATATATGCAATATATATATATATATATATATATATATATATATATATAATTAAAAAGTAAAAGAAGCACTCCACGTGCTACACCTAAAAAAATGCCATTGTCCAAGAGAACGTTGCATTCTTTTCCTTCCTTCTTTCTACTCAGGCAACCCTACACTTTTTCCATTACCCTGTTCGTTGTTTTATTGTCCTTTTTACAATGCGTCATTTCCCGGCTCTGCCCAGAAGGACCGGGACTCCAAGGATGGTCCTGAATCGCCTCCTGGAGATCAATCACAATTCTCCAAAACTTGGTGAAGTTTAAGTGCAATCGTTTTCACTGGCCACACCACACGCTTCCTGGAGTTGCGAAAAAAACTTGGGCATTCAACCCACAACGTGTGAGTGCGGCGAGCAAATCAGTTTCGCAAACCTTATGTCAAACACAGCTGCACTCTCACACAAACACTTTTAAAATTTTTAGTCACTTTGCCAGTTACAACATAAGATCGTTTTCAACTATGTAATACGTAAAAAATTATTTGAGAAACAGTACATCAGAAATGCATTTAAATGGATTCTGCTTGCTGTATATCCATAAAAATATTCTTGTAACTGAAGATGAAATTTTAAATATTATAAAAAAAAAAAAAAAAAAAAAAAAAGCGGAGAATAAATATCAATTTGTAAAAACTAATATGAATAGAATTTTTAATTGTATTGTAATAGAATATTTTTAATCTTTATTTTTAAATTGCAACTGTTTTTTTCAATCGTTAAATGGTATTTTATCACTTTTCAATGATACAGAATTCTATCAATTCTGGTAAGTAAAATAAAATTGTTTTCATACTATCTTTATTATTTTTCTTAAATAGCTATATTTTTCTAATTTGTATAACTTGGTAAAAATTAGATTGATATAATGTATTCTTCAGTTTTTACATAATGATAATACTAAATGAGAGAAGTCGATTTTTTCACGGCAATTATGCATCCTATATGAGAGATTTTAAGGGAGTCTGAGATAAAAACGTGTGTATGCATGTGTTGTATTTGCATATTTAAGTGTTAAATTTATTTTAAAGAACTGACTTTACAAAATGGGAGGGGGGTAGCTCAAGCCCCTTCTGCATTTTCCATATGGGTGTCCTTGCCAATGACAATATACACCCCCCCCCCCAAAAAAAAAAAATTAATTTCTGGATAAGCCACTGAGTCCTCAACTTACATATCTATCGCAGGGACGGGAAGATATCAAAAGGGAAACGCAAAATAACTGCCAAAGCTCTGTGATATAAACTTAAACACTGCAGTTTTCGCTACTGTAGAGAAACAGTGAAAAAAGAAAGTGAAAATCGAACAGTCCGCTTTCTGTTGGACAATTCTTGCTGGTATCTTATTTCTACGCAATAACGTGGGGATAAGCAGCGTGTTGTCCCTGAATCCAAACTGGGGGATTGAAAACTTGGGGACAGCACACAATATATTTGGGGACATTACTCAGTAACATATATATACCTATACTTTAAAGCTTTACTGACTTAACATAATTTAAAATGAACTTCAATATTTTTAAAATAAAATATCGTGAAACTGTGTATGTTTATTGAAATTTCAATTTTGTGATCTGAATGTATAAGCAAAATGTAGTTATTATTATTTACATGATGGCATAATCGGCCAGTGGAAATATGCAGATTACATATCAATATATTCCTACATGCATTAATAGTTACGATAAGTATGAGCAAATTGGAAAGTATTTTTATAACTCACAGATATAAATAAAATTTATCAAAAATAATTCATACTTTGATCATTATACTTAAAGCATATATATATATATATATATATATATATATATATATATATATATATATATTGTAACGTATCCGGTCCCTGTTTCAGGTGACACAAGGAAGAATCAGGTGTATCTTGATTAATGGATTTATTTACACTGCTGCTATATACATCATTTCACAACTACACAAAAAAAAAACAATCCGATCACAGGTAAGTGATTAGTACACATAGGCCTGAGTAGAGACGGGTACCTAAACTAAATTCAGTCTCTGTCGAAATATGGGTGGTTAGACGGAAGAAACAATTCGTAGCTCTCTCGAAAGTTCACTGAAGTACAGGTAGGAGATCTAGCACAGTTAGTTCTGAAGAACAGCAAACAATCCTGAAGAGGATTATATTAGAAAAAGGAAACCCAAAGCACAGGGTATCGCTTCAATGTCAGCACGAGATATATCCCAAGACGGGATTTCGCTAAATGATACTCTCCGATGGAGAGACTGGTCGAGGCGACCTCCGTGTTAGCGATGCGAGCTACTCCTTAAAGAAAAGATCCCGAGGTGGGATTATAGATTTAAGTGGGATATGGATTGGTTCGGGTTAAACAATCATCGGCCGCAAAGCCAGGGGTCCCTGGAATTCTTAGCGGCTACATCTGAGTAGCGGCAAATCCTTTGTCGTTCCCGCGATCATTTTTTCGGCTGTCAGTGAAGGTGTCTTGTCGTCTGGCATATTGTTCCTTTACTATAGGGCCCAACCGTGTAGATTTCATGGTGCCGGGGAAAACAGTCCTTTTGTATCCACACAAGTCCACCTCTGAAAGTAAAGTTCTTTGATGACGATACACCGCTAAATCACGCTGTTACAATATATATATATATATATATATATATATATATATATATATATATATATATATATATATATATATATATATATATATATATATATATATATGTATGTAGTAAGACGGACTTCACGATGGGTGGTTGCAGTCATGGCCCATAAAAACGACACTGTTTTACTTAAAGACTTTTATTAACAGAACAAACTGAGGGGTCCGCTAGCATGAAGTTATAAGTAAAAGGCCCTTAATACCTGGGTCAACATCTCAATCAAAATCTGTGAGAAAATCTCTAGGAAAATCTGACTCCGATAGCTTGCATCTCCTTTTTGTTTGGAAATTTCCTAATTATCCGCCAGGGCAATGTAGAATTATAATTGGCTATACCCCTTCTCTGGGGGCTTAAACTGTAGTCCCAGTGGTCAATTTAGGTTAGGGGTTAAAAAGAGGAAAAGCAAAAGGAAGCGGGAGTTTTTGCCCTTGACTTGAGATTTCAAAACATCTGAGAATTTATTTGGGCCGTTTTTGGGTTTTGTTCAAAATGTCTACATTAGTTTCCCAATCTAGTTTACTTTTCCTTATATATATATATATATATATATATGTGTGTGTGTGTGTGTGTGTGTGTGTCAGGATTTAAATTGCAGACTAATTTTAAAAGATTTTAATGAAGGATTCTTTACTGAGAGTGAAGCGGCGTGAGGAGTTAGTCACATAAATACGGCGCACGCGCAGTGGTCGATGACAGAGAGCAGTGTGCACATTCCAAGGACAGAACTGTGGCTACCCGAAGCAGTTAAGCCTCTTTTGTTAAAAGTTGGGCACCAATGTGCGACGCCATTGAAGATGATTGAAAAGTAGTGTGCTACGAGATTTAAATAAAGATATGAAAATGTAATCAGGACTCTAGTGTCGTTTAGTGGAACCTGTTATATATATATATATATATATATATATATATATATATATATATATATATATATTAAAACACTGGATAACAACTTTGATTGAATAGTTTACTACATTTATATACTTGAACGAATCTTTAAATTTCGGGACTATCCCCAAGTAGTCAAAGTATTTTGAAGGACAAAATGAAAAAAAGATTTAAATTTGGGGACTGTCGCCGATTTTCGA
Source organism: Pardosa pseudoannulata (assembly GCA_032207245.1). NCBI lineage: Eukaryota > Metazoa > Arthropoda > Arachnida > Araneae > Lycosidae > Pardosa > Pardosa pseudoannulata. The sequence continues at coordinate 16,254,561 of CM063508.1, forward strand.
GGACGTATGGTCATTTTAGGGAAGGTGCACTGGAAGTTTAAAACCCGAAAGATCTTGTGCTGTTCAGCAGGGAAAGTTCCTTACAGGAGTCATCGGCTATTTGATCAACACCTGCTCATATTTTAATAGATAGTGGCTATTTCTCAGTTTAGTGAGTCACATCGATGGAACTACAAATCACATCAACTCTTATGAATACTATAGACTCGGTCAAACTAATGTTAAGCGCAGCTATAGGTTTAACAGAAAATTTAATCTGAAATATAATAAAAAACTAACCTAAATAATATGTACGTATTAGCATATACTACAAATTATAATCTACAAGGAACTTTTCAAAACTCATATCTGAAATCTACAAAATTAATAATTTAAAAAACAAAATCATAACACAGCTTAAAGAAGGAATGAAGATGATGAATCTGAGCAGGAGCTTGGAAAGTTGTTTTTCTAACAAGATTCTCCTTTCGCTTGTATGTTTGCACTGCTCATTGATACATAACAGAGAGACTGGTACAAACCCGGCGCTCAGGATTTCGTGCTAGGAGATAGGCAAACTAAAGCATAATTGGTTCACAATAACTCAATGTACCAGGGTAACTCTAAGAAATAGCAAATCAACCTGAAGTTAAAACTCAATTTCAGTTGTCTGATTAATCATTTTAATACTGCACAATAGGACTGATGCACAGGAGAGAAATATAACTATGAAATACTGCAAAAGAAAATGATTTTTTTTTAAAATATGTAAAAAAAATAAATTAATTTTTTTACTTTGTCAGTTTACAATTACATCGTCGGTTATGTTAACTTCAACATTTTAATAAATATTTAACAAAGCTAAAAAGACGATCTTACTCTATTGCAGGGGTGGCCAAGCTCCTTGATAGTCCGAGCCATTTTTCAAAATTTGAAATTTTTCGCGAGCCGCAATTAAATACGTATTTAAAAGGTGGGCGAAAAAAGTATTAAAATATTTTTTTACAGAAATTATATTGTCACGAAGATTCGAATGAACACACCGTTTAACTTAACAGAAGAATTTATTAAAGCTAAGTAGCAACTCGCAACTTTACAAGATTGGGAAGTTGCCTACAACTAGTGGGTATCAGCTTTTATACCCGAACAGAATATTCCAGAAATAACTAATTTACATATTAAAGAAAGATCTAGAATATTCAAGAACATAAGGAAACAATAAATAACATTTTAAAATTAAAAACCCGTACTTTGGATAAACTGCCATGTCAAGCATCAAACCACAATCTCCGGGTCTGGATCGCGTGCTTTGACCATTCGGCCACTGAGCTAGTTGGCTAAGCTTCTTTATGCGGCAATATTTATTGAATGTCATTTGGAAGTTCTTCGTTCTTTAATTTTTCAAAGAAATTTTTGAATTGTCGATGATTTTTTGCATTGGTGTGAATGTAATTTACAATGTGTTACACTATTTTCATAACATCAGGATATTTTTTGAATATTTTGTAACGAGATGTTCTCGGTGAAATATGCAGTGAATCTGTATGAATTGCGGAAGTTATGAATCATCTCTTAAAAGCCCAATAAGACCGATTTTTTTACCCAACATTGCCGGAGCTCCATCAGTTGTAATATATTTTAAAAATATAATATAAAAATGAAAAGGGAACTCGGGAACATTTATCGAGAACCACAAATAATCCTTTAAAGAGCCGCAGGTTGGTCACCCGGCACAAACCCGGTGCACAGAATTTCGTCTTGAGAGGTGATCGACAAACTAAAGCGTAATTAGTTCACAGAGCTCAATATATCATACTAACTCTAAAAAATAGTAAATTAACCTGAAGTTAAAATTCAATTTCAATTGCCCGATTAATCATTTTAACACCGCACAATTGTACTGATATACATAGGAGAGAAATATAACTATGAAATACTGCAACAGAAAATGATTTTAAAAATATGTAAAAAAATTTAAATTAGTTCTTTTACTTTGTCAATTTATTAATTACATCGTCGTCTATGTTTACTTCAATATTTTAATAAATATTTAAGAATGCTAAAAAGACGTTCTTACTCTATGCATTTCTCAAATAGGTTTTCATACTTCGTACGCTGACCATTTCGTTATAGGTGTTGACCAAAATCTCCTTGAGTGCATAATAGAAAACGGACTCCCTGACCCTTGTAACGTGGTTTTACCATGTTGAGGCTTTGTGTTTTAAGTGGTTTTGGCCTGACACTAATATCAACTACTATAAATGAGTTTGCCGAGTTTTAATGCACCCCCTCCGGTATACAATCAACCCTTATGAGTGCAAATTTCTTTTTAAGGTATACTGTAATTCCATCTAGCTTTGCGTTAGCAAAAGTTTGAAATAGTTTAATGATGAGATCTTATGTCGACTCTGTAACGTCACAGCTTTAAAATAGGTAACTTTAGTAGCGTTGTGGTTGAGCAGGGTTCTTCAAAACACCTCATGTGGATGCCATCATCGAACACAAGCGAGATGGAGAAGAAAGAAGGATTTATTCTGATATATACAAATATTTACATCATGTACATTCTCGGCAGGGCTCATTCATGCACACCCGCCGGACACCTCTCAGCGTCTTCTCCCACACCAAACGACGCTCGGCCCTCGTGACGTCACTCCAAATCCTCCACACCCCTCTCTCTGGCTTTTCTAGAGAAGAGGTTAGGGAGAAGAGAACGGAGGCATGGGGACCCCCTAAACCAGGGGTGGGCAAATACTTTTAAGTGTGGGCCAAAATGAAATTTTCAAAATATCTCACGGGCCGGAGGACTATACTGCGTACGCTGTGCACACGCGAATGTTTTGGGTGGAGTTTTTTCCCTGCCCAAGAATGTTTTTTTTTTTAACAAAAACACTGTAAGTATCATTTTAAAGCATTTGGACAGAGAAATTTGACAGTTAATAAAAGATAATAGTAATAATAAATTGTCTTACTTAGGTGTATATGAGAACAATTTGTGCCCAGTAAAATATGTTACGTAATTTTTAAAGAAATACGATCCATTATATTAAATTAATGGTCATTAAATAAATCAGTTAATGAAAGACTTTATTTTGATCATAGTTATTACATTTTTATATTTATATTACTTTTTGTAAAAATAATAGTAATTAGAATTATAAAAAGAAAAGGCAAACATCAAACGTTAAAATAGAATAGTTTTAGTTAATGCGAAATTTGAAATCTGGAATGTTCATTTGATATTATTTCTTCACAATTTGGATCCAAATCACTTGTAGCAATCCTTAATTCGAGTGCAGATTTTCGTCAGTAATTTGTGATCGATATTTATTTTTCGTGTAAATTTCGTGTAAAGGATTTTTCAACGGGCCGGCTTTTACCCACCTCTGCCCTAGACAGCAAAGCGCACGTTCGACGTCAGAGCAAGCCGTAATACAAAAACAAATATATATTAAAAGTTTTTCAGTAGCGTGATGTGACAATCCGAAGAAAAGCCAAATAAGAAAAATCGGGATATTCGTTATCTACGTTCATTTGGTTTATAAAATATCCAAACTGAGGGATTCTTTGAATGTTCGATTTGGTCTTCTTTTTTGCTACACGAGAGCTTATGAGACTGAGACCTATTGCCGATTCCAAACTGCTACGAACATCCCTCCCAGCAGGGGAATTCTAACCCACGAACTCCGGTTCCGCAGAGCAGCACCTTAACTATTCAGCCATAGTTTTACAGGAAGTTACAGGATATTTTACAGGAAGTAATATTAAATGAAATCTTGAATTGTGCTTAAAATTCATTTCCATTACTCCTAGGATGTTAGTTAGGGATACAACGGTTATCCGGCCAACATACTGCATCCGGCATATCCGGTATACCAGATAACTGGAAGTAGCCGAATATTACAATTATCTTGAAGTACATCTAGCAAAAAATTATACCCCGATAAAAAAGATAAATAAAACAAAAAAAAATGCAAAATGCTAAACAATATACTACATGAAAGAATGCGTATAAGTATTTTGGAGCAGTATGTATTATTGTATTAAGTATTTTGGAGCATCAGTACATCCGGACAAAAATTATACAGAGAAATAAGATGAATACAACAAAAAATGTAAAGTGTTAAACAATATACTACATGAAACAATGCGTATAAGTATTTTGGAGCATTATGTAAAAAAAAAACTTTATGGAAAAAAATTAGGTTTATTTATACATTTCACTACAAAAAATCATAAATCATTCTTTTTTCGTGCTGGCCTTCGGTACCGGAGTTCGTGGGTTTGAATCCCACAATGGCGTGGATGTTCGTAGCCGTTTGGAATCGGCTTTAAGCTGTAGGTCCCGGTTTCATTAGCCCTCGTGTTGCAAAAAGTAGACCGTAGCACTCCAAACCAAACCAAACCATTCTTTTTTTAGTCTTAACTGCAAAATTGTGTTATTGCATCTGAGAACACAAAAGACAAAACTTACTTTTTTGGAGGATAGAATAACAAAGACAATTACTAAAAAAAAGCGGGAATATATTTTTGAACTTTTCATATAAAAACATAAGAACCTTTAAAGAAGAAAGGTAAAAAATTATTAAAAATGCTTTTATTCATAGATTTTTTTTGATTTTCTTAATTAAATAATGTCGAATCGAGGTATTGAGTACTGAAACTTAAATAAAATATTTAAATAAATTATAGTACAAATAGTTGATTAATTAAAAAATATAAAAAGTGAGAAAAACACTACAATTTGGTTTCAAATATAAAGTACATAAAGCTGATTTATTTATAATAAATTCAAAAAGAAAAAGTGCGAAACATACTGACATCCAGCCGGATATCCGGCTGAAACTCTGGTCAGATATCCGGTATCTGGCCAAATTGACATTCGTTGCATCCCTAATATTAGTACGCATATACTAAGTACAAAAGTATATAATTAAAACGAAAGAACAATTACAGAGGTTCCACTGTTTTTCTAGACCAAAAATTAAGGACTTTTTAACGACCAAAGTAATATGTTATAAGGACCTACTTGAAATACAAGGCATAACGACATAAACCCTATTTCCTGAGGAACCTATTTTAATGATTATGAACCAGACAAGGCATGTTTAATAAATGCCCTATAATATTTCATAATTAATTTTTTTAAACTGCCTAAAAATTAATATAAGATAAATCTATTTGAAAAAAACTAATTTTTGAAAAATGTACATCTAAAGCTTTTTGAGTGATCAAACTAGAAATAAATTGTAAATAAAAGCAACATTATAAACAGTACTTTCTGAGGGTTTAAAAATGACTCAGATATATATATATATATATATATATATATATATATATATATATATATATATATATATGTCAGGATTTAAAATATAGAGTAATTTAAGAGATTTAATTAGGGATTCTTTTAATGGGAGTAACGCGCCTCGCGTTACTAGTCACATAAATACGGCTCACGCGCAGTGATATGAGCAGAGAGCGATAAGCAATTACTATAGGCAGAACTGTGGCTCCTCGAAGTAGTAAAGACTGCCTTTGTTTGCAGTTGGGCGCCAAAATGAGACGCCATGTTGATTAGCGTGTGAAATGGAGTAATAAAGAGAAGAAAAGAATGACTTGAGTGTGAAGTGATTTATATATTTACCAATGTGTTTACTCGGACCCTGATATATATATATATATATATATATATATATATATATATATATATGTGTGTGTGTGTGTATGTATGTATGTATGTATATACTAGCTGATTATACCCAACGTTCCTTGGGAAAAAAGAAATTTTTAGACTTTTCTATTACATTCAATGCAAGAAAAATTAAACTTCCATAAGTAACTGAAATATCTACAACCCCCCCCCAATCTCCATGCTTTGCTTAGTTAAAATCTGCATGACTGTTAGCTATTAGGAAAGGACAGCTGACTTTAAAGATTTTTAGTATGCGAAAGATTATTTATTGGTCAAATAATAAGTAACTAAAAAAAACTGTCCCATAAGAAAACTGATAGGAAATCACGGGACGATGGTGGATTGTGTTGATGAAAAATTGATCACATTACAATTTAAAAATTAAGGAGTTTTAAGGGCCCTTAAAAATGAAAGCTAAATTTAAGGAGTTCTTAAGGACTTTTAAGGACCGTGGGAACCCTGAATTACGATCAAAATGATTCTGTAGATTGTAGTCAGAAGAGAAGTATAACATTACTTTCATTTTCGATTAGCTTTTGTAGATATGAAGTGTTTTTTGATAATCAGCTAACTAGGGATTTCTATTCGCGTTTGAATTATATCTACGCACATCCGGCTGGTTTCGGCATCAACTCTTACAAATGTTGCCGCATTCAAACGAGATTAATTATATTGTAACGTTTTCTAGGGATCACGTAGACCGAAGTGTACCGGTGATTAAGGATACCACTCAGACAACCAGATATTAAGATTCCGTTTATTGAAGAATCTTGGTTAAATGAGTATATTTACAAGTTATATTCAAAGGTCCACCGTAAGGATATCCTCTGATGTCGATACCCAGTGTAGACTGCTTTCGCTGCTTCTCGGGTCCGCAATAAGGAAATAAGTCGTGTAGACTGCTTTCGATGCTTCTCGAACAGGATGAAGCCGATCGCTGATCAGGCAACCTGGCCGCAAAGGAAATGACCTTCTCTCTGTAGACACTAATGGTCTATAATCATGACTTAGCTCACAGACCAAGTCGATACAAAATAAAATAAAGTCGCCCGCGACTCACCAAGGCTTGCCTCTCTCGAGAGGGGTGGATACATCGATGTACAAGCGGCTACCGTTTCCGAAAAAAAAAAAAAAAATATCAAGAAGAAACCCCAAGAGCGGCTTGCTCCCGGTTTTAAAGGTCCCCGAAATGACGTCAGTATAGCACGACCTCACTCATTTTCCGGGGCCCTCATAGGCTGGGGAGGTTAGGAATGCTATCGATATACCTCGATATTAATTTTTATAGGCCAGCCATCAGAGGCGTGATCTCTATTATGTTATAGTGTCCCAACCCCAGACTTTACGGCTCCACTCCATTGTTACCGACGTCCCACCTGCCCGAGAATAAAAGCAGGGCATCAGCTGTTTTCCTCGCCGGTAACAAGTTGGCCATTGCACTTCGAGGCATGCGTCTGGAACTCCACAATACTGTTATCCATATACATCCGGCATATATCAGAAAATACAGAAGATTCGATATCCTGCAGGTATCAGTTAAATCCACTTAGTCTGTGACTTTCTTTTAAACTGCAGCTATCTTTAATATAATGTCATCCCGTTGATGATCAGGGAATGGCCGAACTGGTATGTTATTTTCTTTTGATACCGGAGTCTGAGTCTCACTGCAAGCATGGATGTTTGTTACTGTTTAGAATCTACTTCAAGAAGTATGGCCCGATATCCTTATGTTAATTGGTTTGGAGCGCTGCTGTCATTTTTGTGCATTAGGAACAGTTTATTGGCCTGAAATCTGTTACTTAAAACCGATACCTAATGACTACGAAAATCCATATCAGCAGCCTTATTCCAACTCGCGTATTTCGGTTCCGAGAGGAAAGTCTCTACTTACTCGGTCATCGTCTTGTCCAGTCTCTCTAACCTTCATGCAACCAAAGAATAAGTCGTAGCGGTTTTTCCAATCAATCAACCAATCTCAAGCTTCAAGTCGAGTTTGTAAAATCCAATTAGTTGATTTAATTAATGGTTGGTGTTAGGTTCGTTTTGTGCCACTTTTCAAAACGTAAAAATCCCTGGTGACAAATAAAGTGTCTATTTGTCATTGGTAACAATCCACAATACATCTTCTTATAGGTTGAACAAAAGCACATATATTTTGGTAACGAGGACTCTCGCGAATAAATATTAGGTGTCAAACTGATTTAAGGATCCGTCTATTGTCAGAAAGATTAAAGAACAAAACTGTGTCACAGATGACAGTTCTCTTTCACGATTTTACTGTGTGATATCTCATGTCAGACATATACTAATTTATAGTTTTGGTGCCTTATCTTCATGTTAGACATATATGTTAGCATAACAAAAATTTTAAACTTTCCTTTAATCTAATATTTTTTTAGTGTGGAAAAGCTGTTGTAATTAAATTTAAAACAGGAAGGTTGCTTAGAAAGGCCTTATCATAAATACAATTTTTACTGGTGATGCAGATAATATGCAGATTTCTTGTGTTAAAAATAAGGATGTAATGGATATTAATTTGGCCGGATAATGGATACCGGATATCTGGCCAGAGTTTCAGTCACATATCCGGTCGGATGTCAGTATGTTTCACACTTTTTCTGTTTAAATTTATTTTAAATAAATCAGCTTATGTACTTTATTTTTGCAACCAAATTGTAGTATTTTTCTCACCTATTGTAATTTTAATTAGTCAACTATTTGTACTATAATTTATTTTATATTTTTCCTTTATTTTAAGTTTCAGTACTCAATATCTCATTTCGACAGTATTTAATTAGAAAATCAAATCTGAATAAAAGAACTTTTAATAGTCCTTTAAGTTCCTTCTTTAATGGTTTTTATGTTTGTGTATGAAAAAAATTCAAGAACATATTCCTACATTTTTTTTAAGTAAATTGTCTTTATTTTTCTATCCTCCAAAAAGTAAGTTTTGTCTTTTGTGTTCTCAGATGCAAGAACACAATTTTGTAGTTGGGTACTGAAAAAAGAATGATTTACGATTTTTTGTAATGAAATTTACAAACAAACCTAATTTTATTCCTTAAAGCTTTTTTTTTAAACAATGTTCCAAAATATTGTTTCATGTAGTATATTGTTTAATACTTTGCATTTTTTTGTTTTATTTATCTTATTTCTCGGTGTATAATTTTTGGTCGGATGTACTGATGCTCCAAAATATTTAATACAATAATACATAATACTCCAAAATACTTACACGCCTTGTTTCATATAGTATATTGTTTAACATATTGCATTTTTTTGTTTTATTTATCTTATTTCTCGGTGTATAATTTTTTTTCGGATGTACTGATGCTCCAAAATACTTAATACATAATGCTCCAAAATACTTACACGCCTTGTTTCATATAGTATATTGTTCAACATTTTGCATTTTTTTTTTGTTTTATTTATCTTATTTCTCGGTGTATAATTTTTGGTCGGATGTACTGATGCTCCAAAATACTTAATACATAATGCTCCAAAATACTTACACGCCTTGTTTCATATAGTATATTGTTTAACATTTTGCATTTTTTGGTTTATTTATGTTATTTCTCGGCGTATAAATTTTGGCCGGATGTACAACCGGATAATTGTAATATCCCGCTACTGCCAATTATCCGGTGTAGTGACCAGATATGCCGGATGCAGTATGTTGACCGGAAAACCATTGCATGCCTAGTAACAGAGATTATTTTTGAACCGATATATTTTAATTCAGATTAACTTGAGATCAGCGCCCTAACCACTCGACCATCTTTCGGCACAATGTAATGACGAAAATTATATGGTTGACGTTAAATTAGAAAACAATTTTTCCGGTTTGATTTAGTTTTGGTTCGAAGCCGTGGCTGTAATACTTTATGTTTTATAGAGTATAAGGCCGCATATTGTCAAGAAATTTCACTTCCAACTACTAGATAATATTGTACATTTAGAGGTTATATATAGAAAATATCTATGTTGGGATTCGAAAAGTGACACATAACACGTTGAATGCCACGGCAATTTTCAGAAATCTGGCCTAAAATATGACAATTTGATGTAATCACTTTATAGTATTAGGAACTCTAATTCTAATGCATAGTTATCATCAAAAAGCCTAAAAGTTGTGTTTTTTTACACATTGTATGCGGACCACGTTTTCTTACGGTTGATATTTGAGCGAGTCACGTACTAGTACGGGTTAGTAACAACATGGTTTGTTTAGCTGGTTAAAATTTTTTGGCTTCCACACGAGAAATCCGCGTATTTTTCAACGGAAAAAGTAATCTTACGCTAAATCTACTGCTTTTTCAACAAGTAAATATCTATCTATTAATTTAGGAGTTCCTTTTACTGGTGAAAAAAGTGCAGATTTCTTGCGCTACGGCAAAAATTTTTCAATCGATTTATTTTAGTTCAGGATGAAGAACTGAATCTATTAAAAAATTTTTAGCTATCACACAAAAAATTGGGGTATTGATCAACGGAAACAGTAATCCCAAATTAAATCTGTTGCTTTTTCAACATGTTGACGTGTGATAAGGCTTCAAGGAAGTGCTATAATCAAAGCTTCGAAACTTCTTTCTTCTTCTTCTACTTTTTTTTTTTTTTTTTTTTTTTTTTTTTTTTTTTTTTTGTTCCGCCAAAAATAACGGTTTTCGATTTTAGGTTCAGTTTCAATTGAATAACTTTAGTTTATGTACTAGCATATAGCCCCTCTCTGGAAGATATGTTATAGCACCATTTGAGTTTATTGTTTCTAAAATGTTTCTTTCTGGTTTTAAATAAATCAAACTGTTGTTAAGTTTAATCCTCTACCGTTGATTATCTTCGTCTCCATACCTGCTCCTTATACGAGATCCATGCGAAGTCATATCCAAAATGATTAGGGTATAACTTACAATCGGAAGTAGAAACATCGCAAACCGCTCGGCGAGGCTAACACTATCTTTTGCTCTTTTTGAAGGGGAGGGGGTGGAATTTATGTCTGTTAAATGATCTTAGCTCATATCACGAGATAGAATAACAAATTTTCTAGGATGCTATCTTTTACTCTTTTTTGGAATTTATATCTCTTAAATGTTCTTAGCGAGATTAATTTTAAAAAATTCTTTAAAAACTAGCATACAGCAAGTCATAAACCGGGATGAGCAAAATTTTTAATTTTCCAGAATCGTAAAGTACCCAATGAGTCAGGTAAAAAAATGGTTTATTTTTTGGCTGAGAATTATCTGGTACTCGCTCAATAATTTGTTTTTCTTCATACTCCTCTAAAGTCTCCCGATACTGTGAATGCAGTTTAAAAACAAATTGAATTCATTTAAAAAGATAATTCAAAGTTTTCTTAGCTACGTCAAAATTTTCGTTAAGTTCTTCCCAATTTTTTTTTTATTGTCACAGTAATTAAAGGAAGTAAAGGAATGAAATTACCATTTCCACTACACCCTGGAAGTAGATAGTTTCTTTTGTTTTGTTTTGAAGCGCTACGGTCTACTATTTGCAACACGAGGGCTAATGAGACCAGGACCTACTGCCTGGAGGTAGATAGAATTTGGTGTTAATACCGGTGATAAAATTTACATTGCCACAAAAAAAAAAAAAATCGATGATTAAATTTAAAATTATCACATATGTACCTAATCTATTATTTAAGCCAAATATAAAAGAAAATTATTTACGTAATATCTAAGTTCAGTGATAAAACGTATGAAAATAATGCAGACGATATTTAAATAATTCAAATAAGAAATGATTAAATGAGATGGTTAAAGGAATGACGTCATAATGCTAGAAAAATATACCGACTAATATCCGTTTGAAACTCTGGCGAGATATCCGGTATCCGACCAAATTGACAT
>CM063508.1:16273598-16278598 GCA_032207245.1 Pardosa pseudoannulata
CGAGACTACAAGAGAGAAACGAACTCTTTTTGTTCACTTTCCATAGACGGGAAGAAGACAGCAACGTGTGCAGACGACACTTTTCGCTGATCACTCCTTGACCGCTAAGACGAGTGCTAAAGTTGTGGTACACTGGCAGTAATGTCCAGTTTCATTTAATTTTCTCTAGACACCATTTTTCTTACATAATTTATAAATATCTTAATTAAATAAGCAAGTTTATTTTAGTTGAGCCTTTGCATCTTTTCCACAGTGGGAATAAACGTCCCACATATGTATATATATGTATACACACCCACCCACACACACACACACACACACATATATATATATATATATATATATATATATATATATATATATATATATATATATATATATATATATATATATATATATATATATATATATATATATATATATATATATATATATATATATATATATATATATACATATATATATATATATATATATATATATACATATATATATATATATATATATATATATATATATATATATATATATATATATAAATATATATTATATATATATATATACTCGAATTACACTATATATATATAGCCCCACCTACTATTTGAATTGCTTAATGAGTAATAAAAAAACCTGAGTAATTTGCATCCGTGGCTCCATTAAAAAAAAGACTCAACGTTGTAGAACATATTGATGGTTCTTTATTGAGGATAAAATTGAACGAGACAAAATTGAAAAAAGTCTTTAGAAAGCAAGAGCTCAGCATCGAATGCCCAAGCAAAATTACACCTATCATTTTTTGGAAACCAAGAGAATCACGTAATTATATAAAATAGATAATATGATCTTTGTTTACTAAACGAAGTTCACATTATGATTCCATACCTTTTTTGTATTGTTTTGAAAAAGGAGCATAATTGGAAATGATGCATAGATGAAGACCATTCAGAATGTTTGGCAGAAAAGTTTGTGTAAGTAATTAATAAATTTGCTATTTTGGTTTAAAGAGCCAAATAAAGTCTAAACTCCTCTGCATCAATACAAAAATAAACCTATACAAAACCCTTATAAGACCGATTATTTTATATGGCAGTGAGACATTGGCAATTAACAAAACAGAAGAAAATAGGATGCTCATTTTTGAAAGAAAAATCCTTCGGTCAATATTTGAAGCAGTAAAGGGAAATAATATACGAAGAGGTTAAATAATAGATGGGGATATAATCCTGAATTATATACTAAATACAGACAACCTAACATCTTGAGAGTTATTAAATCCAACATAATTAGATGGCTGGGACATGTTTTCAGACTAGCAGATTTGGACCCAGTTAAAAAATTCACTTTTTCAAAGATTGAGGGTACAAGAAGATAAGGTAGACCAGCAACAAGGTGGTTGGATTGTGTGGAGAAAGATTTGGAGATCTTGGGTATTAATAGATGGAGAAAACTTGCAAAAAGTCGTGCCGTTTGGAGGAAGCAGACAGAGAAAGCCTTGGACTGTACCAGGCTGTAACGCTGCTGAAGAGGATTAATAAATTATTGCTCCTAGCTGTTAAACTTGTTTAATCAAAACTGGCTTGAACCTTAAATAAGAGATTTGAAAAAAGATTTTCAATTTTACAACTCCTCTTCAACCTCCACTCAAAATACAGTTTCTTTTAAGTCAAAGAGTTTTTTGGCTGGATGAGATCCCGCCTACCCTCCCTCATCCCTTTGGACTAACTCTCTCTTTTAATTTTACAATTTACACTAAATCACAAATTTGTGATGAAAATCACACTCAATTTATTTAATTTGTGATTAAGTGAATGTTTCAGTCCATTTAGTATGAATGTTATGTGTTTCCTTTGTGTTTTCTTTGTTAATTCAATTAGATTTTAAATATTCAATTTTTGTAAAATTTTTCCTCAAAATGTTGTTTTTGTTTATGTATCAATTTGTTGAGTTACGATCCCCTCGCCAGATTTCAAACGCCACGCTGCAAGCTGCAAGCACGCCAATTTCGCCAAATGTGGTTGAAGCACCAACAAGATCCACGATTAGAAACAGGAGAGTGGGCTAAGAAGAGGAGTTGAAAAATAAATAAACAGGAAAATATATTGATATAAATATATATGTATAAGTATACATATGTATGTACATGTATATAAAAACATATATATATATGTACTCGCCCGGGGTGTGAACTGTTTTAGTAAAGGACAAAAAGGGGTCTGATTTATCATCATACATGTAAAATTTTCCAAGAGAATTGAGTTAACGAGATAAACATATTTTATTATTTATTAAAAAATACAACAAAAAAGGGACACGCCGAGCATTAGATTTTTCGACCTCCTCGCTTATTTCTCGATATTTATTGATTACGCAGTATCGGTTTCGGTTGATATCATATCCCCAAACAATTCCACAGAACTTCCCACAGATAATTTTTTATTAATTTTTGTTTCGAAAATGAATTTAAGATTTTTTAAGTGAAGTGTACGGTGTACACTTCGCACACGCTAGTCACAGACTCTCTCTCTCTCTATATATATATGCATAGATAGATATGTATATATATATATATATATATATATATATATATATATATATATATATATATATATATACATATATAATTATGTATATATATATATATAATTATGTATATATATACATATATATTTATTTATACATTATAAATATAATATATATATGTTTTTTACGAATATCTGTTTATTATTTTAATTCAGTTATTTTTAATGCATTTTATGCCCTTAAAATGACATAGCCAATTAACTCCCCTCCGGATACCATATATAAATATATATATATAACCCTTCAGTGTACAATATATATATACACATTTATATATAATATATGTAATGATATTGTAACCCAAAACTAACCAACTTAATTATAATTGTATCTCAAAATAAAAATCTGGCAATTCTATCCTTAAATTGTAATTTTTGGAGAAATTATTTTGTTTTTGCCTTCTTGTTCAACAAAATTGTCGACTTCGCATAGGCCAATGTTAATTCCTGCTTGCCTCAGCAATCTTTACATAACTCCTCTCTATAAATTAGTTTCGCTTTAATCAGCGTCAGCATATGACTAACTAAAAACACACTGATTGGCTGGCTAACACCCCTGTATACTTAATATACATATTTTTTGTGACAGAAGCACTGGAGACGAGACCTTAAAATAAACTTACATTCTTATTTCCAATTTACGTGCTTTTTCATTTGTCGTTCACTCGACTGCACATGGATATAGATTTCTCATTTGTGGTAGGTTAAAGTGCCCATTACACACACACACACACACACACACACATATATATATATATATATATATATATATATATATATATATATATATATATATATATATATATATATATATATATATACACTCAAGAGCCAAAACATTATGACCACCTGTCAATAATGAGTTGGCCCACCTTTGGCGCGCAACACAGCTTCAACCCGCCTTGGCATGGATGCCAAATACCTTCGTAGATGACCGGAGACAGGTTGTACCAGATGTTTAAGCAACGGTTACGCAAATCCAAGATATTGCGAATTGGTGGTCTTTGAACTCTGAGCTGCCGTCCCATGACATCCCAAATGTGTTCTATCGGATTGAGATCCTGTGAATTAGGCGACCAAGACATTAACTGGAATTCTACATCATGTTCCTGGATTCACTCCAACACAATTTTAGCCTTGTGATACGGGCGTTGTTCTGCTGGAACATTCAATTTACAGCTGGAAAAACAGAGGCCATGTAAGGGTGCAACTGGTCAACAATGATGTTCAGATAAACTGTAGCATTCATGATCTTCTCTACCACAACCACGGTTCTCAGGGACGCACAAGAGAAAGTCCCCTAAAGCATAATACCGCCACTACCGGCCGGTTTATGACCTACTGTACATTGAGGGAGCAACTGTTCGTCTGGAAGAAGGCGTATCCTGACACGGCCATCGGCGTGATAAATGACAAACCGTCATTCATCTGACCAAACAAATCTCTCCCACTAATCCATGGACCAATCGCGATGTTTCCGGGCCCAGCGTAAGCGCAGTTGGCGATGACGCTTGGTCAGAAAAGGCACATGAGTGGGACGTTTGGACATATCCAACAGTGTCCACTGAACAGTGTGCTCCGATACTATTCTACTTGGCCCTGCATTGTATTGGGTTGTCAGCTGAGCCACTGTCTGGCTCCGGTTTTGCCTCACCATGCGAGACAGTCTCCGACGACCTTTTTCTTTGATAGCTTGTAGACGTCTAACACCATGTCGTCTACTGCTGGTTTCACCGTCATTCACCCATTATGCATAAGTATTAACAACTGTAGATCGCGAACAACCCACGAGTCGTGTAGTTTCGGAAATACTTGTTTTGAGTCTTTGAGCCATTACAATCAGCAGTTAAATACCACTTCCACCTGATCACTTGCTTTCCACGTCATCCAGGCAAGTTCATTGCAAAATGTAGGGGTGGTCATAATGTTTTTGCTCTTGAGTGTATATATATGTTTTATTAACTATATTTTATTTATATTATAAATACAGTAATTATTAATGAATTATCAACAGAACTGCCAAATATTTTTAAACTGTACATAAATCATTATAACAACGATAACCACTAAAACAAACTTACTATAAAAAATATATAATTTTGCTATAAAAATATACTATGATATTTATTATAAAAATGCGATATTCGTTTCTATTACGAATTTCGTAAATTCAGTGGCAAAATTTCACTGGCCATTGGTTACTCTCTTAGTCTGTAACTTAATATCCATCCAAATATCGCGTTCAAAAATTTTGGCGTTTACAACGTCCTAGATATCTAAAAATGTATATCCTTTAAAGGCCCGACTCGGAAATTCCAAAAGTTATTTTGGTATTCGTTCGGATACAATTTTATACAGAGTAAAGCATGGCTTAAACGGCGATAAATGAACCGGGGTAAAATGACGTATAAATGTTTATTT
>CM063508.1:16281098-16324643 GCA_032207245.1 Pardosa pseudoannulata
GATAAACCGAAATTTAAACTTCTTAAGCGGGAACGTCTTAAACGGGTTTTACTTTATATATTTGTGGCAAACCGGATAAAACCAAAGCCTCCTAGAGGCCTCCTAACTGTCTAGGAGGCTTTGATAAAACCCTCAGGCTGGCCGCATCTAAAAAGAAGGCTAGGAGAGTGCTCTGTCGTGAAACCAACTTACAGTGTGCGTTCCTATTCAACCGGCATGCAACATAACAAGCTGAAACGCCTCTTCAGCCGCCATTTTTGATGTGTCGCTTTAAATTCTCGTTTTTGATGAGAGAGTAAGGTCATGAATATCCGATATTGCTATTAATTGCAATAAATGAGCTACACTGCATAAAGTTGCACTACAAGTTCAATAAAAGTGAAACGTTATCAATATCAAATAGATAAAATACGATAGTCACGGGACTGAAAGAAAGTTTCTTTCATGCATTGAAAACGCTTACACATAAATATCCGCTTTTATATCGATCGATCTGTGGGTAATACTACATCTCAACATAGTAAGTAAAATTAAATTAGTAAATGAATTTTATCTTATTATTATATTAAATTAAAATAAGTAACTTTATTTTTTTGAATGAAAAAATTTCTAATTAAGTTTCTGTATACCTATTCATGAATCCCCTATATAATAACAGCCTAAGTTATCTGTCCGTCTGTCCACGAATTTATGAAGTGGTTGGACCTGAAATGGACAGGATTCTTGATTAGTTAGGGTTAGCAAATTTCAAAGCGAGTCTTTAAAACGTTCGAAATCCACCTCTTCCCCCCTTGAGCGTTTAATGCCATTATTTCAAGGACGATTTTCCCCGGTTAAGAGCAGGTGATTAAATTTATCAGTTTGTCACATAAATATATAAAATTAACATTTGTCTAGCTGTATGACGTCATTCCTTTAACCCTCTCATTTAATCATTTCTTATTTTAAATTATTTAAATATCGTCTGCATTATTTTCATACGTTTTATCACTGAACTTAGATATTAAGCAAATAATTTTCTTTTATATTTGTCTTAAATAATAGATTAGGTATATAAGTGATAATTTTAAATTTAATCATCGATTATTTTTTGTTGCAATGAAAATTTTATCACCGGTATTAACAATAAATTATTTTCATAAAAGTCTAGGAGTCTATTTCACGGACTAATAAATATCTAGCGTTTAAGTTATATATCTTCGAAAATTAAGAAGTTTGTTCGTTTGTGTGTTTGTTTTTTATACATAACCACACGGTTTGACTAAATGAATTCAATGTGATTCTAAACTGAATTCACAGTATCGGGAGACTTTAGAGGAGTATGAAGATAAAAAAAATTATTGAGCGTGTACCAGATAATTCTCAGCCACACACTCAAACACAAACTATTTTTTTTACCTGCCTCATAGGATACTTTACAATTCTGGAAAATTAAAAGAATTTACTGATCCCGTCATATGACGGGCTATATGCTAGTGTAAAATAGTAAGTATACATACATTGTAGGCATGTGTACCATTATTTATTTAGCTGATTATATTAAATGCGTTTTTGTATTTATTATATTTTATAAATACAAAATATATTATATTTTATACACTATATTATATTTTATAAATATTATGTGATTTAGTATAGTATACTATCTTGCCTAAACATGTTCTGACGACTTCAATGTTCTTGAGTGAAGAGGTAGCGTGAAGACGAATCACAGTCGTAACAGAATTGAAATCACTTTTATTTTCTGGAGTAAATACTAGTTATATACACAGGGATTCTAATCTCCCAAAACAAGTCGAAAAATAAAAGAATGGTTCTTGCACGATGATCACAGTCGGGAAAAAAAATTAAATAATCTCACAAATTTGGAAGGTTTTTCCAGGGTGCAATGCAAACCCAATGTATCCCCCGTTCAATATCCGAGACTCCGCCGTTCCTTATATGAGCGGACTTTACTAGTCCCTCGAACGTAATCACTGTGAAGACTCCCTTTTGTCCAAGAACGTGCCAAAACAGCTGACCGGAGCCCACCTGCTTACCAGGACAATAGTATGGCGTCGCAGAGTCTGGGATTTTGACAATCGAACTGAATAGACGAATACACCCCTGATAGATCTCGTTAATGAATGCTCGAATATTCCTTGGGGAGACAGCCAGCGAATAAGAATTCAGCTAAAAAACATAATTGTAACTTTAGCTGGAGTTCTCGAGTAACTGAGATCTTAACTGACCCCAAAAACAATTGGCGGAACCGTAACTGTCCACCCCCCAAGTATAAAAAGCCTACAATTTTGCGACTCAGGGCTTTTCGTCATTTCTTTCGGAGGTGTGTTGACCTCGTGGAGGCTTTCGGCCTTTTTACCAGTGCCAGCTTGCTAGTTCGGGAAATTCGTAAAGTCCGCTCATATAGGGAGCGGCAGAGTCTCGGATACCGAACGGGGGATAAATTGGGTTTGATTGCACCCTTTCAGGGTGCAATATAGCCTCCCTATTTGTAAGAGACTATTAAATCTCTTGGTTTTCTTTCGACTGTGATCGTCGTGAGGAAGTTTTACCGGCAACCATCCTTTGCAGTTCTACAAGATTTGGGAATTAACATTCCTTTGTAAATAGCCGTAGTTAATCAAGAATAAAAGTAAATTTCCAATTTTATCTTTGACTGTGATCCATTATTCACGTTACCTCTCATTTGAGAATATTGAAGGCGTCACATCACTAAAAAGCTGGCTCCGTGCAAAAGTCGCTGAAATTTCCACGAGGTCAAAGCACCTACGTAAAAAATTTTCGAAAAGCCTCGAGTCGCAAAATTCTAGGCTTTTAATGCCTGGGGGTCATTTACGGTCCCTCCAACTGGTCAGTTACGATTCCAGTTACCTGAGAATTCAGCTAAGGTTACAGCTAGTTTTTTTAGTTGAATTGTCATTCGCTTGTCCTGATTTCTGGCTTCTAAGCAATTCTCCGGAATCATTACCGCAACATGAGGGCGTGTTATTCAACCAACTGCAACATTCAGACACGTCGCCGCGCTATTGTAGCCAAACAGGAGTCATAAATCACGTCTTCCTTTGTACAATGATTGTCTTCACAACGTAGTCTCAGAGCATTAATTTACATAAAACTATTACATAAATTATAAAAAACTTATGAAAAAAGTTTAGTGAATCTGGTATATATTTAACATAGAAGCTCAAAATTTCTAAATTTAGTCTTTATAAAGGTTTAAAAAGACCATTTATTCCTCTGATAAATTATTAACAAAATATTCAAGTTCCTATTTAATGTAAGTTCCTATTGGTTCCTGACGTTGGTATATTGCTAAATTCATAATCGAGCAATTTTTCTTCAATATAAATAATTTAAAAAAGTTTTTTTAAAATTTAAAAAGAAGGCTAAAACTGAAATACTTAAAGAAAAAAAAATCTGTTTAAACAATAAAATTTCATTATTTTTATTTTTTTTATAATAGCTAAATTTAGAAAGACATAGCATTTTATTCCCATAAATTGTTTAAACGACAAATACTCAATGTTCTTTATTTTAGTATATAACGATGATGGTTAGTTCCTTCACGTTGGTAACTTGGCAGGGTTGCGACGTTCAATCGGTTTAAATTTTTCTAAAAATAAAAAAAATATTAAAAGGCGAAAACGAAGCTGAAAATAATATAATATAAAAAATAATTTGCTTTTTCTTTACGACATTTTTATTTTTCTAAATATCTTAATTTTTTATAACACAAACGATAGTATATAAAAAATAATGCAAATAAACAAAGCCAAAATTAAAATAATTTGCACAAAAAAACAATGTTCATTTAAAATTAATTAGCTAAATTTTCATAATACGAGCTTTTTGTCCCGTTAGTGTGTCGTCAAGGTGTTTAAACGCGAAGTTAATGTTCTTTATTTAAAATTTAATTAAGGCTAAATTTTCATAATACGAGCATTTATGTTTTCCGTTAAATTATTCTACCAATGTCTGTTAAACAATAAAATACTCAATGTTCTTTATTTAAAATTTAATTAAGGCTAATTTTTCATAATACGAGCATTTATGATTCCTATTAAATTGTTCTACCAATGTGTGTTGAACGACTAAATACTCAATGTTCTTTATTTAAAATTATTTACGGCTAAATACTCAATGTTCTTTATTTAAAATTTAATTAAGGCTAAATTTTCATAATACGAGCATTTATTTTTCCCAATAAATTGTTCTACCGATGTGTGTTGAACGACAAAATGCTTAATGTTCTTTATTTAAAATTTAATTAAAGGCTAAATTTTCATAATACGAGCATTTTTGTTTCCCGAAGTGTGTTGTGTTGAAGGACAAAATACTCAATGTTCTTTATTTAAAATTTAATTAAAGGCTAAATTTTCATAATACGAGCATTTATGTTTCCCGAAGTGTGTTGAAGGACAAAATACTCAATGTTCTTTATTTAAAATTTAAAGGCTAAATTTTTATAATACAATCATCTATGTTTCCCGGTGAAAAGAGTTTAAAAAAATAACACTTTAACAAATTTTAGAAGGCAGTAAACTCCTAAACTAAACTGCTCCAAGAAGTAAAAACCACGGTAATTTTCCCACATGAAGGGGAAATCCCCTTCCATTTTGAGCGAAGCACTGTGCCACAACGATCAAGCCGCTACGGCCAAGTCGAATGAATGTAATGTACTCTTACCCCCGTCGACCAATCGGCTCGCGGAGATGACGAGCGTGGAAAGGGAATTTCCCCTGCCAGCCTATTCGAACCGAAACTCAGGACTCGTTTTATCGTTTTTATCACACAACTGCTGAAGCTCTGTCAACAGACCTCTTCACGAAACCTGGACGAAGGTTCGCACAGAGGCATATATATACACGAGGAGTATTCAGAAATTAGTCAAAAGATAAATTGTGGTAAGTCCGAAATGAATAT
This sequence comes from Pardosa pseudoannulata, assembly GCA_032207245.1. NCBI lineage: Eukaryota > Metazoa > Arthropoda > Arachnida > Araneae > Lycosidae > Pardosa > Pardosa pseudoannulata. Next base: position 16,286,025 of record CM063508.1, read on the forward strand.
TAATTTGCTGTTTAGTTGTTGTTTTAGAAAACTATAATTTTTTATCGCTCGGAGACATTTTTATTTATTTATTTTAATTTGATTTTTAGAAATATGTTTTTATTTATTTATTTAATAATTTGTTTTTTGGAAAAATATTTTTCATTTAATCATTTATTTATTTATTTAATTTGACTTTAGGAAATTTTTTTTCATAACTTTCTAAGAGCCTTTAGAAGACTTGAATAAAAGCAATAAAAAAAGAAATAGCAAGTTTTAGAAAATATATTTGATTGCTTAAATTTCAAACTTAATTTTTTTTGTATTTAACAATCGTTTAAATTCGCATCGTAAAGGAATATTTTTTAGAGCTCTTTTTTTTTCCGTCTTTTTTTCATAGCTAAGTCACATTGTTATTAAAATAAAATAAATGTAATAAAAAATTAATGAAAAGCTTCAGAAAATATATTTAGCTATTTAAATTTTAATCTTTATAATTTTTTGTTTTTGTTTTTACCAATCATTTTAATTCGTATCATAAACATGCATTCTTTAAAGTTTTTTTTTAATATATATATTTGAGTTTTGAAAGTCAGTTTCTTTTTCATAACTAAGTCAATTTATTATTAGAATAAAATAAATGCAGTAATTTAATGAAAAACTTAAAATGAAAATATTTTTTCTTATTTAAATTTTAATATTCGAAAAAAAATTTTATATAACTTCATTTAAAATAAATCCGATTTTTCCCTATAAAATGTTAAAATTAAATGCATTATTGTATTTATTTATTTATAAGTTTGCTGCATTCATTTTTTGATATTTTACTTTTCATTTAAATGGGGAAAGCTTTTTCATAATGGAATAGTTTTAAAATCACAGCCATTAAATCATTATTGCAATGCAAACCGATTAATATATGAAAATTACCGATAAATTCAAAATAATAATTGCCAAGTTAATATTTAGTTCTAACATGTCATTTGAGCTGACGAAATTTTAATATTTTAAATGTAAAAATAACTAAGTTAATTTAAAATATTAATTGCTTTTAATTCAAAAGTTATGTATGAAATTTCTTTGCTAGCGAACTGTACGCTATGAAGCATTTTCCCTACATATTTCCTTGTAATTTTGCGTGTTTACTTAAAAGATTACCGTATTTATTCGTGAATTTTTCGCACTTTGCGTAGGCGATAAAATTTTCTTAAAATAAATTATAAAAGAAATAAAAAGGAGAACATTAAACATTTTGACTTTTTTTATACTATGCATAGTACAATTCTTAAATGAGTGCACTAAAATAGCTTAATTCAGACATGGAATTAAACATGACTGTCATTTTTGTGTCGTTTGAATTGCACTGTCTCGTAGCCTGAAATGAGAACAAAAATTTTTAAATACAGTAAAGTTTATATGAAATGATAATGTAGAAGCTTAGAAATATATTTTTATAGACGTATTATCGTTATTGGCAGTACAATAATTGCGCGTCTAACATACGGAAAATATCTTGGGTTGTATTTAAAGATCCAATATAACTTTTAAAAAAGTAATTCAAACTTTAGAAACAGTACTAATCTCTTGGCGATTTTACACTGAGTAAAAAAGAAATTCCTTATGAAACCAAGGGAAATTTCTTTATACAGAGGTTTCACTGTACAAGTATAGTTTTAAAATTAATGTACAGCAATTACGAGAAAGCGAATGGTACGCGAGTTAAAAATATTTAGTTCTTTGTTCTTTAGTCTCTTTGTTAGGGAAAATAATTAATGGTAGCTGTTCAATGTTTTTTACGCTTATTTACACTTTATATTTCAGATTTTTCCTCCCGAAAACAAACTGCACTCAAATTTATATTTTTTAAGTGCATTATTGCATTAGTCCAAACTAAAATAATTTCTCAGTCGCTGCACATCTTATTTTCCCCCCGAAAAAAAAACCCCCGCTTCTCTATTTTTTAAGTATATTGCTTTAATTTCAAATTAAAACAATTACCCAATCCTTGCATATATAAACCAGTGATTTAAGATTATATATACATACATACATTCATACACATTTATATTTGTTGTTCTCATGTTAAAATTAAATTATGTATCATTCATACATCTCCGCAATTGAAAAGTCGTGCGACGCGGGGATTTTCCCTTCTCTCGAAGATCACGCATGATGAGGCATCTAATTAGTAGGTTAATAATTATTGGTTACATACGTGTTATAACATTCATATTCAACTCTACAAAAGCGTGAAATTGGCCAAGCATCTAATTAACAAGCTAATAATTATTGGTTACAGAAGTATTATAAACATTCCTATTCAAATCTACATAAGCGTGAAATCGGCCCAGCATCTAATTAACAGGCTAGTAATTATTGGTTACAGACGTATTATAAATATTTCTATTCAACTCTACAAAAGAGTGAAATTGGCCTAGCATCTAATTAGCAGGCTAATAATTATTGGTTACAGACGTGTTATAAATATTCCTATTCAACTCTACAAAAGCGGAAAATTGGCCAAATTATCGAGGTGTTAGTTTAACAAATTCATTTTAATTAAGTCTTCAAAGATTTTATGTTTTATATATGTTGTCCACAGAAATTCTAAAGTAGTTGGTCAGACCATTAATTTATGGCCGAAGATTAAGCTAATTTTGCACACGATTTCAAAACTGCAATATGGCGTCCTCTTAAACGTATGGCTGACAACGCCCCATTTGGTTTTTATACCTACCGCGAATACATCGCTATTATCAAAATTGGAATTTGTTATCCTTGTTCTAATTAATTTTCTTTCCGTGCCGACGTTTGTCTGAAAAGACTAGTATTCCTTACTAAGATGATATTACGAGATTAAAAGTGACATAACGTGTCTTTTTATTTATCTATAATCATTAATTAATAACTACCATAAAATTTTAGAAGAATTTCAAGTGTTTCTTTTGTTTGAAGATATCATTACCTAAGCTTACTAAGTACGTTTACTTCTCATATTAATAATAATAATGATATTCTAATTAATTTTGTTCCTCTAGTGTACTTATAATTACTTGTTTAATTTAATCTTAACTTCTTTATTTTCTATGTATTGTGCCTACATTCACCGCATGGTATTATTAATTCTAAATTAATTATTCTAGTAATTCAAGTTATTCGTGTGTAATTAGTTATTTCTCATTACCACTTCTACAGTAATTGACCTAAATTTTGGTCAGAATTAAAGCTATTATCCTTACCTAACAAAATCATAAAATTATCTGATTATGACCACCGTGTTGATTCTAACAAACGGAGGTCTGGCACTTCAGTGCTTCCATACATTTAGTAATTTCTTCCTCCATCTTAATTACTTTCTTTAATCTTTTTAAAATCCACACATTTAGTACTTTAGTACTATCCCATACATTTAGTACTTCTTTCCCGTACTGACTTTTAGTGTCTGAACAGGTTGCTGTATTTCTTACAACGATACACATAGCATGTCTCTTTACTTATACACACATTAATTAATAACTACCATACAATTTTAGAACATTTTGAAGTGTTTCTTTTCTTTGAAAGTATGCTTACCTTACAAAATCACAGAATTATCTGATTATAACCACCGCTTAGATTCCAACAAACGAAACCCTCTCGAATCCATGCTTCCATACATTTAATAACTGCTTTCTTTACTTTAATCTTTTTTTTTTTAATTTTACTTAATTACCACCAATTTATTTTCATTATAATGTTCTCCTTTTATGATCGTACAGAATTTTTTTCACTTTAATTATTTTTGTCATCAGCTTATTAATTTTTAAACCTAACTTAATATAATGTATGATCTACCCTTTTTTCCGACTTCTATTTTTTAAATTTATTTACTATTTTTAAGACCTTATTTTATTATTACTCTGAATTCACTCTTATTTAGTACTTTAGTACTATCCCATACATTTAGTACTTCTTTCCCGTGTCGACCTTTAGTGTCTGAAAAGACCGCTGTATTTCTTACTCAGACGATACAACGAGACACATAGCTTGTCTCTTTACTTATACACGCATTAATTAATAACTACCATAAAATTTTAGAACATTTTGAAGTGTTACTTTCCTTTTTTGGTATCCTTACCTAACAAAATCACAGAATTATCTGATTCTGACCACCGCTTAGATTCCAACAAACGAAACCCTCTCGAATCCATGCTTCCATACATTTAATAACTGCTTTCTTTACTTTAATCTTTTTTTTTTTTAATTTTACTTAACTACCACCAATTTATTTTCATTATAATGTTCTCATTTTACGATCGTACAGAATTATTTTTGTCATCAGTTTATTAAATTTTAAACCTAACTTAATATAATTTATGATCTACCCTTTTTTCCGGCTTTTATTTTTTAAATTTACTTACTATTTTTAAGACCTTATTTTATTACTACTCTGAATTTACCCTTATGAGCCCTTCTATAATGATATTAGTGATTTTCTCTTCAACATTTGGAATTCCATCAAAAAATCCAGGTGACCTGTATTAACTTACCAATTGGGAGAGGCAAAGTATAATTCCAATCATTCTGTGCTGCTATTTTCTCCGTTATCAAGAAAATTACTAAGTTTTCTTTGAGAAAAGTCTATATAGTACTAAATGTTTATTGGGGAAGGAAAATAGGCACAAAAGAAAAAGAGAAATTTCGAGCTGTATAAATAATTCACGCCACATTTACGTAATTTATTTGTTGAAATTGTTCTCCTGAAATTTTGTTCAATTCATATTTCAAGTTGGTTTGTTTAGGGAGCAGCGGTCTACCGTTTTACAACACCAGAGTTAACGATACCGAAAACCTACTGCTTAAAACTGATTTCGTGCTATTACGAACATCCAAACCAGCAATGAAATTAGAACCTACGAACTCCATTTATGTCCTATCCATTCGACCATCGTTCGACTTTAGTTGGAACAATAGCATAAAGAGCAATCGACGATAGAATAAAATCAAATTTGTGAAAAACTTACAAATATATAATTAATACCTGTTCGCCTAAAAAAGTTAAAGGATAGGTTTACGATAAAAAATCAAATTTCATTGAACAGAATTAACCTTGGTTTATCAAAACTTGAAGTTTCTTCCTAATGTTGCCATGGTACTTTAAACAAACTATGAAATTCAAATGTCTTCGTTGCATAATTGTTAGTGTAATCACCTTAGAAAGAGTAGAACTAGTTTCCGATTGAAATTAAACCTCAGACATTTGTATGTTGTTTGGCCTGTCTGGCCGTCTTATAATAAAATAACAATCAAATACACAAGCGAGGATGGAACGATATAGTTAAGAAAGTGGGGGGTTTTATGTCATTTCATAGCTGTTAATGCGTGAAGTTAAGGTTTATTAATCATGGGTACAGGGTTACTAATCATATAGATACTTATCAGGGCTACACATTACTAATGCGTGAAGATATTGTTATTAATTATGAGTAATTATGATCAGGGTTACTAGTTACTAATGCGTGAATATTTTTGTTAACGATTCATTTCCAGTTGAAAATAGAATCTGGCATGATGGCCAAAAAAATCTACTTGTGTTCTTTACAGCACCAAACAACTATTAGATACAAAATTATCACATGGGAGAACTGTAGGATCTAAAAGTAGTCGAGCAAAAATGAACTTTTTCATCATTGCAAAAGATAACTTTAAAGCCTTGTCACACGTCATCATGTACCTGTTGAAAAATTAACAGATTCAGTTTAGAATTCCTTTTCCCGTTAAAAAATGCGTGAATTTTTCGTGTGATAAAGAAAAAATTTTAACCAATTATTACAAGTCAACTAGGGATGCAACGGATGTCAGTTTGGCCGGATAACGGATATCTGGCCAGAGTGTCAGCCGGATGTCCGTATGTTTCGCACTTTTTTTTTTTTTTTTTTTTTTTGTAAATTTATGTACTTTATTTTTGCAATCAAATTGTAGTAATTTCAGCTCTTTTATATTTTTTATTTAGTCAACTATTTGTACTATAATTTATTTTAAATTTTTTCTGTATTTTAAGTTTCAGTACTCAGTATCTCAGTTCGACATTATTTAATTAGAAAAATCAAATCTGAATAAAAGCATTTTTAATAGTCCTTTATCTTCCTTTTTTAATGGTTCTGACGTTTGTATATGAAAAATTTCAAGGACATATTCCCACTTTTACCCCACATTTACAGACAAGATCAGAGTAGAAAAAACCATAAGCATTAGCAAAAGAGAATGCTTTTACTGAGGATGAGATTTTTTTTACAAAATGCTCCAAAATACTTATACGCATTGATTCATATAGTATATTGTTTAACATTTTTTGTTATATATATTTTATTTCTCGGTGTATAATTTTGGCCGGTTGTACTGCCGGATAACTGTAATATCCGGCTACCGCCAATTATCCGGTATAGCACCGCATATGCCGGATGCAGCATGTTGACCGGATAGCCATTGCATACCTAATGGCAACCTGAACTAAAATAAATTGGTTAATTTTTTTTTACTGTAACATGTCATAAGGTATTTACAGACAAGATTAGAGTAGAAAAAACTGTAATCATTAGCAAAAGAAAATGCTTTTACTAAGTAGGTTAAGATTTTTTTTAACAAAATGCTCCAAAATACTTATACGCATTGATTCATATAGTATGTTGTTTAACATTTTTTTTGTTATATTTATCTTATTTCTCGGTGTATAATTATTGGCCGGATGTACAGCCGGATAATTGTAATATCCGGCTACTGCCAATTATCCGGTATAACACCAGATATGAAGGATGCAGTATATTGGCCGGATAGCCGTTAAATATCTAATGTCAACCTGAGCTAAAATAAATCGGTTACATTTTTCTTTACTGTAACATATGTTTTATGACATATGTCATAAGGTATTTACAGATCAGATTAGAGTAGAAAAAACCATAAGCATTAGTAAAAGAGAATGCTTTTACTAAGGGAAATGATATTTTTTTCCTTTTTTTTATGATTGACGAGCGGTGACCAACCAACGCAAAGTAATTTGACCGCAATTATTTCTGTCATCTAAAAACTATGTAAAATATATTTGAAAACTATGACGTTACGCTACGCAATAGGTTTCCTTGTTTTCTTGTTTTAACCAACCTTCCTCTTTCTTTGTCTCTTTATTTAAACTTTATTATGCCACCAGGCATTTTACTTAGCCATGTAAAACGGATATCCTGGCTAATGATAAAAAATACTTTGAAAATTTATTCTACATCTGATTTATATTTTTTTTCAAGCCATGTATGATGACGGATTACGTATACAAACATCCAATACTATTTTGCTATAATTGTAACGATATGTTAATAGTTAATAAATTTATTGATTATTATAGGAATAGAGATTTTTACTACAGGGAAGGTTTCCGGAAAGGCATATTACGGAGGTATTTCTAGTTCATTAGGGTTAGCCGTAGGCACTAAGCAACTGCTTACGGCAGCAAAATTTAGGAGCGGCAAAACCGCCTGAATTAGAATGCCAAAATAATTAAATAAGAATGAAATAAATCAAAATAATAATAATTTTCTAAAAATATGTATTAGAACTATTTTCTCAATACTATTATATATCATTTTCTGTTTAACATAATTATTTTAAAACTTTTTTTTTTTCATTCTAAACTTTATTTAAGATTGAGGTGGCAAAGTAGTGGAACACTTACAACTTGACTATACCTTAAAAACTCGCTTATTCAGACAAAATTTTCAGCCTTTGCTTAATTAGCATTAAAATGTAGTATAACAAAAAAGATTGGATTTTACTGTTGTTATAGATCATTTTGCATATTAAAACGTAGAAAATGATTAAGCATAAATATATTATTCTGATTACGACTGGATCGTTTATCAATATATCGTCAAATATTGATATACTTTAAATATCGCGATAACAATATTAAAATTTTGCTCGGCCGATATATCACCGTTGATGATATCGTTTTTCCCCAGCATTCGATATCGCCAAAAGACATCCTAATTATTTGAACATTCATGCTGGGAGCGAAATTCGAACCCGTGGAATCCGATACCGAATATCTGTTTACAAATGAAAGAAGTTTAATTTGATTTGGGAGAAATATAATATGGCTTAAATAGGCAATGTAAATTAGCAGTAAGGGTTTATAATTTGAATAAACAATTCTATTTACTATCTGAACAAATTACTTCTGAACAATAGATATATTTTTTCTTTTAAGTGCTAAAATGAATTACTCTTAAAAAGCTGTTTTTGCCTTTCAGATATCCTAATTTTTAGGATCAAATTGTAATTCTAAAAATTTTAATTACCAAGAAGAAAAAAAGGTTTAGAATGAAAGAAAGCTATGGTTATTCAAAAAAAGTAATATCAAAAATAGTAATATACCCTCCTAATTTAAGTTAAGTATTATCGCTATATATTATTGATATCAATATTAATTTCTCGATATATCGCGATATTAAATTTCTGATATCGTTCAGCCCTAATGCTGATACAGTTCTTTATTGTTCGGGAGGGTATTTCAACTATGTAAACTCAAAGTTTAATACAGACCACATAAAGGTCTAAGTTAATGAATTTTCGTGGTCCGCAAAAAATAAAAACATGATTTTCTATAAAAGTGTGGGGTTTTTTTCGGTAATATAAAACACAAAAGAAAAAAATAACATAATAATTAAGTAATATAAAGAACAAAATAACTTAATAAATTACCGTTTTCTCCCTGAAAAATGGTGATTTTTCTCTGCCCTTAAAGGTTTTATTTAAATGGCTATTTTTATGTATTGAAAGGTCTAAAACAATTCTATTTTTAATAAATAAAATAATCAAACATTATGCGTATTGTCTATGAGTGGTTAACAGCGCATACAGTTTTTTTCAACTGTATAAGTATTTAAAAAACCATACCCAGTTTTATAACAAATTTCAAATTTTTAGACCCGGTGTCCAAAACTTTGCAACAAATTCAATAAATTGAAAAAAAAAGAAGACTAATATATCTGGAACATTTTACAGTCACTAGTAAAATTTGAAAAAAAATTAAACTAGAAAATATGATTAAGTTTTAAATAAAAAAGTATAACAAGCAAAAGACAGGTTTATAACGACAGTAAAATGACTCGATCCTTGTACTGTGACTACATGTACATATGGCATGGTACATATGGCTTTACTTTTTTGGAAATGTAAAATAATTTCGTACTTTTAATCTAATTCTGTCACTTTTAAAAGTAGTTTGTCCTCGTAATATGCTTTATAAATTACTTTCGTTTTTGTCATTAAATAATGTTTCTTAAAGAGCAGCGTATCAGTTTTAATAAGACTTGGTTTACGTGATGCAATTAATGTTTCATATTATGTAACAGCGATGCTTCCTCAGAGGAAGTGAAACTTGCGTTTGCAACGCAGTTTCCAAACAACTCTACACACAAGACTCTTTACAATTGAAAATTAAAGCAGTTGCCCAGAATTACGTAAGTGTCTTACGCATTTAAAGGGAACTTCACAATTGCAGATTGTTGCGGGGAAAAAAACAAATAATCTCTCGGGGGAAAAAACGAAAATCTTATCCCCGTGTCATAATTTCAAATTCTGTGTTAACTTTATGACGCCAAAATTTCAAACTTTGTGTTAACTTTATATTCGAGAGGGAATTCTTTCAAACTAATTAGGTTTCCTGGCCAACCCAAAAGGCTCCGCTGCGTGTTCGTATTTATCTATTTGAGGTGAAAATTAAATACAATATATTATTATTATTATTATTAAATTAACAACAGAACAGTAAAAAGTTTATGTGTATAAATATTTATATTAATAATAAATCAATCGAATACTGTTATACGTAATATAATAATTGCGATATTTGTTTCAATTATAAATTATTATTATATATGTTATTTTAATAATCGTGATATTTGTTACAAATTATAAATTACTATATTTACTACATTAATAATTGTTATATTTGTTTAATTATTATTACATTTATTACATTAATAATTGCGATATTTGTTTAAATTATAAAATTATTGTTATATTTACTACATTAATAATTGCTATATTTGTTTAATTATTATTATATTTATTAAATTAATAATTAGGATATTTGTTTCAATTATAAATTGTTATATTTACTACATTAATAATTGCGTTATTTGTTTAGATTTTGAATTTCGTTGCTTCCGCAACAGGCCGCACATTTTTACTGATTAGCCGCAATTTAGCCCCCTTTGCTCTAAAATATGGTTTCATACAATGTATGTGTGTGTGTATATATATATATATATATATATATATATATATATATATATATATATATTACGGAATTCTAAACTAAAATGTGTATTAGCAAAATAGTTCAATCTAGGTATGGAGGTTGGATGTTAAAGGAATTTTTTAAAGTAACATGACGTAATGTCTTTTTTTTCTATGTAAAGACGTTTTTAACAATAGCATGCCTGGAACCTTCTACTTACTACTACCGTGTGCATATAAATATATATGTATATGCAAACACACACCACACACACACACATATATATATATATATATATATATATGTGTGTGTGTGTGTGTGTGTGTGTGTGTGTGTGTGTGTGTGTAATGCATCAAAATTATTTAACTTTAATATTTCCTTAAAAAAACCCCTCTCTCCCATTCTAATTCCTTAAAATCTTTTTCCCATCCTCTAAATGTCTTAATCAAAGGAGCGTTCTCGACTTAAAATTCTTACGATACATTTCCCAAAACTTTCTGTCCTATAGATGTAAATTTTCTGTCTAGTCAACACGTTTCCCAACTGTCGCCGGCAAATGGCTCCGCGTTTTTCCTGGTCTTACACTTAAATTCACTGAAGTAAGTGGGAAAATGATTTCTGTCTTCGCTCTTGGGTGCACCTCTGTTCGAGCAGAGTGATTTTTGTGTCCTTCCTTTGCCTTTCGTTGACTAGTAAAGATGTCAGTTTTAGCAGCTCTAAAATAAAGTTTTAACTAGACTTGTGCCGTTCGCTTCATTGTCGGCCGATTGTATTTTTATTACTGCTAGCTGTTTAAGCTTCCTCCTTGTCCAGCAGTTTTATAATCACACACACACACACACACACACATATATATATATACATACACGTACGCATGATCGTGCGTAACACTCGCTGAAATCTAAAAGTAGGAAACAGAGGTTGTAAAATAGGGGGGAAAAAAAGAGTAAGAGAGAGAAAAATGTTTATATGGGGAAGAGAGAGTTTCTCAGGCCTGTACAGCCGTACGTTGGCCGTGAATAAATTAATAAAACGATAGTCGAATGGGTAGGGAGCTGCTGTTCCCAACGGAATTTCAAGGTTCGAAACTCACTGTTGGCATGAATGATCGTAAACGTTCGGAATCGGCATAAAGCGGTAGGTCTAGGCCTCATTAATCCTCGTGGAGCAAAACAATAGACAGTGGCACTCCCAATCAATAAAACCTCATTTGTATAAATTCTATATTGTTTCTAAACAAACCGTTTCAGAAACTGAATTTTCATTTTAAACGTACCGAACCGATTGGAGCTGTGTTGGTTTTACCGTTGCACCTCAGCGGGTCACAAGGATAACCCTGGTGCGGTCTGGTTTGTTCGCGATTTTAACCGCGGAAAGCGTCAGAAAATTAAACGGAGTGTGGGTTAATAAACTCAGGCGAAGGTCAACAAACGTATTGGGGACAAAAGTAGGGAATATCCCGTTCTCTTGCTTAGTTCAAGGACAGACTCTTCATTATAACTAAATATGCGCATTAGAGAATTGTTACTCACAAGGTATTCACTTCGCAAGGTTTTCTCTTTACGAAATGCATAATAAACAGATGACTAAACACAAAGGAAAAAAAATAAGCGTTGCAGGAAAGTGAAGACGCATACTTTTGCTTTTTCGATGCACTGCGCAGTTCTATAAAAACCGTGATGAAATTGTGCTGATCATTTCATAAAAATTATTAGTAGTAGGTATTTTAGCAGCAAATATTAATTATTTGCAAGTTATCCTATAGAAGTGGTTCCCAACCTTTACTGGACCTCCGCCTCTTCTCAAGAAAAAGAATATTAGAACACCCACTCTAACATAAAAATTATTAGTAGTAGGTATTTTAGAAGCAAATATTAATTATTTGCAAGTTATCCTATAGAAGTGGTTCCCAACCTTTATTGGACCTCCGCCTCTTCTCAAGAAAAAGAATATTAGAACATCCACTCTAACATAAAAATTATTAGTAGTAGGTATTTTAGAAACAAATATTAATTATTTGCAAGTTATCCTATAGAAGTGGTTCCCAACCTTTATTGGACCTCCGCCTCTTCTCAAGAAAAAGAATATTAGAACATCCACTCTAACATAAAAATTATTAGTAGTAGGTATTTTAGAAGCAAATATTAATTATTTGCAAGTTATCCTATAGAAGTGGTTCCCAACCACTTCTATACGACAACACCAGGTTGTTTTTTTTTTAATGATGTTTAATGATGATCGTTTTCTTAGACAGTTCAACTAGCTATTGAACTCAAATTCAGTGAAATACGATGACGAAAATTCAGTTAAAATTTTTGTACTCTAAAAGTAATCGCTTTTATTATGGTAAATACAATATTATTCGATTATTTAATTAATTATTTTTATAGATACCATGTATATTTTTATAGATATTACCTTGACTACCTTCACGTCCCCCCCCATTTGCATTTGAACCTTCTACTGCCCCCCTGAAAGGCTTCACTGCCTACTGGGAAGGGGGCAGTACTGTCCCTGTGTCTTATAGCCTTGGTGGGGAACATGTGACCTCTGTGAGTTTCTTGTGTGGCCTTCATAAAAGTTAGCTCTTGTATTAGTTAACATTTGATTAATGTAGATTACGATAATTTAAAATTTGATAGTATTGTATTGTTGTTATATAATTTTTTTAACTTAATATTACTATATTTATTGTATTTCTTTATACACAATACATTTACTTTAAAATACTTCTTAATTAATTAATTTTATTACCTCACCGGTTGCCACAGATCTTGCTGAGTATCTGTAGGTTTATTCGACTACTTTTCACAAGATAATTCTTGTTGGGCTTGTACCAGAAAAAGGAAAAAAAAAAAAAGTCTGGCTACGATTTTGTATGCAAAACCTTCTCGCTGTTGCTGTCATTGTTTTCCTTTAATGTTTCAGGAATATTCGTAAGAATAAGATAAAACTTCCAGTCTCTTTTTCCAACGTGTGCGGAATCATGAAGTGGGTGAAGGATTCTGTCGCCAAGAAAGCCATCTGCAATTCTAACAGCACACCATCTCGGAGAAATACCAACCTACTTATAACGGCGCTTTTGCGTTACACCATGAGGAAAAGAAAGTTCGAAAGCGGTACAGAGCAGGGTGCCAAACTTAGTTCCTGGCACAGCTGTTACGGAAAAAACGGAGTTCGCGGTACACAGACGTTCAGCCACATCACCAGAGAAGAACTAACAACTATTCAGACACAACTAGCCATCCTATCTGACAGCGATGGAGACAGGTTAGTGAACAAGATTAAAGCAATGAGTAATTAACCCTCGCTTATTTTAACCTCATATGAGGCTCCTAATTGAATCATTATGGTGGAAGGAGAAATTCATATCCACAATCAACAAAAACATTAAAAATTTTACGAAATCCAAAAGGCTGCGGGCAAACAATATTTTAGATTGTTCCTCAATTGTAGACTTACAAAAGAAAGCTGGGTCGTAACTAGGGCGTGGCAAAGGTAGTATTTGCCACGGGGGCATCAATCCTAGGGGCGTCGCAGGTGAGGAAAATGGGGTCCGAAAGCGGACGATTCGCCGAGTATAAATAAGGAAAAGGAGAAAAATAATTTATTTTTATTATAAAATCCAATGTGTTTAAAATATATTCTTTTATGAATTTTCTTATTTTTTAAAAATGTTTCTAGAGACTAAACTTGTTATAAATTCTTAGAAAATTTTTACCAAACACCCTTAATATGGTTTAATATAAATCCGGGTATTCGTTTTAAATTTTGAATTTATTAACATTATTAAAACTAAATTTAAATATAGAAATTTGACATTTTTTTTATGAAATCGTCCAAATAAAAAGTATTTTCCTCAAATAAACAATAAAACCCCTGTGAAGTTTCTCGGGTAGCCTTTGGGGTTTTATACAAAATACTTACATCAGTTTCTCGATCTAGTTTACTTTTCCTTACATACACACAGACACACACATTATTTATATATATATGTCAGGTCTAAAAAAGGGATAGTTGTAAATTACGTAAGTTATAAATGATTTTAAAAAGGGAACTCTTTTATAATAATAAAATAAATGAAAAAAAAACCCACGTTCGCGTAAGCTTTTAGGATAATCCGGTCAGGCGGAAGCATTTTGAAACAATTTGATGTGCTTGCAAACAGATAACAGTCAGTTGGAGCGTGAATATGGAACTGCGAACATACTCTATGCGTGTCTTCGAAGAAAAAATGAAAATGGCGCAAGTTGCTTTCAAATAGAATTATGATGTAATAAACTTGTTATTATCAAGAAGGCCTGTTCCCATTCGTCTTAACTCTGCACCACGATATATATATATATATATATATATATATATATATATATATATATATATATATATATATATATATAATGTGTGTGTGTGTGTTAAACCGTGGTGCAGAGTTAAGGCAAATGGAACACAGTCTTCTTGATAATAATAAGTTTTATTAACTCATCGTTCTTACGGAAAGCAACAAGCGCCATTTTCAATGTTCGTGGCGAAGCTATGCGTGAAAGTGTTGACTGCTCCATGTCCACGCGCCAAAATCCCAACTTATCTGTTTACAGGCTCATCAAAAAGCTGAGAAATGCTTCCGCCTGACCGGATTATCCTGAAAGCTTACGCGAGCGTGGGTCTTTTTCATTTATTTTATTACTATAAAAGAGTTCTCTTTTTAGAATTGTTTTAAACTTACATAATTTCCAACTACCTCTTTTTTAGACCTGATATATATATATATATATATATATATATATATATATATATATATATATGGGGGGTGTAACATGGCGTAATTAATTCGCTGGCTACAAGATACTTTTAGCCCCTATTTTTTTTAATTGGATGGGCTTACTGGCCAACGTGTGTGCCTATTTAGTTCGCAGGCACAAGAAAGCAGCAAATCCAGCACAGAATTTCAAATGTATTCGAGACTGAGAAAGACTATGTTTTCCGGACAAGAGCAGAGCATGGAATGATACATGAAAACACTTTCCCATTACAAAGTCGCACCCACAGCGAGAAATGAGACGAATTATTTTTCTAAACAAACCAGTGAGAGTTACTGGTAATCAGAAAGGAAATTGGGTCATTGGAAAAGTGTACCATTTTATTGATACAGCTGGAAAATGGATGAAGTGGACAGAAAATTAGCATTTATTTTAGAGTTAGCTTTGGGAGAACGGTAGAAAGAATTTAAGTCAGCGTGCACTCCTTTGAATAATATATTACGCGGCTGGGAAAATAGATATGAAAGAATGAGAATGGGAAGAAGAGAAATTTTAAGGGATATTTTAAGTGTAATAATTTTGATATATTACACACACACACATATATATATACCGGGTGGCCATAATTAAACTTACAGTGCTCACAGTGTTTGTTCTTTATCGCGATGTATTTGCGAGAATGACGCCACATTTTGTACGAAGATAAAACAAGGCGGAGGACGAAGGATTCCGCCAAAAAACAAATTAGTCCCAAAAGTCACCGCTAGGAGAATATCTGGCGCTGTGTTAATGAAAATAGAGTGTTAACAAATGCAAATTAATACGGAATAAAATTACCTTTTACTGTGCACATTTTCTGATTTAGTTCAAGTGCAATATGGCAACACTTTTTAAAAAGCGTAAAATCTACATAAACACTGATAGTCTCGTGATCTGCAATATCACGGACGCTGAGCAGAAGAAGAAGTTCTTTATTCAAATTTCACGTTACATCCATTGGCACAGTTCCAGAAGGTAATTTCCGTATTGATTGCCGTCTTGTTTAATCTTCCTACAAAATGTGTCTCGCAAATAGATCGCACTACAGAACACTGTGAGTTTAATTATGGCCACCCGGTGTATATATATATATATATATATATATATATATATATATATATATATATATATATATATATATATAGTGGACACTAGAGTTCTGAGTACATTTTCATCGCTTTATTTAAATCTCAGAGCACACTAATCATCAATCATCTTCAATGGCTTCGCACATTGGCGCCTAACTTTTAACAAAGGCAGGCTAGTTGCTTCGGGTAGCCACAAGTCTGTCTGCGGAATGTGCACACTGCTCTCTGCTACAGATCACTGCGCGTGAGCCGTATTTATGTGGCTAACTCCTCACGCCGCGTCACTCTCAGTAAAGAATCCCTAATTAAAGTCTTTTAAAATTAATCTACAATTTAATTCCTGACATATATATATATATATATATATATATATATATATATATATATATATATATATATATATATATTCTGGCATTATTAGATATATAGATATGACGTTTTCTATGCTTGCCACCAAGATCTTAGAAACAGCTGTGTTTCTAAGATATTATGCTACTAATTAAATAAAAAGAAATTACGATATTCATTGTTTTATATGCAATAGAAAATATTACAGATAAATAAGCGATAACTCAAAATATTACCTCCTCGCTCTCTTGTGAGCTGGAGCGTTTTAAATTCTTGTTTGGATTACTTTTTGCCTAGAGGCCTAAATTTATGTTTTGATCACTTCACGTTCGGAGGTTAAAGTGAAGACTTTCCACTTCGCTAGGTACTCCGTTAACCCAATTACCTTGACCTTGATAACTCAAAATAAACTGTAGAACCAAGTTTAAAAAGACGATGCAGCGTTAATTCTACCGATGGGATGGCTTTGCTGATGTTTAACTCATGTTTCCAATGTATATTCTGTGATTGACATTAATCGTTACACAAATAGCACCAACTTTTGTATTATTACTATGTATAATTTTACCACGTAGGCAATTACTAAAAAACTATTTTTCGAAATTCCATTCCTAAGGGAGGGGAATTTATAGTATATCACAAAATCTCCTGATCTACTGAATTGTTACGAAAATTTGTACATTTATTTTATCATCTAAGTGAAACGGTTTTTCAAAATTCCATTAAAGAATTTTCTCTCAAGGGACATACCACTTTTAAGAATATCCGAGTGTCACAATCGTTACTAAAATCTAATCGTTACTACAAATTACTAAATCGCCTCTCTCGGCTCCTCTTAGAAGTCCCGTATCGTAATTTTTTTTTAAATATTTTTTGTGGAATTGCTCCTCGATGTGAGCTAAAGTAACATAGACCAGATCGATTAGATAATAAATATTATTTATAATATATATTAATAAGATATTTTGAGTTTCAGGCGTTTTAATATTAGTAGAATTAAATGGTGCTGCCATCTGTCAACGAAACGAGAAATCAACAAATGCAGCCGCTAAAAATAAACGCCGAGTAATATAAATGATTTTGAACTGTGAATAGTAAGTGAATGAAAAGATTAGAGGTTACAACTTATTCTGCTATATTTACTTTCACACTTAAAATAAGAAACAATAATGGTTAAAACAAATAGGCATGATTCAGTAACAAGAAAATTTTCATTACCTAAATTTATCTAGAATATATTTATTACATATAATTTCGTTTTGATATATATATGTGTGTGTGTGTGTGTGTGTGTATATATATATATATATATATATATATATATATATAGTTTAAAACGAATAATGATGAAAAAATCTGCATGCAATCATTAAACTGTTCCACATTTTGTTTATCTGTAACTTAATTTCATTTTTAAAAAAACCTTTTGAAAAGTGAAATATAATAACCTGTCTCCGAAAAACAAATGCATGCACATCCTATTTTATCTAACCACAATGGGAAATGGTCCTTATTTTTAAAATTAAAATAACTTAAGAATCTTAACATTGGAAAGAACTTTCCTCATGGCCTTGATTAGTCAATTAAAATTATCACCACATGTTCATTAACACTAGAACCTGATATAAATCAAATATTAGGTTTTTAATCATGTTGAAGATCATTTGGTGATAAAATAAAAGTAGAAAATCATTAAGCATTAATACATTAAGCCAATACGTTCTTCTCTTTCATTCAGAAGGAGCAAGTTATTTCATCTATGTCATTGCAATAGAAATATGTGTTAATTACTTTAAAACAAGTTTACTTGCTCAAACTTTTTAAATTTTTAAATTGATTCCTGAAAATTATACTGTCATTAACCTGACTGTAAAGTCCGAGACAGAAAATGTATACAAGGTTATTTAACCTGACTAAATATATTGACCTCCTTTCTGGAAAAAAAATGAGCTTGTTATATTGCAATCTTAACATAAAATCAAATATGTATGATTGTAGCACTTCAAAATCACAATTTACAAGTCATACACAATGCTTTTATCAATAAGAATGACAATAAATAATCCTGTATATAGATTTAACAGTCATATGGTTAAATAATTTCAAATATGAACAAATAAGTCTGGATGTCAAAATACTATAGGGTCATATTAATCTTAAAAAAGTGTTGCTAAAATTCTATTATAAAAATAGAGGGTATATTTTAAATTCCATTTAAGCTCAGGAACTTTTTAACTTCCTTTTCAAAAAATTTCGTTTTCAGACTGCAACGAAAATATTAACTTTTATCATGGCTGAATTAATTTAGAAAAGTTTCAGTATTATTTCAATACCTACATTTAAAGAAACTTTAATTATTAGTTTTATCTAGCTTTGTCGTAACAGCTGTATTTCTATGTGTATCTTACATAACTGAAAAACAATTAGTCATAGAATGATGAAATAGTGTCTTTAGAACTGTTATAACATTTAGATATACATCTCATTTTTGATAGCAATTTGCAATCCAAAGAATGAAAATTCCCAATATAACAGATTTCTGTTAAATGGCAGTACCTGATCTCTTCTCATTGTCAATGAATATAGTACAAATATTTTATGTTATTAAAAGATAACATTTTAGCAATTGTATAACTGTTTATTTTATTACAAGAATTCAAAGATAATATCCCACATACAAATAAAATAAGTTTAAAGGAAGTATAATTTAATAGGTAAACAATAAAGTCATTGCAAACTCGCTGAGCGGTTTGCATTGTTTCTACTTCCAATTGTAAGTTATATCCTAATCATCTGGATGTGATTTTGCATGGGTCTCATATAAGGAGCAGGTATGGTGGCGAAATAATCAGCCGTAGGTGATTTCAAACTTAACAACTATTCATTTATTTTTTTTAAAAAAAAAGGAAATGTTTTAAATAAAACAAATCAACTCAATGTAGATGTAATCTATTTTCCAGAGAGGAGGTCACTCTAGACCACCTGCTCATCTCAAAGTTCAGCCGGGAGTCCCATCCCGTTTCTTCTTTTCTAAACAGGAAATCTCGGTTTTAGGGGATATCGAACCCCCCCCCCTTTGACCTTTCTCCTTGGATTAGCCGTAACACCCTTTGGTGCCCAGCCGATGCGGTCACACAAAGCACGATTAATTTTCTCTATCGGTACGTTGACAAAACCGGCGCACCTGACACCTCTAATCGTTCGTGCGTCAAAAGGACCACTACTGGTACAATACTGCCATTTTCAATTGTTCAAAAGAATAAAAGTTCGACCGATCACCGACAGAGACTGACACGACTATTACAGTCATAAACTGTTCCCATCAGATTTTTTTGTAAAATTGGTCCTTAGATAAATTCATATTTCACTCCAAGTTCATAATACATATAGTTGGGTTAGCCTACTCAGAATTAATGAGAAATTTCACTTTAAACTGTTGCTCATAATAAAAATTGTAACAATTTTTTTTTTAAATAATACATTTTGAAATAGTTTTCATTTGATTTTCATTTTACTTGGTAAATTTATTCATTGAAAAAAGATCTATAATTATTTTGTCTCTTTGTTTCAGGCCCATTCACATAGCTGTGGCGAATGAAAATCTTAAACTGATACAAAAATTATGTCTTCTGATGGTCAAGAATTCCATATCATTAGACATCCCAAATTATTTAAGACAAGTAAGTCCCAAATGAGACATTTCTTATTATCCACAGTGATAATATTTTTACATAACTGATACTGTACTTTGGATAGGGGGGGGGAGTAATGATAGCAGTTTTCTATTACATTTCTATATTTGGAATCTTTCTGAAAATTACATTGTTCCATTTGAATAAAAGGAACCTTTAATTCTTTGTATTTTAACTTTTAGATTGCTCTGTACTTAATAAAAAAAAAAAAAGATTAAGTACAAAATATTAATACAGGAATTTATGGGAAAATTTATTTTATTATCAGAGGCATAGCAAGAGGTGAACTAGAGGATATATAATATCCCCAAGCACTCCTCACAGAGGCATACAAAATGGTATATTCTAAATAGTGTTACTATATGTTTATTGAGAGGTGGAGTACCAAAAGATATTATGCCCTGAGCACCAGTATGGTAGTTATGTCACTGTTTACAATATTAGAATAAAAAAAAGTATAGTTAGTAACTCTTGTGTTAGTTTGATAATTACACCCTATCATAATTAGTGGATGAGCTTAAAATTTTAAGTTTTTTGGTTTGATCAGCACTTTATGATGATCACTTATGCATATTGCCCAATAATCATGACAGAGAGTAAGTAGCAAATAAGACAGAAAATGTAACCCAGAAGTAACACTAACATTCATAGAAAACTTCAATTTTGCTGTAATGTACATATTCAAAATTTGGTTTCTCTCAGTCATAATGTAATTGAATTATCATTTTCACTTACAGATACAAACACAAAAATAGTTCTAAAAACAGTAATCTTGAATTTTGGGATGGTCCGAAATGTGAAAATTAGTAAAATTATCTGCTCACTCATTCCCCAAAATACCAACATGTGAGGGAACCCAACAAAACATTATAGAGTAACCCCTCAAAATTTTTTTCTTATATATGTTTATCAGATGCAAGATGAGTAGATGACTCTGATAGTTGGGAAAAGTTAGATGAAAGTACTAATACGAAATTCGCAAAAATGTCTTTAAAATCAATTCTTAATGAAAAAGAAAAAATAAAACTAAGTAATGTCAAGCTAATGTTTTATTATATTTTTTTACAGACACCACTTCATCTTGCTGTGATGATTGGAAATCCAGAAATATTACAGCTTCTCCTAAAATTTGGAGCTTCACCACTAATATGTGATAGAAACGGAAACTCAGTTCTTCATTTAGCAGTCAAGTCAAACAGCAACAAAGAAGTGCTTGACACCTTACTTTCACATACGCAAGTGAAAAGTATCCTAAATTCTATGGATTATGAAGGTATTTGTTTAAGATTTAATTTTTTTAAACCAAAATCCATTGTTCTTGGATAATACTTACTATTAATGGATTAAAGCTATTTTTGCTTTCAGTTAAACATAAAATTGAATGGCAATAATTCTATTCCTGCATATATATTTTTTCTGTTCTTTTATAAATGGACCCAGGAAAACTTAAAATTATATTTTAATGCAGGCAAGGGGGAAGGGAGGAAATCGAACTTCTATCAATAATCTTTTTACATGTACTAAGAATTCACAAATTCAAATTTAAGTAGCATTTATTTCCATGTGATTAAATTGAAAACACTTCTGTGTTGCCATCTTTTATCAAATAGCAAGTATATTATCCTTCAGAAGTGATATCACATTAACAGCTCAGGCACATGCAATTTTAATATGGACAGTTTTTCTGTAGTATATTTTACTAAATTTGAGGAGTCTACATGATGTTGTGGATTTGTGTAAATGAAAAAATACACATGCAAACACATAATATATAAAGCTGTTAAGTCTATTTGCCAGTGGCAAGCTCTACTGCACCCCTAAATCTTTGTTCTTATAAACTGTATAGAAAAGGTTTTTAATTGACTATGTCATTTTAAATAAAAGTAATGGTAAAATGTACAAAATTATTAGACTTGAAGTTAGTTCTTGTTCCACATGAATATTTCTGTTTTGTTTTATTTATACATTTATTTATATTTTGTAACTAAAATGTTGTTTAAAAAATATATTTATGTCACTAAGTATATTCCAAAAAAAAATATATTAATTTCACATATTAATCCATATAGCGGCAAATTAAATCTGTCCCATGGGCATAAAAATATTTAAATAATTCAATACTCTAAGGGTTAGAACTGTTTTCAAAGTAGCTGTGCTATGAATTTTTTTTACCACAACAAGGATGACATGGCAAAGTAAGCGTGGTAACCATTGCTTAATGGAATCATAGAGCTTCATATATTTCTGTCATTATCTGCGCTTTTATTTCTTGAATTCAAACTATGAAACTAAATATCAGTTAATAAATAGTAACTTTTTTATTACCCAATATAATAACAGGATACTTCTTTTTAATTAGTAAATATATACCATTCAGCATGAGTCTTAATATGTATTTATCAGTTAACAGTTAACAAAAGCCTGGTAGTAACAAAGAATCTTAGGTTAATTCAATTTTCATGTATACAGTGAAACCTCTCTGAGCGGCCACCCACCCGTACCAAGAATATTTGGCCACTTAGAGGAGTTGGCTACTCTGAAGGGTTTTATTTACTATTATAAAATAATTACTATAATACGTAATATAAACAAGTCTGACATATATTCCTTATGTAAATGTAATTTAAAACTTATCTAAAGAGAAAATAGTACTTTATTTCATGATTCTTTACATTTTTTTTTTTGAAAGAAAAGGCTACATTTTGTTTCTGTTTGTTCTGTGGTCTTCGTACTCCTTCAAAATCAAATTCTTTTCTTTAATGACTTTGTGAATTTCTGTTCTTCCAAAGTTAAATAATTCAGCTAACTTTCATGCTGATTTACCATTCTCATATTCACGCAGAACTTCAATGCTCTGATCGAGATTTAAAAAAACGCATTTTGACACTGTACAACTAATGAAATGAAAGTGGTGTGAATGACATTTTTGTTGACAGAGGTGCAATTCTTCCTTAACTTTATTGATTAGAATTCCAAAAAAGGCCCTAGGACACCTTCAACGTTTGATTGTCCGATTCCTCTCTCAGTTTCTATGGATGATGCAACAGGGATTTCCTATCTGAAGGGTGTGGGGAGAATATAAAAGAGATAACAGATTTAACCTTTCTTAGAAAGGGTGTGTGTGCGAGAATGGACTTCAAGTTATTCTTTTGTCCATAAACCGACCATACACCTGACCTTGAGTTTTTTCACTCAAAATTAAAGCATGGAGTGAGTAGAATTTCCCAAAAATTGAAAGGGGCAATCCCACTTGGCAGCCATTTAGAGGGGGTCAGGTGGCTGCTGATACAGGCTATTTTACCATTAGGTCTATGAGTCAAAAAATCCATGCCATGAAAAATTGGCCGTTTAGAAGGGTGGCCGCTCTGAGAAGTTTCATTGTATATGCATACACACCACTCTCTCTTAACATACATATATATGTAAACATATTTGTGTATCTATATATATTGTTTGATTAAATGTCTGATTAAAGGTTTGATTAAAGTTCCTTACATGTTTGAAATTGTTAAATTTCAGAACTTTACTTCCTGTTATCATAAGCCTATTTTGAAAAACAAAATTGTCAGTGAACTTATTAACACAACAGACTATGCAAAAAAATTAATCAGGATAAACATGTTAAAAACCTACGTGATGTACTGCAAATCAATAATCATCCAGTTAGATTCACTAAACACATAAATGGCTGTTTTACATTTAACTAATATATTACTAAATATCAAACATTTTAAATTTCTAAAATATAAATAATATAATGAATATTATCAGAATATATTTAAATAATGTAATTAATGCATCTTAGACAGCAGTTTAGTATAATATTTTATTTGGCCTACTGATGTTGTTCCTTGTATTTTAATGCCTTAGTTTTATTTATTTATTTTTTAAAATTTGCTGATAGTGCTGGTGATGGGTTTCACTATCTGTTATCCCGTCTAGTACATATTTATTTAGTACAGTTTCACGAGATATTGCTGTATTTTGCTGTATTCCTTATAAGAATTGTATAATACTAAGATGTGTTTATTGTACAGATCACATCTTTTAGTTTAGTGATGTTTCTGGGTACTGCTGATGAGACACAAAATCATTAAACTGGTGCATTTTATGATTTGCTTTGTTTTCATTTCTCATTACCAACTTATATTTTACACACACACACACACACACATATATATATATATATATATATAATGTGTTGTGGTTTCGTAAACGACATACTGATCATTCATCTGTTTAAAACCCACAAATGTCTGTATTAAGGGTTGTACAAAGCATTCTGATTAATCTTTACATTTCCCTTTTCAAGAAAGTTTTCATATAAAATGTGTTCTCATTTCAGGAAAGCAAACCTGTAATTAATTAAAGTGTCTTGTAAGTTCTTAATGTAGAGTTAATTTCATATTTCAACTGAATAAATCTTCAACTCAATAAATTGAATAACTTAAACAAGATATATTTTGACAGTTACTGAATGACATATAATTATTAATATTGTAATACGGCATAAAATAGAAAGAAAACGAATATGTATTTTACGCTTTGTTTTTGCAGGATACAGTGCTTTGCATTATGCAGTGTTCAAGAATAATTCAAATGCAATTAGACAGTTACAGATTTCTGGAGCTGATATTGACAAAATTGTAAGTATTTTCATTACTAAAGAATTAACAAATTAAAACTACATATTAGTATATGAGAAGAAAGACTACAGTAAAATAAAATGACAGTAATCTTGAAACTAGATCTAAAGATATCCTACCCTTTAATAATTACATACATTTTTACAAGCTTTAAAAAATTTGTTTCTCATTTTCAAGCAATTAAACGATGCAATATACTTATTTAAAAGTAACTGTCAAATGATTTTTAAGATAGCAGGCTTAACTGAACACAGCTAAATCCTTAAAAGTACATATGTAGTTATAAATTGTTTAGATATATCTTCCCAAAAGAATAACTCTTAATATTTATGGCAGTCAAATGCTCTGGCTTCACAGAGAAATCAACATGAGCATATCCAATTTAACACTAATGGATGGATGTATAAATGCAACTTTGCACCTTAGTGACTTCAGTAAAAAATACTTTTCTACCAAAGAAAATTTAGTTAGACTATAGAACCAGTGTTTCCCAAAATGTACACCTAGTTCAAAAACAATAAAAAGAGCTTCTCTTTGTAGATCAATCTGCCATACTAATTAGAGCTTTTAATGATCAATACCTTGGAAGTAATTACTTATTTAGCACAGTCTTAAGCCTGATATTTAGGTGCTGCAAGTCTTTATGGTTATTTGTAGTTTGGAACCTGAGCATTTCAGCATTTCCTAAATTTTTTACATTATAAAGATGTTTTTAATTAGTTTTTTTTACTGATAACTACATGTGATTACTGCAAATCTGAACTTGTATTATGGGACAATATATATATATATATATATACATATATATACACATGGTTTCCGCGCATTTGGAAAGTTAAGGAAAGTCATGGAAAATCATGGATTTAGACAATGGATTTATTTTGTCATGGAAAGTCTTGATTTTTTGAGTAAAATGAGTAAAAGTCATGGATCTGCTAAACTACCGATTAAATAAAAATGCATTGAATTGTTTAATTCTATTTTTACTTGTCATTTGGCTGAAGTTACTGAGTTTGGTAATTACATATTATCTTATTGACCATATTGCCAAGTAAAATTTGTTCACCAAGGAAACTCAAAGCAAGAAAGCTTAATGGGTGGGTAAATGTATATTATTCTGGTTTTTTTCTTAAATTGTAGATTAAAATTTTATTAATATAATTATTTTTTAATAAAAATTAGTTAAGATTTTTGCACAAAATATAAGTATCTCTAGGGATATTGTATATAAACATTATAGGGTTGTATTTGGCTATTATTCATGGTCACCTGGATAATACCAAAGTACCCTGAATTCAAATTGGAAACATTATGATTGAAAAATTGCTATATTATTAAACTTACGTATGTAGACAAAACAATTTATTTTTATGTATGTGAGTTTATTAACACTTATGAAGTAAGTTTATACTTTTTTTTGATAAAATTCCTGTAATTTCTCTAAAAGCATATATTTTATTTGTATGTAGATCAGAAGTTTTATTCATATATACTTTAACGAAAGTTTTTTAAAGTCATGGAAAATGATCCGCTAAATCAGGGAAAGTCATGAAAAGTCATGGATTTGAAAAATTTTATTTTGGCAGATACCCTGTATGTATGTGTATGTATATGTATATATATATATATATATATATATATATATATATTAAACTATAACAGTAAATAACACTTTAAAGAATCAAATTGAAATGTAATAACCAAATACTTAACTAAATTTTTTGACATTGCTATTTAAATACATATTAGTTTATAAATTTCAAACTATTATAAAAATTAATACAATTTGTATTTAACAGGATGGAAAAAGTGGTCGTACTGCCCTAATTCATGCAGTATTGGACCAAAACACAAATATGGTAGATTTACTGCTGAACTGTGGAGCTAGCCCCCAGAAAATGGATTATTCTGGACAGTCTGCTTTTGAACTAGCATTACAAACAGGAAATACCTCTGTTATTTCCCTTTTGGAGAAAAGAATGCCTCAGTGTGAATTACCTAAGATGAGCGAACCATTGAAATGTGCAACTCAGTGTTCATCAAAAACAACAAAAAGGACTAAAAACTACATGTAAAAAATGTTTGTTCTTTATTTTACCTCATTATTATCAATGTATAAACTCCAAACTACCTTCTACATATGATAGCCATTTCTTTCTTAATTTTCTTCCAACATCTTTAAATACAACAAAAGCTGTTTGAAGAAAAAAAAATGATTTTCTAAAGAAATTATTTATTTATTCACATTTCATGTTTGCATTTCAGGCCATTGAAACTTGTAACTATTTCATCTATGATAAGTGTAAATTTTAACTAGAAAGATTAGGACTAACATAAATGTCTAGCTTAACAGTAAGAAATTATAAAAAAGAATTAAAAAACTAGCCAGTATTATTCATTTTAGAATAACTATGTTTATAAAATAGTTTAAAAAATTCTTATAAATATTTTAATAGCTAAGAATTTTCTCTTTCCCCAAGTATTATAAATTTTGCATGTGTCAATAACTACTAAATTCCCAAACTGTTATATAGAGTATTTTTTGTTAGACACCATAACCAGTAATATAAACTAATATTATGCTTGAACAATAAAAAAATATTACATCATACACAGAAATGGTAAAGGTTTGTAACTTTTATTATTTATAACTGCGTAAGTGATAACATTTGAGTTTAGACAATGTTCATGTTTTTATGTCTATACAGAATTTAAAAAAAAAATGAATGCTATGCTATTGCATAAAAATTTAGTCTGTAATTTTAATTAACAATGTTTGTAATAAAATAGAAATTAAATGTGGAGTGTTCCCTTAAGATGTTGTGTTTAATTTATTCATCAACAGATGAAAGAGATTGGGATGGTCAACATTTTGTTATTTAAAAAATCACCTATAGACAGTAAAGATCCAGTAAAGGATTTATAGTGCAGGTTCCTGGATCAAAACCATTATTTCAGAGTTAGAATTTTTACATGTTAATATCTCCTTTCAAAGAAATAGCAAAAAAAAAAAAAAAGCAAAGTATTAAAATTAAGATATGCATGAGTTTTGCAAAGCAAGTGAACAGTGAAGAAATAACAATTAAAATGCAAAAAGGGTCAATTATTTTTAAAAATAATTATCTAACAAAAAATAAAGAACTGTACATAAATGATATGAAATTACAATTTAATCTTATATTTCTCCTTCTCTCTTTCTCATGTACATCTTCAAAATATAACTTATCTCAAAACTTTACATTATTTTAAATTAATATTTTTTAAAGGAAAATGAGATAGAGGGGGGAAAAACTTCTGAGAACACTTAAGTAGCAAAAAAAGTTAAGACAGGAAACAAAATACACAAGAAAAAGATCTAAAGCTCTGGAATGTAAATTATGTCACATATGCATGCATGCATGCATATATATATATATATATATATATACATACATACTAGTGACATTACTAGTAGGACTAGAGACGTTAAACACTACTCGTAAAGGAGTACTAATTTTATCGTGTTTATAGACTCCATGGTGTGGTATATAACAAACCACATTAGGTTCTTTTCTTCAGAAACTTCTCTCATGTGGCCAATATTCTCATACTCTTCCATAAATGCATTCTATAAATTAAAATAGTTTACATCTCTCGAAAGTCGATTCTGTGAGGACTTTAAAATTCTCAAGGCCACATCTTTTGACTCACCTAACACAGAGGGGTCTTCCTTAAGGGACATTTTAACTATGTATCTTCCTGTCTCATCCCTAGTATGAGTTTCTAAAAAAAAGTTCTTACATATTAGTTTATTTTTTTAAATATCACCCTCAATATTTCCTATTTCCCAAAATTTTCTAATTGTTTGATCTAAATTTAATTTTTTTTTTTATTAACCTGCAATGAAATTTTTGGCTATCTGAATCCGAAACACTGCCACTAGCTAAATATCCAAGAACACCGTTTTGAAAAAACAATTCTGAATTTGACAAATAGATTTTTTCTGGTCTCAACAAATGGTAAAACCATTTAGCAACAAGGAGACAATTTTTTGGGGAACCATAAGTCTATCAGCTAAATTTATATTAAAAGGAATCGGTTCTTCAACCTTTAGATATTTAACTGGCATTAACTCAGTAATTTTATCTACAACAAAGAACTCAAATTTAAGATTGAAACTCTTATTAACATTTTAAATTTCGGCAGTAACAAATTTGGTAACAGTCATTAAGGAATTATTTAAACTCGATATTGTCACATTAATTTTTTCTTGTTTCAACCCTAATTTATTTGCATACTCCTTAGTCATAATATCTGACTGACTACCTACATCAAGTAACCCTCTAATAGATTGCAAATTCCCAAATTTATCACAAATATAAAATACAGCTGTGCTCAGCAATATAATTCCAATTAGTTTATTTTTAACAGAACTAGTAGCCGAAAATGTCGATTGCACATTTTGATTGGCTACACTTGATGTTGGATAAAGAACATTGCTTTGTGGGTTAAGAGTAGATATCAAACCCTCTCCATTACTTGTTATTGTACTAGTTTCGTTTTTATAACTCTCACTGGATTGATCAGATTCCTTGGGAAAATGAAGTAATTTATTTTGTGGTTTTTTACAAAAGCAGTTTCGCCCGTAACATTTCTTAACACTACAAGTTGGTGAAAGGCACTTGTAACATAAGTTATGAGCTTTTACAAATCTTACTCTATCACTGACAGACAGTTTTTGGAAATCCTGACACTTAACTATTGAGTGATTATTATGACACATGATCACTTTGAATTAGCATCCGATAAAAACACTTTAGAAATATTTCTATTATTACGATTCTCAAAATTGCCCTTTCGAAATCTTGTTTGATCATTATTAACTACTGATCTAGAAAATGAACCACACTCAGTCTTAGTTCTGGTTTTAGAAGCTAAAAATAGATCACACTGCCTGCGTAACTCCTGAGGTGTAAAAAACGATTCTCCTTGTTTAATAATTATGTGACTTTTTTTACATCTTGAGGAAGGGAGCTAAATACTTGATCAGAAATCATTAACTCACAGAATTTAGAAAATTCTTTCACTTTACGAAGTTGAAAGTAATATTCAAAAACCAAACTAACTCTTGAGGAAAATTGCACATAATTTTCCGTTGGCAATTTCATTGCACTTTTAAACTGTTTTAGACCATCTTGAGGAGTTGGCTGAAATTCTTTTAAGACAATAGCTTTTAATTTTTCATAATCACTCAATTCTTCTTCTTTTACATGAACCATTAGATTGCCGATTTTATCCCCCAAAATATTTAGTAAACTTTCGGCTTTAAATTCATCACTTACTTCTTTTGTTTTGAACACTTTTTCAAGCGAGTTGAAAAAAAGATTAAAACACTCAACACTTTTAGCAACTGGAATAGTCAATATTTTTATACTCTTAATTAAATTCTCTAAATTAAAATTCGCATCATTACCATTAAGCAATATATTTTCACTAGAAACAAATTTGAGCTTAGAAGTTCTATCTCTTTGTGTATGTGGAAAAGCGAAAGTTTCTCTAATTTTTGTTCATTTAAACGTCTTTCATTTTCAGCTTGTTCCGATTTTTTACACCTTTCTTCCAAAATATCTAGAATTATATTTTTCACAATATCATATAATTTTCATTATAAATGTTATCCTCAATTAAACAAATAAGTTCATCTATTTTAATGGAGGGTGGAAAGTGAATATTTAGTTCAGAACATAAAGGTTTTAACTCATCCTTTTTTAAACTGCACAGAGACATAATGGAAAATATGTAATAATCACTTACCTGACCCACATTATCTATTAAACGAGCGTATGAGACAGAAATAGACACACAGTGCACTCTGCAACTTCGCCCCTCCCAACGTTTGTGTATTTTCGATTTCACCAAAATTTAATAATTTAGGTTGCGATTCCACTTTGGTCGTCGGTCCATGTGGTTAAAGTGATGCACACTGGATTAATAAACACTGACACAGGTCATTCAAGTGTCCGCAATAGTTGTTTTACTGGTACACAAAAACAAAACTAAAAATGGACTTATTCCCATTATTTATTTGTTCTGAAAGCCGTGATCACAAAACACGTGCAGTCTCAGAATCCACAATACTCACACTAACACTTTTCTCCCTGGGGAGGCACAAGCCCAGAAGAGCTGCACATCGCCAACACAACACAAGGTGCACTTGGCCTATATAGGCTTGAACAACTACAATATAGTCAAAGTATACCAAGAAAACTACGTTATTACCCATATAATACGTGAAGTTACACCATTCATATTTGTTAAAACCTAGACTGAGCAATATCTGATTTAATTCCAGAAACCACAACCGACCACTCTGGTGAAGGCTGTAAATAGCTTTATCCAAACGACACACGAAATCTGGTTTACGTCAATTAACATAAAAATAGGTCTTTATGCTAACAAAATCCTACTTCGCAGAAGGTTCTAGTCCCCATTAACTGCAAAAAGTGAGGGATCACTGTACTGTAATTTCTTTGCATTTGGTCATGAGACTATAATGAATATTAAAAGATGTTAAAAATCCCAAGCTACACAAGGTGATTTAGATATTGATATCAGATAAAGTTAAACTCTGATATTACTCGCTTGTTAGGGAGAATGCTACAGAATCCCAAACAATTAACATCTTTGTGTTTTTTTTAATTCAACAAAAAAATCGGAGTTTTGCCAAATTATAATAGATTTCAACTGCACTCCAAGTTTTTAATTTTAACATTTTAATTATATCTGGCGTTTCTTACCACATTCCTAAATGATAATAAAATTATGTTATTTCAGTATTAATTTAACACATTAGCTGCCAAATACATTATCCTATAAGCATTTTTTACGTGTTGATCCTGCTAGCATGGAATTAGCAGCGAATATACAAAAAATTTATAGCCCTAAGTATATACTTGGAAAACAATAAAAGCCTTAATGTAAATTATATAAAATTACAATAAGATGTTCTATGTTACTAATGCATAAAGTGCTACATCTATTTGACTTATTTGCAACATTTTACAGCTTTTTAAAAAGAGGTAAAATGACATTTTTTAAGACGACACTTTCATAATTCTTTATATTTTAAGCTATATAAAATTATTGTTATGTATTTTAGGCAAGACTTGAAGAATAAGAGTTAGGAGAATTCTACTAAATAAAAATTGACTACATGAACAGTAGTTAAGACAATATCTATTAACATCAAATGAATTTTTTTTTCTTCATAAAAATGCTTTTACATTAAACTCTGCACTGTTTATTTTTGCTTAACTTTATATTATTCATTGAAGTGGTAAATCATAGTATTAAAAAATATATAAACTAAAGCTAAAATAATCAATTTGAAAAGCATAAACATTTTTTATATGCATTCAAATATTCCAATTCAATTTATTTGCATTTAAATCAAATCAATTTATCACCTGAATCATGAATTTTATTTAAATTGTGGATCATAAGAGTTTGAAATTTTCTACAGAAATGTTTACAAAAGTTTAAAAAACAGCCACTCAAATAAGAGTTATACAAAATTTTATTGTAAGTAGAATATTAAATGTAACAACATGTTAAAAATATAACCAATTATCAAAATTCAAGTTCAAATGTAATAATCAGCATTATAGTCATCATCATCCTCATCATCATCATCAACGTGAAGGTAATCCTCATCGTCCTCATAGTCTTCTCCATCATCAAAATCATAATAGTCATCAAAGAAATCACCATAATCATCATCATCACTAATACTTAACAGCTCGTTGCAAAAAATAACAGGGTTATTTGGCAATATTTCAGCACATTTACGTATTTCATTTTCATCAGAACTGGCAAAGTCACAATCCTCCAAACTAAGGGTCTCTAATGAATGACAGGTTAAGAGAACATCCATGACAAATGACTTTTCAGCAGGTGAACAACTAAAATCAATTGTTTTCAGCACACAAAGTTCACAACATTTTAGAATTCCTGCTTTTAGTTCAGCTAAATTACATTTTACAAAAACTATGGACTCCAATTTAGGTGAGGAAGACAACACCAAACACACAGACTTAACATTGTTCAAATTACAATTATTTAAGTCTGAAAAACTAAAATGTTTTAAATTATGAAACTGAGGTATTAATTTGCCATCATACTCTTCAAAATTTGAAGAACACATATACAAGTCTTTGAGAGCTGGACAACTTTCAGCCAGAGTCAAAACTGATAATGAGCATCTAACAATTGTTAAAGACGTTAAATTGTTTCTTTTAGACTTTAAAAAATTATTTATATCAAGAAAGTTCTTTTGCTCATAATCTAAATGCAGTTCCTCCAGTTGAGAAAGCTCTTTGAGACAATCTAATTGTTCTGGTTGCTTTATGTTCAAAGATAAAGTTGTTAGAAATGGGCAAACAGATAAACACACCTTAAGAAGGTTGGTAAAATGAGGAGTAACAGAAGCAGAATAGAAATCTAATTCGGTTAATTTATATGTTGGTATTTTGTCAGGCTTAGATAAATCTTCTTTATGCATTGAATATAATACAAGGGGAAGATCGGAATAATCAAAATGTTCCAGTAATGGTAAGTTTTTGATTAAACACATAGCAACTGGTTCTGTAATAGTTAAAGACCCGATATGGAGTTTTTTTAACTTGGGACAAGGAACTTTTCCATTTTTTTTCTTGCAAAGTGATTTTAAGCCCTCTGGAGTAACACTATATGATGATTCTATAACAATTTCTGTTACATTAGGACAATATTTTGCTATCCTGACTAAAACATCATCATCACAATGAAAATCAAAAATAAACACTTCTATATTTGATAGATAGCAGAATATTTCTTGCCAGGGTTTTCCCTTAGTAAGCTCATGACAATGTATTTTCTTGATACTCTAGAAATTAATAAAAAAGTTATTAAAATTAATAGTTGTCTGGTTATTAATATTCAACAATTACACAACATTAAATTAAAAGGTATAATGTTTAATAGTATTTAACAAATATTCATCTAAGAATCAGTATTTGTCTATTGTACTGAATATTGTTAAATATTTGGCCAAATAAAGATTACATTTCACTGAATTATTAGAAAATGAAACATTTACTCAATTTAAGTTGTATAATACATAAATATTTAACAATATAACAATAAGATTGTAATGATGCAAATTTATCATATTTAAACAAGCAATAGAACTTTTTTGATAAAAATTCAAATGTGTACAAGTTGTTAAACAGAAGTCTGAACACTATTTTAATAAGCAATTAGTTTCTTAATAATGAATAAATTTGATATTTCAATATATCAATAACATGCAGTACAAATATGATTATATAATTATTAATTTAAAAAATTATATGAATAAAAACTTAATTTCCCCATTTAAAATAATAAAGGCTTATTAATTAAATGAATAAAAACATTAATAAATATCTTGAAATTTAGAGAATCATGCTACAGTTAAAATAACAATAATTTTAATGTTATTATTACCAATTTAAATTTGTAAATGCCATAGTGCCTAAATATTTTTTTAAAAACATCAAAAACTGTTTATTCTTTTTAACTATGAAGATATATAAAAAAAAATTAATTTTTCTACTTCAAAATTATTTATCACAATTATCTTTTCTTTGTGACAAGACAGCAAATTGTTGAGTTCAATTAGGATTTGAATATAAGATATCAATCTAAAATAGTGTATATTTCTGAATGTAGCACAGCACATCCAATAACAAATACATAATAGCTTGTTTCAGTTTGAACTAAAAGATTATGCACATTTCTTTTATAAATCATTACATCTTGATTGTCTACAATTAGTTGATATTTTATATTTTTACTTAGAGATGAAATATATCCAGTATCCAGATGAATTCTTAAGTCAACCCAAATCAATAATTTAACAAATTATGAATTTCTGAAAATTTGAAAGTAAAATTTGACTGGATGCTTGAAAAATTAAAAGATGTCATAGTACTCTTACCCTGATAGAAGAAACATTGTTTCCCCTTTCTCAGAATTTTTAATTTTGGTACTTTAAAACTAAATTCTACTGAAGAACATTGGCATGCTTTTTCAAATTAATTTGACACTGGTGTCTGGTAGGCTATTAAAATGACATTACTGTCAATATGTAACAGCAAGAAGCTGATCTTGAATGAATTTTGGTGTTCATTTAGAAATTAATTTTATCTACTTATTTCCTAAACTCAGAATATAACTACAAGACTTAAAGCCATTTTTTAAAATATGTGAACATATCATTGGAAAAAATACATGTCAACAAGGTCCCCTCCCCCCCAACATTGGTCCCAAACCAATCCTAGCACTTAATAGTATCATACCATAAGCAACCAAAATATTACAATATATATGTATATGTGTGTGTGTGTGTATGTATATATATATATATATATATATATATATATATATACACACACACACACATTGTTATATATGAGTAGTAGCAACAATATAGCATTCATTAATTTAATTTATAACTATAAGTGAAAATATTGTTTCTAATAATATAAATGAAATATTAAACACACTTTGATAACTGTAAATCCTCATCATAATCTAAACTTTTTAAACATTCACTGAAATTCTGCCTTAAAACCATGGATTTGTTCATCCATGGTTTTAAGGCAGAATTTCAGTGAATAAGGGAATCTTTGAAAGAATAAATTATAGTTTGGTTTAGTTTGGCATTTTATGATCTACTGTTTTGTTAATGAGAGCTAATAATAAATTATAGTCAACTGAATGTACTAAACATTGCGAAACAAAGCATCGAAACATTTTGCAAACAATAGTAAGCTTATATATCAATTCACACAGTTCTAACAATCCATTACAAATCACCCCAAATATTCAAAATTAGATTGCATAGGAAAATATGTATATATAAAAATTAGAAAAAACAACATGCATTTGTGTTATGGTATTATACTTATTTTGTGAAAATAAGTTACAAAATCTTTTTTAATCAATGAGTAGTTCAGTATTACTTCATATTTTCTATAGTGACTAAAATAATCAGTAGCAGTCGCATATGCTAAAGGGGTATATTGAAAAATTTTGTTTAATATATATTTCTTTCATAACAGTAATATAAACGGAAGAAAAAAAGGGGAATATTTAATTTTTTTTCTGTGTAGCATTATTAACCCCTTCCGGTAAAATGACGAGTCTAGCTCATCATTAGTTTTTCATATTAATCGCATTTTTCACTTTAATTGCATGACGAGCTACACTCGTCATGCGATTAAATTTACTGTTAAATATGACAATTAATTTAGTTTAAAATTTCTAGTGTACTGAATTTGGCTACACTTTTATCACTTGTGAAAATCACAAGTCACTATTGCATATTGTTTACTTAGAATTGCTTGGTACAAGTCATTGCCAAATTAATGAGTCAGAATAAAAGAAAACCTACTAAGAAATGCCGTGTGTGTTACAAGAATCAAATTAAAAGTGAGACTACTTGGCGGTGTAAACAATTAAGAATTCCTTTGTACTTTGTTTTGAAAAGTACCACTAGCTTGAAGACTATTATCTGTATACCTTATTAATGTTTTGCTTTGATATTTTCTTAATTTTACTGTTTCTGATATTATTTAACACTATGTAAAAAGTGGATTTTAATCAAGAATATGTAAGAATTGTAAAATGAAACAAGTTTTTTAAATAAAAATTAAATGGTTATTTCATGCACAGTTTTTCATTATTAAATCATACCGGAAGGGGTTAATAAATAGATATTGAAGAGATTGTAAATTTAATTATGATATATTTTAAATGTGTTATAATGCTATAGAAAATATTTTGAATTTATTATTTTGGGATAATACATAAATAATAGAATTTTTTTTTTTTTTTTTTTTTTTTTTTTTTTTTTTGTACTGGATATCTAGCCTAAAATATAACAAAATTCTAGTACTTACTAGATATCTGCTTACCTTACAGGCTATAAATTACAAAACTTATTAATGATTAGCATATCTCTTGCTACCCATTTCATGTAGTAGGCATAAGGCAGTGAACCATTTTGAGAAAAAATACCATACTTTGTTCATTATTTTTTAAATATATGCCAAAGTTCTAACTACAGAGTGAGAACATGAGGAATTCACATTTTCTTTTCTCACATTACAAAATTATTACTGCATGAAATTTGCACTTTATAAAATAGTTCCATTATGATCAAAATTCTCGTACTTCATTCTTACTACCTCTGTCTGGAGGGACTGTGCCTCTACGGAAAATTTCCTAAAATTTATATCATTTGTAATCAAAAACCCAAAACTAAAAAAAATTAAATTACTTATAACAAATAATTGCATGTTTCTAATATTAGACTTAATGTATTGTTACTAAATTTCAAGGGTTTATTTTAACTGTTAGTAAATTAAAACAGTGACTACTTCAATTTTAACAAAACGAAAACCTTAGCAAAATTTATTGGAGAATCTCACTTTTAGATGTTAAATAAATTAGCATTCTTAGAATTGGATTAGTAAATCTTGAATATCAAAAACATTTTATTTATAATAAATTTGTTTTATGGTACAACATATGCTAGATGAAACTATAGCAAGATATAGAAGTAAATTATAACCTCTCCCCACAAACAAACACCCAGAAGAATCAGGAGAATTTGTCCTTGCAATGACACTTACACAAATTAATCAACACACATTTGAAGGTCCAAGCTTATAGTTTAGCAAATTACCTATTTCAAACGCAGGAGGATAATTGAAACACCCAGAATTCCAGGGTACCCCTAAACTCCTTTAACAAAACTCTATACATATAAACATACAACACTGACTAACAGATACAATCTACAAAATAAGTCATTATAAGTTTTGCATAAAAATTTGAGCAGAAAACTAATAATTTTTCAGTAATATTAAAAAAGATTAGCAACAAAAATGAAGAAACATGACTTACAGAACCAGTATCTGCAATCTTTGCTACAATAGTTTCCCATTCTGTCTCATAAAACCACGTTGTTTCAAGAATCGTCAAATATTTATTGATTAAAAAATCTATGTACTTATCTTCAATTTCATAACCTTGATACAGTCTTTGTAAAATTTCATATGAATAAACTCTTTCTATGAAGAAAAAACATAGCAGAACAAAAATACATCTTGTCAAATAGAAACACTAACATTAGAAAGTACATTTCAAAACTACATAAAATGCACAATCTTGCTAACTAACATATTTTAACATGCATACATATATATATATATATATATATATATATATATATATATATATATATATATATATATAATATATATATTAAAAATTGAAAGGAAGAAACATAAGGTTGGTTGTAAATGGAATTCTCCATTGAACCACCAAACATTTTGTTTGCCTGAACAGTGGACACTCCATCTTCCTAGCAAATAAAATATAAATCTCATTTTAAAATTCTTAACTAAATTGGAGTAATTTGAACTTTTAAGTTCAAATTACTCCAATTAAAAAAAAACACCATTTAAGATAAGAATAAGCTTCTAATAAAACTATAAAGACATTGTTTTGTCAAAAACTAATTAGTTTCAGAATTAAGTTTTTAAGTAAAACTGTCAGTAAATGTATAATTAAAAGTAATTCCTTTCTATTTACAGTTCAGAAAAATTATTGTAATAAAATCTTTGACTCAATAGCTAAAATTCAACATATAAAAAATTTTAATCTGTTACGTTTCTAAACAGAAAATAAATTGAGCAAACAAAATCCTATCCGACCGACGAGAAAACG
>CM063508.1:16324743-16341743 GCA_032207245.1 Pardosa pseudoannulata
GATGGTTCACGGGTCGCATCCACACGCTGGGCCACTGAATGAGCTGAGCGCATTCATTCGTCCATAGGGTCTACTGCGCACTTTAGTTACGCATCTAGCTGCTTTTGATCTTTGGCGAAAAACCGCCTCCGAAGCCATCGTCCGCCAAGGCTATTTTATCGTCTGCCGCCATCGGCCACGATAAGCCAAAGCCCCTCCAGACGGTGGTGATGGCTTGCAGTGGACCATAGTGTGGAGGCACCTTTAGACTACCCGTTGACGCTTGTGAAGATCTCACCATTTTGGGAGAAGAATCGATGTCTATTACAAAGCTGACTGTACTGCAGGGCAAGGTAAGCTGGATTACGATTCTAGAGGCAAAACTCTGTATATAAATTTTTTTCTAAAATTAAAAATTTATGAGTTGTATTAGCTCTTCAGCTAGGTTTTCGAGTAATCTCGAAATTTATTTTTATTTCAGCTCTTTAGCTAAGTATTTGAGTAATATCGAAAGCTATTTTTATTTTAGCTCTTTAGCTAAAAATTAATTTAGTATTTTTGAGAAACACTGCTAAAATTTCTTAAAATTGAAATACTGTACATGTCAAATATCCATAACCTTATAAAAGACAAAGGTGTAAAAATATCAGTGTGGTATATAAATTATGTGTGAAAAATAAGTTTAACAAATTGAATTAAGTAAATGAAATGATATTGTTGCAAAAGAATATTTATTAGTTACATAAAGTGTGAATTACGTGTATAATTTATATATGTGTAAATTAATAATTGAATTCAAGAAAGTTAGTAAAACTGAAATTTTAAAAGTGATTATTATAATACTACCTTGTAGAAAGAGTTAATTGTGGAACATTAATCTGATAAAGTATACCGTGATATCTAAGGTATTTTTAGAATTGATATTTGAATCAGTAAAACTGATGATAGTAAAATTTTTGAGGTTTTGAATCTTGAAAGTGAATGTCAAGTTTATATGTGATATTTATGTGATTTTTCTCTGAAATACTGTTGTAACTGTGTATTATTTTGGGGGAGTTTGATTATTTTTGTGTGTAGAATTAAATTGTTAGGTTTGGGAAATTAATTCAAAATGGGTTTCCTGCTGAAGCAAAGGAAGGAAGACCTTCGTGTCTCGACCTCGGCTGTTTTTGTTTTCCCGCCGGTGGCAACGCGAAGAGAGTTTGAAAAAGAAAATAACGGTTGTTGCTGATGTCGAAGGAAGTCTGTGGTCGAATGTTTCATTCTTTTTTGAATACTAATTTGCTGTCCCAAAAGACTATTTTTTTGAGAATAGAACATTGTGGTGCCTCACCGCGGGACCTTTTAGATTAAAATTGAACTAGTGATTTGAGAAAATTTGGTTTGAAATCGAAAGTGTGGGGTGAGTCATTTGAACTTCATTATTTGAATTATGATATTCTCATAATTGAAAAATTTGAACTATTATTTGGTTTTAATTGAACATTGAGTTGAATTAGATATGGATGAGTTTCTAAAGCTTAAAAATAAGCGTTCGACCTATAGAACACAACTAAGTTGTTTGCCAAAATCGAAACTGATCTTAATGATCAAGATTCTGAATTAGAGACATTAGAAAGTGATTTAGAACTGTTATCGATTAAAGATTCTATTGTTAAAGAGTTAAATTCTGAAATAGAAAAATGTCTTAAACCCGAAGAAATAGAAACCGAAATTAATAAATGTTCGGAATATGATGATAAGGTAATTCTTTACAAAACGAAACTCAAGAAACGTATTAAACAATTGCAACCGGATAGTGATCAAAATAATTCTGTTGATAATAGTATTTTAAATTCATCAGAAGAAAGCAGAGTTCGTATTCCTTCAGATATAAAAACAGTTAAATTACCTAAACTTATGATTTCGAAATATTACAGTGATCCTGATAAATATTTAGACTTTATGAACCAGTACGAAAATGCTATTCATAATAATTCATCATTAAGTGATATAGATAATTTCAATTATTTAAAATCGTTACTAGATGGAGTAGTAGCAGCCAACGCTATAAGTGGATTTAGTTTAACCGCAAAGAATTACGCAGCTGCAATTGCACTTTTAAAACAACGCTTCGGAAATCAAGATATGTTAATTCATGCGCATTTGAACAATTTATTGAATCTATCTCCTATTAAGAATATAACAGATATCCATGGATTGCGCAATTTGTACGATAAATGTGAAACTCAAATTCGTAGCTTAGAAGCGTTAGGTGTCGCAGAAAATACCTACAGCTGTTTACTTTGTCCAACATTATTAAAATTGCTTCCTGGTGAATTAACTTTAGAATTTACACGTATGCAAGATAGTAATAAAAATGGGATTTTCAAACTCTCATAAATTTTCTGCGAAAAGAAGTTGAATCCCGCGAAAGAGCATTTCAAATACATAAACCGGAAATAAGATCATTATAAATAAAACCTCAGAGGGATGCCGGATCTTTTGGAAGGAATTGGATTACTGATAAGTATAAGCGAAATATAAATACGAATGGCTCAAGAGCACCGGCTAGACCAACATCTCCTTAAGAGAGAAGGCCTGAGCCATCACGAGATTAGGCTGACTATCAAAGCCATTCAGTTGAAGCTGTAGTTTTAACGGCAACAAAAAAATTTGATTTATTATTTACTGGCGATTATTTATAGCAAATTTCAGTTTTTTTATTAACATTAACCGTTCTCAGACACAAAATGTATTGCTTTTTGTTTATTCTATCAATTACGCCTAAAATAACACACATTTGTAAAACATATACACTCTAAAATTTGAATTCTCAAAAAGAATTAACTCAAGCACAAATTATAATCCTTCCAGATTTTCACAATAACACCTATCATCCCCATAATCAAGATATTAACATACTTTATCTAAAATATGGATAGTGAATTAAATGTCAAATGGAGAGTCATAAATTATTTAAAAAAACAACAACACTTATTTAAATATGTTTATAGTTTTAAAAGAAAAATAAAACATCCTAGAATTTTATTATTTATGCTTCTTCTACTACTTAGAAATACATTCATAAAATTTTAAGAAATTTCTACATTTAATCCAGCAAAATATACTTAAAACTATTTCATCTAACTTCAAGTAGAAAAATTTCGCCCATGTTTTGAAGAGCAAAACTCCAAGTAAACACTGTACTAAATAAGGTAAACAAAAACATACATTTAAATGAAATTTTATTTTTCGAAAACAAAACAAAAGAATTTTTTTTACATTTGATGTTAAACACGAGAATGAAAATTTCATTATTGATTAACAGATTAATAATTCTATTAATAGAAAATTAGACTTTAACTTTATTTCTTTACACTTGATAACTTGATCCATACACAATGAAAATACACATAACATACTTAAGAAAATTTGTTAAGATATATTAAAATCATTTACAATATACAACCTATAAGTATTAATCTAAGTAATTAATACATCAA
The DNA here is from genome assembly GCA_032207245.1 of Pardosa pseudoannulata. Classification (NCBI taxonomy): domain Eukaryota; kingdom Metazoa; phylum Arthropoda; class Arachnida; order Araneae; family Lycosidae; genus Pardosa; species Pardosa pseudoannulata. The sequence goes on from CM063508.1 coordinate 16,328,208, forward strand.
ATATAGATTTTAAGTCAGTAAAAACACAGGGAAAGTTATACTGACCTCTGTTGTGGAACTTTGTGTTGTTAAAAAACACTGATACAGATAAATTTTTATCAATACAAACGGAAGAAGTTATTTATGGATTTGGTAACTATATGTGCAAAGAATATATTAATCTTCATATCCAAAAATATCCAATAATTATCCAGTTCGTTTTGGGATACACAAATTGAAAGTTCTGCCATAGAATTGAAAATACATTTGGATTTTTCCACAAATTCTAAGCTCTGTTCAATGTATTTTGATAATACTTTTTCCTCTTTCCTAACAAGAGACGCACAATACTTTAGTATGTTGCAAATAAAACAGTTTTTTAATATGTTATAAAATAATTATCTAAACAGAAATTCACTATACTTCTTAAAGTATTAAAAGGATTACATCCAAATGTCAACTTCAATGATATATAATATATAATTACTATATTCTTTTAGTTGCTTTACAAATGAAAATACAAAAATTTCAATCGTCTATACAGATAGGAATATTTTTCAAATATCAAACATTAATCAATTTATTATCAAAATATCTAATTCTAAATGACGTTTTAATGATATAAGAGTTTATACTACATTATATTTTGAACTGTTTCTTTTTACTAAATTTAGAAAAAAAATACGATATTTAATATGTTTTTAGCATAATTTTAATTAAGTAGTTTATTTTAAAGAAATTGTAATATTGCATTGTAAAATTTGCTAGTATTATTTATTTACGACAAACTACATTTTTAATAATTGAATAATTTATAATATATATGTGAAAAAACAAAGAATATTCTTATTTATTCGCCAAATTTCTTCATATACGTTAGTCAAAACAAAAGTACTGTCTATAATCTAGAGTAACTGTAAAAAAACTTTAACTACTGTAAAACTACTTTTTAAGTACGGGTTTAATCTTATATCTTATGCTTAAAAATTGTAAATAACAATAGAGTTTACTTACATGACAATTCTTGTTCACAGTCGGGCTTTTCTAGGAATCGAGTTAATCCACTTTTGTCACAAAATTTCTTTTCTTGGAAACGAAAAAACTGATTTTTTGTTACCTTCGGAGTCATAATTACTTTTACAAATAGGAAGAATACATTTAAACGGCATTATTACAAAATAAATAAATAAATAAATAAATAACCGAAATATACAGGACTTGAATTTGCATATTCAGAACAAGCACAAAGGAACTCTCATATCCCCCGCTCAGGAAACGAATTCCGCCAACGTTGCCAATACGCACATTCCTTACATATATGTTGATTTTGCATTTGGCGGCGGAAATAATTGGAAAAGTGATAACTTGGAAGTTTCTGGTCAGAGTAACAGAATGTTGTCAGCCTAATGTTACTACGTCATCACATTTTCTGGTAAACTGTGATCAGGCCTTCTCTCTTTAGGAGGTGTTGGCTAGACCGAATGTCGCATCCGCAACAGAATTAATTACATCGACAAATGCTTTATGCTTGTTCTGTTCTAAAATGCATGGAAGTGAAACTTGTGATTCTTTAAATGTAAATGATAGAAGGGAATTTTGCAAGCGTTATTGGTTATGCTTTTTATGCTTGAAACCCCAGCACCGTTTACAAGACTGTGTTCAGAAGAATTCTTTATCTTGCTCATTTTGCCGAGGATTACATAATGTTGCGCTTTGTTTTAGAAAGGAAAATGAGAAAATGAGGACTTTGAAATCTTCAAAAATTGATAATACGGTAACAAAACATGTTAACGTTGAACAAAATAAAGGTGATTGTACGGTTTCTAATCATGTAAACAATGAACAAAACCAAATTTTATTGCAAACTGCTGCTGTTAAATTGGTTGGAAATTTATCAAGTAGAGTAATTCGCTGTCTTTATGATCCAGGTAGTCAAAGGTCATTCATTCGAAAAGACCTATCAAGACAGTTTGTCTTTGAATAAAGTGGGTGAAGAGGAACTTTTTATTCATACTTTTGGCTCAAAATCTCCAACTCGTATAAAATGTGCTCTAGTTCAGGTAAAAATAAGAGATATTCTGGATGAGAATGAGTCAATAATAGAAGTTTTAGAAATTGATGAAGTTTCCAGTGCCCCTTTGGAATTAGCTCCTATTGATATGATTAACGTATTAAAAATTGAAGGAATTAATTTGAGCGATGTCAATTACGATATTTTGGGGAATGGAAATATTTCTTTACTCATCGGTACTGACCATTATTTTAACATCGTAACCGGAACAATAAAACGTTTAAGTTCTAAATTAGTTGTAATTGAAAGTAAATTTGGATGGCTTCTAATGGGAAAAATAGAAGAAAAAAACTGCACAAATAAAAATGTAACTTCTGCAATGTCGTCAATATCTCGGTTTGTAAGTAGTTCTATTATTGAGAATCTGTGAAAACTAGATACATTAAGGAATTCGAGACCCCGTTGAAGTTCAATCAAGAAAAGAAATGGAAACGGCTGCTTTAGATTATTTTAAGAAAACGGTTACTGTCAATGATGTGGGAAGATATGAAGTTCATTTACCATGGATCTCTGACCAAATTCTTCTAAATTCTAATGAAGACATCTGTAAAGAACGTTTAAAATCAAACACGAAGAAATTGTTTCAGAAAAATCAGTTTGAAGGTTATGAAGCTGTACTTCATCAATGTGCTGAGTCATTGCTGAGCCGATCCCCTTTACTTTAAATACTCATTTTATTCTTAATAATTTATTTTAATTTAATTGACTTTAAACCCATAAGGTTACCCAGGTTCAACCCTATACATAATATTGACTCAGGCTAATTAATTTCATTAAGACATCAAAAAAAGTTTAGATTAAAAAAAAAGAATTTATTTACTATTTACATATGTATACAAAATATTAATTCAATTGTCACTGCTTTAAAAAATAGTAAAAACAGAACTTACCCCACTGCAGAGGAAAAACCATCTTGATTCGGTCAAAATAATATCACTGAATAACAAGCTCAAGAAGAAAATTTTACTGCGAAAAATTAAAAGAGAAATCTCTTCTCTTTCTTTTTTTTCGTATATCACTATCTCTCGTATATATATATATATATATATATAATATATATATATCTCCTCTACCCTTTTCCTTAGCCCCTCCTTAGTTCCGTTCCATTTGGGAAATTATCCACTCTTGAAAATTCAGGTGGTCAGTTCTCAAATTCTGATTTTTCATTTGATTAGTACCCCACGCTCGTATTTCTTTATTTATTTGCATTTTATATTTTTATTTCTTCTAAACTCCCTTCTCGAAAACATGCCCATCTTGAAAACGTGCTCATATTATATTTCCCCCGTTTTTCTTCTTGATCCCTTTTCTCAATATCTTTTGTATACTGTCCCTTCTTTTATGTATTGAAGGGGTATAGGGAGTTATTCGTAGACACGGCTTCTTTTATGATTTTCCGAAAATACTTTCTCCTATTTACTATAAGTGCGGTATCTTTGTACCTATTACACCTGGCTTAAATTCCGTTCTGATCGAAAAGTTTTTCTAAAGCTCGCGGTTTTGCGTAAGTTTTACTAGCCGGTTTTCTTTTGACGTATTGACCACAATTTTATATAACTTGGACCTCAAACTGTCCTTTCTTTAATTCCATAATACCTAGCTACTAACTTCTATTTCTAAGAATGTGCGAGGCATGAGCATTTCTTATTATAACTTTTGCTTTTTCTCTACCAGGTGTGGCGGACTTAAACATATGCCGCATTTTCCTTCTTTTTGGATAAAGCCTTAAATTTCTAAACGGGGTTTGTGAATAACATTGTAGAATGTCATTGTAAAATTTAGCATTATACCTTACAGGTGTGGAGTGACTACACCATAAGGAGCACATTATATATTTGCGAAGAAAACCCTACAATATGAAAGGGGTTTTCCAGCAGTACACTGCCAGTCAGGAAAAAGAAAAATATGTAAAAAAAAAAGAAAAAAATTGCTTGTCCGGAATTTTTGCTAGCAGTGGAGTAAGTCCTTTACAAATGGAAATAATTGTAGATAATGACAAGAGAAATTGAATAAAGATACATGAACAATAATATAAGTAAAAACATAATGCAGTTTCTAAACAAGATGTATGCTTAGTATATGTATATATATAAGGTAATAAAGTTAAATTGACAGTAAAATTATGCGATAAATTTAAAAAACAATAGATATATTAATGATAATAAGAATAATAGTAAGAGTAATAATAATAATAATAATAACAATAACAATAATGATAGTAATAATGATAATAATTTTAAAAAAATGAAAATAGTAATAAATATCAAATAAAGATAAAATGAAACATAATTCATCGTTGTCTACAGCAACATGTTATAACTGTAGATACTGTAGTTATAAGTGAACAAGTTATAAATAAAGATGAACCAAGTAGTTTTAAGAAAAACAGTGAAGAACCCATAGACGGAAGATTTATCCAATCCCACCGCTTGCTGTTTGTGGATGCGCTCGCTTATAATTAGTACTCAGGCTCAGAAGCTCTATTGATGGTTCTTCGAGACAAAATTCTAAATGTCTGCATTGAACCAAGGTTTGGGCTTTTAGACATATTTTTTTCAGAATGACATTTCTTATCTGCTACAAACTTAATAATATGTGAAATGGGATCAATAGATAAATATACCGCCTTTGAATGCACATTAATTACCTGGAAACTAATCATGACAGTGCCACGTTGACATGAGCTGTGTGCCTTGAACGTGAGGCGAGCTAAAATTGGGCATTGATAACACCCTGTTATGTCGAATTAAACATATGAATTTTAGGAACCAACAATATTTGAACTCAGATGATCGCCGTGGTAGATATTTCGAAGTAATTATTAGCAATGCATTCATAGTTACCAGCATCTTTCTGGTAGGCTTTAGAAATCCTGCTGTTGGTTTGATCATTCATTTTCATCATCTTTTCTCCAATTTTTTCATGTAATAACAGGAGTTGAGTCACCAGTTGCATCAGATCCAGTTGAAATAGGTTCTCGTTACGTTTATGACCATACAGTAAACCATATCAGGATTCAGGCTGAATATATGGGGCAGACATCATTTATATGGTAATTACAGTAGTTGCAGCCTCTACATTAATTTGACCGCAGTACATTCTTATTTTCCAGATTCATTTTTCTGTGCATTGTTAATAACATAACTATTCTCTGAAAAACTGTCATAAGTCCTTCCTGCATGCTTTCAAGGTATAGAAGGAGTTCGATTTCTTGTAGCATCACAAGGCAGAGTAACACTGCCTCCTTTCATAGTTCAATCGGTGGATTATTACTAATTTGACATGAATATTCACCACTGTGTTTTGGCAGAACAAATGTTATATGCAATGAATTTCCTTCAGTTCGTATTCTGTCATCCCGAACTCCACGTAAATCTCCAATAAATAAAAGACGATTTTTTTACTTTATCCACAATAATACAAACACAGAAATGTAACGGATTCTTCAACACTGGCTTCAATATCAAGTGCAGTATATAAAAGAATAGGCGCAAACGTTGATGAGACTTCTTCAAACTCATCTTCATCTAGGTAACCTTGCTGAAATCAGGAAGCATAAGCTCTGAGTCCTGGATAAAAAACGTCAGGTTCCGGGAATTTAAAGTAGCTGCTTCATGTTCCAGGAGTCGTCGGTGTAGCGAAGGAGTTTTGACTCTTCGTTTTCGAAAGGCAGGCAGATCTCAAGCGGAAGAAGCGGGAATCTCGAATTATTATATCAGAGATATGGATGAGTTCCAAAGGCTTGTTTAGAAATGTACAATGACAATCAGCATTTTGATAGCTTGAATGTCAAATAAAAAATTCATAATCTAGCGTGTAGAGATCCTTTTCAGCCAGGCAGGGCTTGTCTCCGTTCAGACAAACTACGCCGTTGTCTATTTCGTCAAAGTTGCATTGGAGTCTTTTAGGATAAACGTTTGTGGTGATATAAGCTCGTTGTCGTGAATTAAAAACGTGGAGAATCCGATGATGCAATGCTGACACGAGTGGATGATGCATGCATTTGGAGGGATACTAATATTTTCCAACTGATGCTTGTTTATTTTTTTACATTCATATCGTAGATTAAAGGTGCATATAAACGAATGAATGTGTCTAAGTCCTTGAAGCATTTGAATTGTTGTGATGAATAAGGCTAGAAGGAGTAAAGTTCACTCTTACCATTCTCAAAGCAGTGACAAAATTTTTAATCATTTAGTTTAATAGCTTAGATGTTTTAAATGAAAAAAATAAACATAAGTAGTCATGAACAAACTGCATCAATAAAATTTACGTTGCCAGATTACCACTGTTAAGATCTGTTCACATGTATATATAATGAATATGCACAGACACGTATGCACAGACACATTGTGATACCAGAGTTCGCTGTCATTGATCAGAGTTCAACTAATGAAGCATGTGCTGTAGAAGTAGAAGAAACTTCTTCCAAAGGACTCACGAAAACAAAAGAGTTTTTACAGGAACAAACTGGAGCGCCGTAACTCACAGTGGACTGTATGAATGAATCAACACGAAAATTTAATTCCATCAAAGAACATTTATTAAGAAGACGCCATACACACTTTACATAATCTTTTGAAGTTCACATGAACACTGGTATTTTTACCTTCAAGTGCAACCATGGCAACGGGTCAGCAGACGACAATAAATGAGAAAAGCTGGTTGCCAAGAAGGGAGAAATTCTCTGAGATGAAACTCAGGAGTCACGACAAAACATACCGCCCGCCTTGAAACCCAAGGAGGGGGGGGGGTTTCAAACATAACACTTACATGGTTCACAGTGGAAATTTTAAATAATTAATACAATAACAACTAGTTAAATGAGTAAACAAAAAAGAGAAAAGAGTTATGAAATGCAATTAATAGAAGTAAAAGACAATGAATCAAATTAAGAAAAATAGAAGAAAAGAATAAACAGATGAATAGATGAACTGTATACATCAATTATTAAAGGGAAGAATATACACCTTATTTACAGTTCGTGTAACTTCTCCATCTCTGGTATTTACAGTTACTACCCGCACCTTATTGTCTGCACCAGGGTTTAATCCTATTACACGCCCAAGACTCCAGTTTAGAGATGCAGTATTTCTTTCTGAACTATCACCATGTCACCGACCTTAAGGTTGGGTTTCGTTCTCCACCACTTAGATCGAGGTTGAAGTTGATGTAAATATTCCTTGGTCCAGCGGTTCCAAAAATATTGTCTCAGTTTTTGAATGAGACGCCACCCTTCAGAAATACAAATACCTTGAGTAGGTTGAGATGGCTCTGGAAACTGGGAAATGGGACCTCCAATCAAAAAGTGCGCAGGAGTAAGGGCACTTAAGTCCGAAGGATCGCTAGAAAGTTCTGTTAAAGGCCTTGAATTCAGACATGCTTCAATTTGAAATAGAAGTGTTGTAAGTTCCTCGAAATTCAAAAGAGCAGTCTTACAAGTTTTTTATCATAGGATAGTGATGAATGTTTGGAAAGACGACCACCAACTCTCAGTACATTGTCTTGATCCAAAAACACATTTAAAGGTAACAATTTGCTATTATGTGGTAAAGGTTTACCTTCACTAAGAAGTTTTCACTCTCTTGAAAATTCTACCTCTTGAACCAAACGAACCACAGAGATTGTAGCCGAATGAATTTCACTTGATTTCAAAGGCCCGTACACTCGAGTAGTCTTTGTCCTACTATTATTAAGAAATCGTTTAATCCAAGAACACACACGAATTAATTTGGTAAAGGAAGACATTTTTGTTATAATTTCTGGTACAACAGTAATATTATTAGCACAGATATCTACTACCTTTTCCTCTAACTGAATCCTGTCAAAATCAAATAAATCTGAGACAACATAGTCCCCAGAATAATGTAATGGTTCTCTTAACCAATGAGGTCCTTGAAGCCACACATCACTAGATATCAATTCTGATGGTAACAATCCTCGAGTTCCAAGAGCAGCTGGATTTTCAGATCCCAAAACATGACGCCACTTTAAAAATGGAGCAGTCGTCTGAATTTTTGATACTTGGTTTGCCACAAAGGTTTGCCAGCGATATGGTTCTGATGATAACCAGGCTAAAGTTATAGTCGAATATGTCCATGCAAATGCCTTTTGAATTGGGATAGGTAAATTTTTGAGCACAGAAGAAATGACATTAGAGAGCAGCAATGCAGCACAAAGTTCAAATCTAGGCAAGGACTGGATTTTTAATGGTGCGACTCTTGTTTTCGAAGTAGAAGCGATATTCGAGTATCGAAATCAGATGATACATAGCGAAGATAAATGGCACAACAGTATGCCTTCTCTGAAGCATCACAAAAGGCATGCAATTCAGGTTCAGCAAGATGAGATTTTAAAATATACCTAGGAATTTTTATTTGTTCTACGAGAGGAAGTTCTTCACGAAATTTTCTTCATTTGATACTTAAACTCTCTGGAATTGGTTGATCCCACGTAAGGCTCAGTTTCCACAGCTCTTGAATAAATATTTTTATGCAAATCACACAAGGTGACAGAAACCCCAATGGATCAAACACACGAGATAATTCTGAGAGAACTTCCCTTTTAGAGTAGGTTGTCTTATTTTCCCATGGTGCTACTTTAAAACGAAAACAGTCTAATGTAGGATTCCACATAATTCCTAACTCTTTGACTATATCATCCTCAGTAGAACAGAGATCCCTGTCTTCTTGATTCCCTGAAGTTTCTCTAACTGCATCGGAATCATTAGAATGCCACTTTCGTAAATTGAATCCCCTTTTCTTCTTCATTTTATTGAGCTGAGTCCCAAGTTTGATAGCTTCCGCTTTCGAAGCAGCCCCACTTAGAAGATCATCGACATAAAAATGATTGAGGGTTGCATGGGAAGCAAGAGCTTTCACTCTCATCCTTGGCAAGTTGCTGTAATGTTCTAGTGGATAGATAAGGAGCGCAAGAAGTACCATAGGTTACAGTAACTAACCTGTACTCAGTCACAGGGTCCTCGGATGATTCTCTCCACAGAATTATTTGCCAATCGACGTCATCAGAGTGAATTTTGATCTGCCTGTACATCTTCTCTAAGTCGGCATGCAAGGCTATGGGAAAAAAGCGGAAGTTCATCAGAAGTGGATACAAGTCAGGCTGCAAACGAGAACCGACCATTAGTAGGTCATTTAACGAATAGCCAGATGTTGATTTCGAAGAGGCATCAAACACGACTCTGAGCTTTGTAGTTGTACTTGCCTCTCTTAACACTGCATGATGGGGGAGATAGTATGCTTCTTTTGTGTAATCAGCTTGAGGAACAGACTCCATGTGTCCTAAGTTTATGTATTCACGCATGAATTTTCAATAATTTTCATATTTCTCATAATTAGTTAACAAGGAATTTTCTAACGATCTAAGTCTTCGTAGAGCTGTTTGCTTAGAGTCTCCTAATTTCGAAGGGGAAGAATGAAAGGGTAATCTTACAACGTATCTCCCAGTATTATCTCTAGAATATGATGACACGAAAAAATCTTCACATGATTGGTCTGTCTTTAATAAAACACTTGCCGTAGGCACCGAATCTAAATTCCAGAAGTTTGAAATTAGCTTATCCAAGTTTACTTGAATATTGTTGACCTGGATAGCCGTAGCACAATTTGAATTTCAAAATACATTTCCGGAAATTATCCAGCCTAAGTACGAACGAACCGCAAAGGGCTCTCCTTCCTTCCCACGAATTATTTCCCCTCGTAACAATGGTAAGGAAACACTAATGCCTAACAAAATGTCAATTGGACCTGATTTGTAAAATGTCGGGTCAGCCAGTTGCAAATCCTTAAAATTGCTTGAAATACAGCCATCCAAGGTAGAGTGAGGAACTTCTCAGATAATTTGGTTTAAAACATAAACTTGGGTAGAGAATAATGGTGCATCCCCATAATGTGGCGTGAAATTGATTTTAGAAACACACCATTAGTATAAGGAGTTGGAAGAGCCGAGACAAGATAGCAACTAGCAGAACCTATCGCTTCTTTTCAGCTCTGATTATGTTTATCCATTTTTATGGCTGTTTTTTTTATTTTTTGAATTTTTGCTTTTTTTTTACTTTTTTTTTTTTTTTATTTTGTTTTTTTTTTTTTATTTTTTAGTGATTTTTTTTTAGTTTATTTTTTTATTTTTTTTATTGTTTTTTTTTGTTTTTTTTTTTTTTTGTTTTGTTGTTTTTTTTTTTTTGTTTTTTTATTTTTTTTTTTTTTTTTTTTTATTTTTTTTTTTTTTTTTTTTTTTTTGTTATGTTTTTTTTTTTTTTTTTTTTTTTTTTTTTTTTTTGTATTTTTTTTTATTTTTATTTTTTTTGTTTGTTTTTTATTTATTTGTTTTTTTTTTTATTTTTTTTTTGTTATTTTAATTTTTTTTTTTTTTTTTTTTTTTGTTTTTTTTTTTTTTTTTTTTTTTTTTTTTTTTGTTTTTTTTTTTTTTTTTTTTTTTTTATATTTTTTTTTTTTTATTTTTTTTTTTTTTTTTTTTTTTTTTTTTTTTGTTTTTTTTTTTTTTTTTTTTGTTTTTATTTTTGTTTTGTTGTTTTTTTTTTTTTTTTTTTTTGTTTTTTTTTTTTTTTTTTTTTGTTTGTTTTTTTTTTTTTTTTTTTTTTTTTTTTTTTTTTTTTTTTTTTGTTTTTTTTTTTTTGTTTTTTTTTTTGTTTTTTTTTTTTTTTTATTTTTTTTTTTTTTTTTTTTTATTTTTTTGTTTTGTTTTTTTTTTTTTTTTTTTTTTTTTTTTTGTTTTTTTTTTTATGTTTTTTTTTTTTTTTTTTGTTTTTTTTTTTTTTTTTTTTGTTTTTTTTTTTTTTTTTTATTTTTTTTTTTTGTTTTTTTTATTTTGTTTTTTTTTTTTTTTTTTTTTTTTTTTTTTAGTTTTTTTTTTTTTTTTTTTGTTTTTTTTTTTTGTTTTTTTTTTGTTTTTTTTTTTTTGTTTTTTTTTTTTTTGTTTTTTTTTTTTATATTTGTTGTTTTTTTTTTTTATTTTTTTTTTTTATTTTGTTTTTTTGTTTTTTTTTTTTATTTTTTTTTTTTTTTTTTTTTTTTTTTTTTTTTTTTTTTTTTTTTTTTGTGTTTTTTTTTATTTTTTTTATTTTTGTTTTTTTTTTTTTTTTTTATATTTTTTTTTTGAAATTTTTTTTTTTTTTTTTTTTTTTTTGTTGTTATTGTTTTTTTTTTTTTTTTATTTTTTTAGTTTTTTTTTTTTTTTGAATTTTTATGGATGTACAAAGTTGAAAGTAAGTTAAAGATATTTTTTTTGATTTCTGATACACATACAAAACTGAAATATTAAGTGTATTCTATACAAAAAAATAAATACATTGTAATACTTATTTATAATAATACTCTACATTAATACACTCCAAATGTATTCTAATGATAATAGCAGTACAAAAAACTTGATACAAGTCTGACAAACAAGACGAAATAACTGTCTGGGGTTCCTCAGGAATGTTCTCAGTATGCTCCACTGGCTGGACCTCTATATTCGATCTAGGAGTAAATTCAGCTGCATTTGCTGACAAGGTTTTGATGGAAGTTTCTCGAGCCTCAGTAAAATGCAATAAAGTATGGTGTGGTTTGTTGCATTTGCGACATTTCTGGCTACTTTTGCAATTGGATACCCTATGATTTTTAATCAAACAGTTGAAGCAAATGTTATTTGATTTTACATAATTTACTCTTTTTTGCACAGATATATTATGAAAGGAGACACACTTGCTCAAAATATGATTTTTCTCGCACAAAGGACATTTTTGTAACTTTGTTTGATGAAATCTTCCTTGTACAAGAATTCATGGAAGAGAGAGATCTTGCATGATTGCATAAGAATTGTAGCAAGCAATCCAATGAGGGAACTTCGTTAGTAGTGAGTGAGCGTTCCCACCAGCTTCGCGTAGATGGATCAAGTTTAAATTGTATTACAGACATGATAAGAGTGTCGGTGGCCTTGTCCACCTTCAATTCTAGAGTCTCAAGAACTCTTACAAATTCCCTCGAAGAATCCACCAAATTCAGAATTTGAGTATCAGATTCAGAAGTTAACGAAGGCAAAGTTAGGAACTTGTTCATAACTGAGGATAATATTTCCCGTTTATGATAATAACGTTCCTTTAGCAATTTCAAAATTAGCATCAGTTACAGCAAGTGAGTGTATAACTTTTAAAGCATCCCCTTTAAGACTTTCTTTTAAGTACTGCAGTTTTTGTGCACCTGATAAATTTTAATTTTTTGTTACCGCTGTTTGAAATAAATCTGAGAAGCTTAACCACTCTTCAACTCTTCCCGAAAATGTTTTAGAGACAATGTTGGTAATTTGATTTCACTAGACTCAAATGTTTTTAAATTAGATGAATTAGGTTCGTCACTTTTACTTGATAATTTTAAAATGCACCTATCAATTACAGCTAGTACTTCATCTATAACTTCGAACAATCCCTCTCTTTCATCACAAAGTTTATCTATTTCTCCTTCTTCACAAACATTGAATAATTTATCATAAATATTTTTTTAAATCCTCACTAATCACATCAAATCTATTCCTTCTTATATTTAATTGACAAATGTCTAGTTTATTTATCTCCTCTAGTGTTTTATTTTTAAGCGTAGTTAGGGATGACTTTGCCACACGCTTCTAATTTGATAATGCTTTTAAATCCATAATTGTACTTAATTCTGAATCTAATACTCAGGTAAACAAGATAAGAATAAATGCAGAAATGGAATAACTCAAGTAAATTCCGAAACTCACACAAGCTGGTTAATAGAATGAAATGCACAAACTAATCGTATATTAACACAAGATCACTAATCTAAATATGCTAAATACCACAGAAAAATAAGCTAAATACTACAGAAAAAGAAGTATGTAAAGCATAATTTAAAAAAAAAATGATGAAACTGACGAGTAAGAATAAAATTCACAATTCACTGAAAATTAACACAAGTACAAGAAAAAGTAAGTTAAGTCAGTAATTACTAACTTAAATTCTCATAACACAGAAAAATAATAAAGTGAATCTACAAACCTTCACACAGAATTTACTAATAGATCAAGAGATCACTAGAATTTCAACACATCACAAGTTGAAGAATATTACACGAGTTAAAATAGCACCAAAATAAAGAATCAAATTTCAATAAATACATGGAAAAATAATCAAGGTAAACTCAGAAGAATGAATAAACTATATTTGAAAAGTTTCACACAAGTAAATTGGAATGAACTCACCGAAAAATATCACGAACTCAAGATTCAAAAGAAAATGGCAACAAGCATGCAGGATCATAGAATAAAACACAGCAAAATGAACCCTGAGGAAATTAAAACTCTATAAAAAATGATAGTAAGCTCCGGCTCGTAAAGGACCAAAACGATGGAGCGCCGTAACTCACAGTGGACTGTATGAATGAATCAACACGAAAAATTAATTCCATCAGAGAACATTTATTAAGAAGACGCCATGCACACTCTACATA
>CM063508.1:16341843-16358662 GCA_032207245.1 Pardosa pseudoannulata
TGTTCCTGTAAAAACTCTTTTGTTTTCTTGAGTCCTTTGGAAGAAGTTTCTTCTACTTCTACAGCACATGCTTCATTAGTTGAACTTTGATCAATGACAGCGAACTCTGGTATCACAATGTGCCTGTGCATACGTGTCTGTGCATATTCATTATATATACATGTGAACAGATCATAACAGTGGTAATCTGGCAACGTAAATTTTATTGATGCAGTTTGTTCATGACTACTTATGTTTATTTCTTTCATTTAAAACATCTAAGTTATTAAACTAAATAATTAAAAATTTTGACACTGCTTTGAGAATGGTAAGAGTGAACTTTACTCCTTCTAGCCTTATTCATCACAACAATTCAAATGTTTCAAGGACTTAGACACATTCATTCGTTTATATATACCTTTAATCTACGATATGAATGTAAAAAAATAAACAAGCATCAGTTGGAAAATATTAGTATCCCTCCAAATGCATGCATCATCCACTCGTGTCAGCATTGCATCACCGGATTCTCCACGTTTTTAATTCACGACAACGAGCTTATATCACCACAAACGTTTATCCTAAAAGACTCCAATGCCACTTTGACGAAACAGACAACGGCGTAGTTTGTCCGAACGGAGACAAGCACTGCCTGGCTGAAAAGGGTCTCTCTACACGCTAGATTATGATTTTTTTATTCGACATTCAAGCTATCAAAATGCTGATTGTCATTGTACATTTCTAAACAAGCCTTTGGAACTCATCCATATCTCTGATATAATAATTAGAGATTCCCGCTTCTTCCGCTTGAGGTCTGCCTGCCTTTCGAAAACGAAGAGTCAAAACTCCTTCGCTACACCGACGACTCCTGGAACATGAAGCAGCTACTTTAAATTCCCGGAACCTGACGTTTTTTATCCAGGACTCAGAGCTTATGCTTCCTGATTTAAGCAATGTTATCTAGATGAGGATGAGTTTGAAGAAGTCCCATCAACGTTTGCGCCTATTCTTTTGTATACTGCACTTGATATTGAAGCCAGTGTTGAAGAATCCGTTACATTTCTGTGTTTGTATTATTGTGGATAAAGTAAAAATATCTTCTTTTATTTACTGGAGATTTACGTGTAGTTCGGGATGACAGAATACGAACTGAAGGAAATTCATTGCATATAACATTTGTTCTGCCAAAACACAGTGGTGAATATTCAGGTCAAATTAGTAATAATCCACCGATTGAACTATGAAAGGAGGCAGTGTTACTCTGCCTTGTGATGCTACAAGAAATCGAACTCCTTCTATACCTTGAAAGCATGCTGGAAGGACTTATGACAGTTTTTCAGAGAATAGTTATGTTATTAACAATGCACAGAAGAATGAATCTGGAAAATAAGAATGTACTGCGGCCAAATTAATGTAGAGGCTGCAACTACTGTAATTACCATAGAAATGATGTCTGCCCCATATATTCAGCCTGAATCCTGATATGGTTTACTGTATGGTCGTAAACGTAACGAGAACCTATTTCAACTGGATCTGATGCAACTGGTGACTCAACTCCTGTTATTACATGAAAAAAATGGAGAAAAGATGATGAAAATGTATGATCAAACCAACAGCAGGATTTCTAAAGCCTACCAGAAAGATGCTGGTAACTATGAATGCATTGCTAATAATTACTTCGAAATATCTACCACGGCGATCATCTGAGTTCAAATATTGTTGGTTCCTAAAATTCATATGTTTAATTCGACATAACAGGGTGTTATCAATGCCCAATTTTAGCTCGCCTCACGTTCAAGGCACACAGCTCATGTCAACGTGGCACTGTCATGATTAGTTTCCAGGTAATTAATGTGCACTCAAAGGCGGTATATTTATCTATTGATCCCATTTCACATATTATTAAGTTTGTAGCAGATAAGAAATGTCATTCTGAAAAAAATATGTCTAAAAGCCCAAACCTTGGTTCAATGCAGACATTTAGAATTTTATCTCGAGGAACCATCAATAGAGCTTCTGAGCCTGAATACTAATTATACGACACGCGAGAGAGCATCCACAGACAATAAATGGTGGGATTGGATAAATCTTCCGTCTATGGGTTCTTCACTGTTTTTCTTAAAACTACTTGATTCATATTTATTTATAATTTGTTTATTTATAACTACAGTATCTACAGTTATAACATGTTACTGTAGACAACGATGAATTATGCTTCATTTTATCTTTATTTGATATTTATTACTATTTTCATTATTAATATCATTATTATTATAATTATTTTTATTATTACTATTATTACTCTATTATTATTATTATTATCATTAATATATCTATTGTTTTTGAAATTTATCACATAATTTAACTGTCAACCTAACTTTATTACTTTATATATATACATAAACTAAGCATACATCTTGTTTAGAAATTGCATTATGTTTTTACCTATATTATTGTTCATGTATCTCTATTCAATTTCTCTTGTCATTATCTGCAATTATTTCCATTTGTAAAGGACTTACTCCACTGCTAACCAAAATACCGGACAAGCAATTTTTTTTCTTTTTTTTTCTTTTCCAGACTAGGCAGTGTATTGCTGGAAAACCCCTTCCACATTTTAGGGTTTTCTTCGCAAATATATAATATGCGCCTTATGGTGTAGTCACGCCACACCTGTAAGGTATAATGCTAAATTTTACAATGACATTCTACAATGTTATTCACAAACCCCGTTTAGAAATTTAAGGCTTTATCCAAAAAGAAGGAAAATGCGGCATATGTGTAAGTCCGCCACACCTGGTAGAGAAAAAGCAAAAGTTATAATAAGAAATGCTCATGCCTCGCACATTCTTAGAAATAGAAGTTAGTAGCTAGGTATTATGGAATTAAAGAAAGGACAGTTTGAGTTCCGAGTTATATAAAATTGTGGTCAATACTTCAAAAGAAAACCGGCTCGTAAAACTTACGCAAAACCGCGAGCTTTAGAAAAACAACTTCTCGATTAGAACGGAATTTAAGACAGGTGTAATAGGTACAAAGATATCGTACTTATAGTAAATAGGAGAAAGTATTTTCGGAAAATCATAAAAGAAGCCGTGTCTACGAATAACTCCTTATACCCCTTCAATACATAAAAGAAGGGACAGTATACAAAAGATATTGAGAAAAGGGATCAAGAAGAAAAACGGGGGAAAATATAATATGAGCACGTTTTCAAGATGGGCATGTTTTCGAGAAGGGAGTTTAGAAGAAATAAAAATATAAAATGCAAATAAATAAAGAAATACGAGCGTGGGGTACTAATCAAATGAAAAATCAGAATTTGAGAACTGACCACCTGAATTTTCAAGAGTGGATAATTTCCCAAATGGAACGGAACTAAGGAGGGGCTAAGGAAAAGGGTAAAGGATATATATATATATATATATATATATATAATATATTATATATATATATATATATATATATACGAGAGATAGTGATAGAGAAGAGATTTCTCTTTTAATTTTTCGCAGTAAAATTTTCTTCTTGAGCTTGTTATTCAGTGATATTATTTTGACCGAATCAAGATGGTTTTTCCTCTGCAGTGGGGTAAGTTCTGTTTTTACTATTTTTTAAAGCAGTGACAATTGAATTAATATTTTGTATACATATGTAAATAGTAAATAAATTCTTTTTTTTTAATCTAAACTTTTTTTGATGTCTTAATGAAATTAATTAGCCTGAGTCAATATTATGTATAGGGTTGAACCTGGGTAACCTTATGGGTTTAAAGTCAATTAAATTAAAATAAATTATTAAGAATAAAATGAGTATTTAAAGTAAAGGGGATCGGCTCAGCAATGACTCAGCACATTGATGAAGTACAGCTTCATAACCTTCAAACTGATTTTTCTGAAACAATTTCTTCGTGTTTGATTTTAAACGTTCTTTACAGATGTCTTCATTAGAATTTAGAAGAATTTGGTCAGAGATCCATGGTAAATGAACTTCATATCTTCCCACATCATTGACAGTAACCGTTTTCTTAAAATAATCTAAAGCAGCCGTTTCCATTTCTTTTCTTGATTGAACTTCAACGGGGTCTCGAATTATTAATGTATCTAGTTTTCACAGATTCTCAATAATAGAACTACTTACAAACCGAGATATTGACGACATTGCAGAAGTTACATTTTTATTTGCGCAGTTTTTTTCTTCTATTTTTCCCATTAGAAGCCATCCAAATTTACTTTCAATTACAACTAATTTAGAACTTAAACGTTTTATTGTTCCGGTTACGATGTTAAAATAATGGTCAGTACCGATGAGTAAAGAAATATTTCCATTCCCCAAAATATCGTAATTGACATCGCTCAAATTAATTCCTTCAATTTTTAATACGTTAATCATATCAATAGGAGCTAATTCCAAAGGGGCACTGGAAACTTCATCAATTTCTAAAACTTATATATCTCTTATTTTTACCTGAACTAGAGCACATTTTATACGAGTTGGAGATTTTGAGCCAAAAGTATGAATAAAAAGTTCCTCTTCACCCACTTTATTCAAAGACAACTGTCTTGATAGGTCTTTTCGAATGAATGACCTTTGACTACCTGGATCATAAAGACAGCGAATTACTCTACTTGATAAATTTCCAACCAATTTAACAGCAGCAGTTTGCAATAAAATTTGGTTTTGTTCATTGTTTACATGATTAGAAACCGTACAATCACCTTTATTTTGTTCAACGTTAACATGTTTTGTTACCGTATTATCAATTTTTGAAGATTTCAAAGTCCTCATTTTCTCATTTTCCTTTCTAAAACAAAGCGCAACATTATGTAATCCTCGGCAAAATGAGCAAGATAAAGAATTCTTCTGAACACAGTCTTGTAAACGGTGCTGGGGTTTCAAGCATAAAAAGCATAACCAATAACGCTTGCAAAATTCCCTTCTATCATTTACATTTAAAGAATCACAAGTTTCACTTCCATGCATTTTAGAACAGAACAAGCATAAAGCATTTGTCGATGTAATTAATTCTGTTGCGGATGCGACATTCGGTCTAGCCAACACCTCCTAAAGAGAGAAGGCCTGATCACAGTTTACCAGAAAATGTGATGACGTAGTAACATTAGGCTGACAACATTCTGTTACTCTGACCAGAAACTTCCAAGTTATCACTTTTCCAATTATTTCCGCCGCCAAATGCAAAATCAACATATATGTAAGGAATGTGCGTATTGGCAACGTTGGCGGAATTCGTTTCCTGAGCGGGGGATATGAGAGTTCCTTTGTGCTTGTTCTGAATATGCAAATTCAAGTCCTGTATATTTCGGTTATTTATTTATTTATTTATTTATTTTGTAATAATGCCGTTTAAATGTATTCTTCCTATTTGTAAAAGTAATTATGACTCCGAAGGTAACAAAAAATCAGTTTTTTTTTTCCAAGAAAAGAAATTTTGTGACAAAAGTGGATTAACTCGCTTCCTAGCAAAGCCCGACTGTGAACAAGAATTGTCATGTAAGTAAACTCTATTGTTATTTACAATTTTTAAGCATAAGATGTAAGATTAAACCCGTACTTAAAAAGTAGTTTTACAGTAGTTAAAGTTTTTTTACAGTTACTCTAGAATCTAGAGTAACTGTAGTCAGTGGTTCTCAAGTTCCGCGGAACATTTAATGTTTTCCGCGAAAATTTTATATATATAAGAAACAATAAATTTTTTTATTACTATAAAATAAATACTACATAGTTTTTTGTATTATTTGAAATTCAAAAATATTCAATATTATTCTAAATTTCGCGGAACAGTCAATAATATTACAGTGTAATTATCGAACGACGCAGTTACGTCGTTTATTACTCCAATAACGTTCGTCAAAACAAAATCTGTCTATAATCTAGAGTCTAGATTATAGACAGTACTTTTGTTTTGACTAACGTTATGAAGAAATTTCGAATAAATAAGAATATCTTTGTTTTTCACATATATATTATAAATTATTCAATTATTAAAAATGTAGTTTGTCATAAATAAATAATACTAGCAAATTTACAATGCAATATTACAATTTCTTTAGAATAAACTACTTAATTAAAATTATGCTAAAAACATATAAATATGTATTTTTTTTCTAAATTGAGTAAAAAAAACAGTTCAAAATATAATGTAGTATAAACTCTTATATCATTAAAACGTCATTTAGAATTAGATATTTTGATAATAAATTGATTAATGTTTGATATTTGAAAATATTCCTATCTGACGTGAAATTTTGTATTTTCATTTGTAAAGCAACTAAAAGAATATAGTAATTATATATTATATATCATTGAAGTTGACATTTGGATGTAACCCTTTTAATACTTTAAGAAGTATAGTGAATTTCTGTTTAGATAATTATTTTATAACATATTAAAAACTGGGTTCACTTAAGAATTGGGTACACGCTGATAGGCGCCAAATCTGGTGGCGATAAAGCGCCAAATCTGGTAACCCAGACTGCTTTCTCCTCTCCTCGCCGTGATATTTTTTCGCTTATGTACAATTTAGAGGCCGTTCTTTTTATGTAACCCTTTCGTTACGTTTCAATTCGCCTAATTTCTATTAGTTCTTTGTTTAAATGCGCTTAATTTCTATTGGTTTAGCGGTTAACGGCACTTTTAACGCAATATTCAAACTGGTTATACTCGTTTTCTGCCATTTTCGCCTGAGGATATTGTTTGATGCACTTCTGTTTGGTTTTTGTGTGTGTGTGTGTGTGAATGAGGGGCTTATCAATAATAAATATGAATGTTTGGTGTGTAAGAATGATATGAATCTGATCTAACGTAAAGATTGATCCGATGGAAGTGCATCCAACGCCTAAAAAGTAAGTGCTTATGTTTTTTTTAATTTCAAGTGATATTTCATGTTGTAACGGCCCGGTATTCAGGCACGTGGCGAAAACCGCGTGGCCCCCTTTTTTCCCTCCCGCTCCAACCGAGTTTTTAGGCTCACCGCTAGAGTTGCGATGATGTTAGTTATGATGTGTGTGATGTGTGTGATGTATCAGTGTTATCTTCTTGTGTGGTGAAAATAAGAAAATAAATGTGTTTTGTGTTAAAAATGGTGCAGTTCTTGTGTGTCAACCATCACAATTTGGCGCCCAACTCGTGGCCGAGTCCACTTCGAATTGAAATTTTTTTGTGTGAAATTTCGGTTTTGAAAAAGTGAAGCTCCTTTTTTAAAATGGAAAGTGTCTTCAAATGGTGTTTTCAAGTCGTCGATGGTGATAAAGTTATGTGATTTGCTAGGAGTGTCTCCAAATGCTACAGATACGGAAATTAAAAGGCATAGAAAGTTAGCTAAAGAATGTCATCCTGATAAAAATCCCAGCTGGTTTTATTCCATTTTGTGTTTATTTCTCTCCCAGTGGATAAGTATTTCTCTATCATTTTAAACCAAAACCAATATGCTTAATTTTATGTTTTGATTAATAGTTTTGATTTCTAGAACGATTTATGTTAATTATGGTTTTATTCCATTTTGTGTTTATTTCTCTCCCAGTGGATAAGTATTTCTCTATCATTTTAAACCAAAACCAATATGCTTAATTTTATGTTTTGATTAATAGTTTTGATTTCTAGAACGATTTATGTTAATTATGGTTTTATTCCATTTTGTGTTTATTTCTCTCCCAGTGGATAAGTATTTCTCTATCATTTAAACCAAAACCAATATGCTTAATTTTATGTTCTGATTAATAGTTTTGATTTCTAAAGCGATTTATGTTGATTATTGATTTATGTTGTTATGTGGAATTTTATGGTGTATGAGTATATTTTATTTTAGAATAACAACGTGTTTTGTGTGTCATATATTTTAAAATTTAAACAGTGAAAAGATATCTCAATTTATACTTTCGTTTCTGGTGTATGAAATAAATTGATGCAAGTAATTATAACTGCTTGTTTATGAGCAAACACATTAATTATAATATAATTGAACGTGGTTCTTTCCGTATTATTTAAAGTGGTTAATTATGATTTCGAATACTGATAGTATGTTAATGTTTGATTTTGAATAATTATGTTTAAAATCGTTACTTTTGATTTCACATTTTCTTTAAACATTGTGTGAATTTATGACTTCTGGTTGTTATTTACGTAAAGTGAAAATTTATGATTATTTCGAAATTTATTTTGATATTATTTGTATATGCTTAATGTAAGCTTTAGCGGTGAACCTAGTGTTTGGGGAACGGTATAGAACTTTTCGATTAGTGTATTCAAAATTTTAGTTGCTGACCTTTTTAGTTAAATTTTTAAAAAATGGCAGAATTGAACAAAGCGCGTAAAGAAGACCTTTTCGAAATTGCTGTTGAAATGAATTTGGATGTACAAAATTCAATGAAGGTATTTGAACTTCGAGAAATGATAAAATCTTCCCTTTATGAAGAGGATGTTATAAATTCCTTAGTACGAAATCAAATTGCGGTTCGTGAAGAAAAAAGACAGCGCGAAGCTTTGGAAGAAAAACGTAGGGCAGAGGAGTTAGAATTCGAAAAGCGAAAATTTGAACTTAATTGTGAACTTGAGAAGCTCAGATTGCAAGTGCAAAGCCAAAACGAAACCAGTGGAGCGGTAGGTGCTGATACAGCGAGATCATTTTCTCACCCGGAAGGTAGAATTGATGTGCAGAAGCTGTTGCCTACATTTAAGACAGATAGTGATGATATCACTCTGTTCTTTGTGCTCCTGGAAAGGCAGTTAAAGCTCTCTAAGGTTCCTGAGAATATGTGGGTGTCGTACTTACTCAGTGTTGTTCCAAGTTCGGTTTCAGCTCTCATTGCCCGTGAATCGGAAGAAAATGCTTCTAGTTTCCCTCACGTTAAAGAATTGTTATTAAAACGCTTCAAACTTAGTGCAGAAAAGTTTAGGCAGCTGTTCTTTTCTCATCGCAAGCTTAAAGAGATTACCTGGCGAGATTATTATTTCGAATTACGAGCTTATTTCGAAAATTGGCTCAAGGAGCTTAATGTTACGTCTTTCGAAACCTTACAAAATTTGATCCTAGCTGATCAAATGAAACGGCGTGTTTCCTCCGAGTGTAAGGAACATATGCTAGATGAGTGGGAAAACCTCACTTCTCCAGATATTCTAGCTGAAAAACTGGATGCTTATGAAAATATAAGGTCCACGTTTGCTAAGAGAGATCCTGTTATAGGTAACAGTAAGAAAGAGTACATTCATAGAGAAGGTTTCAAGAAATCGAATACACCTCACGTTCCAGGTATGTCCAGGCCTAATCTCACAATTGCTAACAGACAAAAAGAAAACGCTATTGCCTGTTACGGGTGTGGAAAACCGGGTTTCATTAAGCGAAAATGTCCGGACTGTTCTTCTGTGGTTAAAAAGGAAAATGTGCAAGCACAGCGACTTCTGCTATATAGTTGTAACTCTGCAACCGTTCCTGCTCCAAATGTGCCTATTACACTCTGCAACAAAAAGGTATTGGTGTGTGCAGATACAGGGGCAAATCGCTCAATTGCAGGCGAACGCATGCATAAATTGTTTAAAGAAACTGGCATTACCTTGAATCCCAGTACACATGATGTAACGTTGGCCGATGGAATCACCCAGGCTCGAGAAACTCTCTCTGCTATCGTGCCAGTAGAAATTGAAGGAAGAATTTTTGAAACTGAGTTTATTATTTTACCTCATGCAATAGGTAATCGAACACTCTTAGGTATGGATTTCCTGCACAAGGCTAACATAGTTCTAGATACTGCTAAGAGGACATGGTATTTTGGTGATACGCCTAGAAAAAGATATCCATTTGTAGAGGAATTTGACGCAAAAGACGAAATACCAGTTGCCGCGGTCGAGGTTAATCCATACGAGTTGCGCAAAGACGAAGGGAAAAATCTAACATCTGAACAAAGGACTCAACTTAATTCTCTTTTGAAAGAGTTTGAGAAGTGTTTCCATCCAGGGGGAGAGACAACACCATACGTAGAGCATCGTATCAACACAGGAGATAGTGCTCCTATCGCAATGCCGCCATATCGGATGACCCCTATCAAGAAAGAAATTCTTAAAAAGGAGATAGATAATCTCTTGGCTCAAGGAACTATAGAAGAATGTGAGTCTCCATATGCTTCACCGGTGGTCCTTGTTCCAAAACCTGATGGTAGCATGAGATTATGCATAGACTATAGGAAAATTAATGCCGTTACCATACCAGACACTTATCCCTTACCGAGAATTGATGATCTTCAAGAAGCCAAACATACTTCCTTCATGTCCACTCTGGACCTTCGATCTGGGTATCACCAAATTAGAGTCTACCCACCAGATCAAGATAAAACTGCCTTTGTTTGTCCATTTGGAACCTACCGATACTTGAAAATGCCTTTCGGACTTCGAAATGCACCTGCCACGTTTCAAAGGTTAATTGACCAATTTAGAAGTGGTTTAAAGGATATCCTTGCTTTGTCATACTTAGATGACATTATTATTTTGTCAGATACATTCGAGAAACACGTCTCTGATCTGAAAGCAGTATTTGAAAGGCTTAGAGAATATAAGTTAAACGCCAAACGTGAGAAATGTCATTTTGCTTGTGAAAAAGTTAAATATTTAGGGCATTGGATAACGCCTAGAGGACTAGAAGTAGATCGTGCAAAGGTAGACGCTATAGTTAGAATACCTTCACCAAAAACAGTTAAGCAAGTTCAGTCATTCCTCCAAACATGTTCGTGGTATCGACGCTTTATTCCACAGTTTGCTGATATTTCTAGACCCCTCAGCAATCTAACAAAGAAGAAAACGGTTTGGAGATGGGGAGAAACAGAAGAAAATGCCTTCAAAACTCTGAAAGAATGCCTCATAACACCCCCAGTGTTAAAACAAGCTGATGGTACTAAACCATTTATCCTCAGAACAGACGCCAGTAACTATGCTTTGGGGGCGGTGCTTCTCCAAGGAGATGACAAAACGTCTGAACACCCGATTGAATACGCTAGTCGTCTCCTCACCGACGCTGAAAGAAATTATTCAACCACTGAACGAGAAGCACTAGCTGTCGTTTGGGCACTTGAGAAGTTTCGCGGCTATGTAGAAGGCCAAAGTGTTACAGTGGCTACTGACCATCAACCATTAAAATGGCTGATGAGCCTAAAGTCTCCTACCGGAAGGTTAGCCCGGTGGTCTCTGCAAGTCCAATCGTATAACTTAAATATTGATTATATTCCAGGAAAATCCAATGTTGTAGCGGACATGTTGTCGCGACCGGTTTGTAGTTCCCAGTTCAACTCTGGTGAAATGTGTCATTTCGTCGGTGTCGATATGCCAACTAGAAGTCCCAGCAGCATTCGTGAATCTCAATTAAGTGATGAAAATTTAAGGAAAATAATTGAATGTTTTGAAAATGATCAAAAAGATGAAAATTTTGTAAATTGGACAGAAAGGGGATACCTTATGAACCAAGGAATATTGTATAGATATGCACCTGATTCCGACGCCGAAGAGGCTCAACTTGTTATACCTGCCCAAGAGAGACAAAATATTCTACACTTGCATCATGATGTTTCCACTGCTGGACATTATGGTGAAGAGGGAACCTACCAGCGTATAGCCCGAAGATATTATTGGACTGGGATGAAGTCATACATTTCAGATTACGTGAAGAATTGTGCAGAATGTTGTCGTTTCAAGGCAACTAATCAAAAACCTGCAGGACTGTTGAGAATCCCTGTTTATGCTCAAAGATTTGAAACTCTTAGTATTGACTTGTTTGGTCCTTTGCCAGAAAGTAAGGGAGGACACAAGTGGATCTTCATAGTAGAGGATTATGCCACAAAGTGGGTAGAGTTGTTTCCTTTAATTTCAGCCACTGCTCGTGAGTGTGCCACTACTTTGATTGAAGAAGTTTTCTTCAGATATGGAATTCCACGAAAGTTAATTAGTGACAATGGTCCACAATTTGTAAGCTCGGTTCTCCAACAAATGTGTTGTACTCTTGATATTGACCAAGTACTAACTCCTGTGTATCATCCCCAGGCCAATCCCGTCGAACGAAAAAACAGAGACTTGAAGCCTCGCCTTGCCATTCTGGTGGGTGACGCTCACGACACATGGGCAGATAAACTCCCAAGTATCCGTTTCGCTTTAAATTCTGCTAAGTCAGACACTACAGGTCATACAGCAGCGTATCTACAGTTTGGACGTGAAATGCGAACAATTGACGACGTTGTTCACGATTTAAAGGCTGTTATAGACAATGACAATTTTGTTCCAGAGATAACTCCTTACTTGAAACGTCTGTCTAGAATAACAAAAACCATTAAAGAAAGAGTAGAATTGAAGCAAGACTTGCGGAAAGCGTATTATGACAAGAATCGTCGAAAGGCCTATTTCACTCCAGGTGACAAAGTTTGGGTTATGTTGCATCCCATGAGTAAGGCTGATAAAAAGAAAACCTCCAAGTTTATGCCTAGAAGAGATGGACCGTATCTAATTTTGACCCAGAGATCTCCAGTGGTATATGAGATTGCCAGCATGGACAATCCTGACCAGTCCCTTGGAACTTACCATGTTTCAGCTTTAAAGCCTTTCAAGGGCACGGAATCGTCCCCAGTGGCACCTCTGAGAAAAAGGGGAAGACCACGGAAGCAGACTTCTAGTTCCACCACGAGACGTAGGTCGGAACTAGAGGGGGAGGATGTAACGGCCCGGTATTCAGGCATGTGGCGAAAACCGCGTGGCCCCTTTTTTTCCCTCCCGCTCCAACCGAGTTTTTAGGCTCTCACCGCTAGAGTTGCGATGATGTTAGTTATGATGTGTGTGATGTGTGTGATGTATCAGTGTTATCTTCTTGTGTGGTGAAAATAAGAAAATAAATGTGTTTTGTGTTAAAAATGGTGCAGTTCTTGTGTGTCAACCATCACAATGTTACTTTAATTGTAAACTCTTTCGTGTGGAGTGAAGGAAGGTTTTTATGTGTTTTTTGAACGGTTGCGGATTTAAGCAATATTTTTTTAGATGCAGTTAGTGTATATTTTATTTTTCATATGTATATAAAAAATATTACATTTTTAATAAATTTTTATACTATTTATAATAAGATTTACGGGGGGTCAAGGGGGGCAGAGCCCCCCTTGGTTAAAAAAGTTTTTGATAACTCAAAAATTTATTTAAAAAATTAGAAAGTACTAACCTTTTAATGTTCTTTGAAAATTAAAATTAAATCTCTGCGGATGTTTTATTTTTTATTTCTGGATTATCTTTTAAAATGAAATTTTTAATTATTTTGTGTGTATAAAATAAGGAAATATTTTAAGATTATAAAAAATAATAATAATAAAAAATTAATTTTAATAAATTTAATTTTAATTTTTAATAAATTTTTATATTATTAATATTTACGGGGCGTGCCCCCCTTGGTTAAAAAACTTTTCATAAATCAAAAATTTATTTAAAAAATTAAAAAGTACTAACCTTTTAATATTGTTTGAAAATTAAAAAAAATCTTTGCATATGTTTTATTTTTTATTTCTAATTTAACTATTTTTAAATGTTTTGTGTGCTTAAAATCAGGAAATATTTTAAGAATATTAAAAAACAAAAATAATCAATTTTTAATGGTTTAAAATTAACAACCAATTAATATTAAAAAAATAACATGAATAAACAAAATTTGTATTAATATAAATATCATTTTACGCAATTTTCAACATTTTTGCCATTAATTGCAAAATTAGTACATTATTTCACAATAAAATAAGTCAGTTAATTTAGTTGCGAAAATCCGTTGCCGTTCAAAACGTCAGCCTTCCGGTAACTCCGCTCGAAGGAGTTGGCGCGATTGGCGCCAAATAAAATCGCCATGATTTTAATATATCTTAACAAATTTTCTTAAGTATGTTATGTGTATTTTCATTGTGTATGTATCAAGTTATCAAGTGTAAAGAAATAAAGTTAAAGTCTAATTTTCTATAAATAGAATTATTAATCTGTTAATCAATAATGAAATTTTCATTCTCGTGTTTAACATCAAATGTAAAAAAAATTCTTTTGTTTTGTTTTCGAGAAATAAAATTTCATTTAAATGTATGTTTTTGTTTACCTTATTTAGTACAGTGTTTACTTGGGGTTTTGCTCTTCAAAACATGGGCGAAATTTTTCTACTTGAAGTTAGATGAAATAGTTTTAAATATATTTTGCTGGATTAAATGTAGAAATTTCTTAAAATTTTATGAATGTATTTCTAAGTAGTAGAAGAAGCATAAATAATAAAATTCTAGGATGTTTTATTTTTCTTTTAAAACTATAAACATATTTAAATAAGTGTTGTTTATTTTAAAAATAACTTATAACTCTCCATTTGACATTTAATGCACTATCCATATTTTAGATAAAGTATGTTAATTTCTTGATTATGGGGATGGTAGGTATTATTGTGAAAATCTGGAAGGATTATAATTTGTGCTTGAGTTAATTCTTTTTTATTAGAGAATTCAAATTTTAGAGTGTATATGTTTTACAAATGTGTGTTATTTTAGGCGTAATTGATAGAATAAACAAAAAGCAATACATTCTGTGTCAGAGAACGGTTAATGTTAATCAAAAAAACTGAAATTTGCTATAAATAATCGCCAGTAAATAATAAATCAAATTTTTTTGTTGCCGTTAAAACTGCAGCTTCAACTGAATGGCTTTGACAGTCAGCCTAATCTCGAGCTCAGGCCTTCTCTCTTTAGGAGGTGTTGGTCTAGCCAGTGCTCTTGAGCCATTCGTGTTTATATTTCGCTTATACTTATCAGTAATCCAATTCCTTCCAAAAGATCTGGCATCCCTCTGAGGTTTTATTTATAATGATTTTATTTCCGGTCTATGTATTTGAAATGCTCTTTCGCGAGATTCAACTTCTTTTCACAGAAAATTTATGAGAGTTTGAACATTCCATTTTTTATTACTATCTTGCATACGTGTAAATTCTAAAGTTAATTCACCATTAAGCAATTTTAATAATATTGGATAAAGTAAACAGCTGTAGGTATTTTCTGCGACACCTAATGCATCTAAGCTACGGATTTGAGTTTCACATTTATCGTACAAATTGCGCAATCCATGGATATCTGTTATATTCTTAATAGGAGATAGATTCAATAAATTGTTCAAATGCGCATGAATTAACATATCTTGATTTCCGAAGCGTTGTTTCAAAAGTGCAATTGCCGCTGCGTAATTCTTTGCGGTTAAACTAAATCCACTTATAGCGTTGGTTGCTACTCCACCTAGTAACGACTTTAAATAATTGAAATTATTTATATCACTTAATGATGAATTATTATGAATAACATTTTCGTACTGGTTCATAAAGTCTAAATATTTATCAGGATCACTGTAATATTTCGAAATCATAAGTTTAGGTAATTAAACTGTTTTTATATCTGAAGGAATACGAACTCTGCTTTCTTCTTATGAATTTAAAATACTATTATCAACAGAATTATTTTGATCACTATCCGGTTGCAATTGTTTAATACGTTTCTTGAGTTTCGTTTTGTAAAGAATTACCTTATCATCATATTCCGAACATTTATTAATTTCGGTTTCCATTTCTTCGGGTTTAAGACATTTTACTATTTCAGAATTTAACTCTTTAACAGTAGAATCTTTAATCGATAATAGTTCTAAAGCACTTTCTAATGTCTCTAACTCAGAATCTTGATCATTAAGAGCAGTTTCGATTTTGGCAAACAACTTAGTTGTGTTCTATAGGTCGAACGCTTATTTTTAAGCTTTAGAAACTCATCCATATCTAATTCAACTCAATGTTCAATTAAAACCAAATAATAGTTCAAATTTTTCAATTATGAGAATATCATAATTCAAATAATGAAGTTCAAATGACTCACCCCACACTTTCGATTTCAATTCAAATTTTCTCAAATCACTAGTTTAATTTTAATCTAAAAGGTCCCGAGGTGAGGCACCACAATGTTCTATTCTCAAAAAAATAGTCTTTTGGGAGAGCAAATTAGTATTCAAAAAAGAATGAAACATTCGACCACAGACTTCACTTCGACATCAGCAACAACCTTTATTTTCTTTTTCAAACTCTCTTCGCGTTGCCACCGGCGGGAAAACAAAAACAGCCGAGCTCGTGACACGAAGGTCTTCCTTCCTTTGCTTCAGCAGGAAACCCATTTTGAATTAATTTCCTAAACCTAACAATTTAATTCTACACACAAAAATAATCAAACTCCCCCAAAATAATACACAGTTACAACAGTATTTCAGAGAAAAATCACATAAATATCACATATAAACTTGACATTCACTTTCAAGATTCAAAACCTCAAAAATTTTACTATCATCAGTTTTACTGATTCAAATATCAATTCTAAAAATACCTTAGATATCACGGTATGCTTTATCAGATTAATGTTCCACAATTAACTCTTTCTGCAAGGTAGTATTATAATAATCACTTTTAAAATTTCAGTTTTACTAACTTTCTTGAATTCAATTATTAATTTACACATATATAAATTATACACTTAATTCACACTTTATGTAACTAATAAATACTCTTTTGCAACAATATCATTTCATTTACTTAATTCAATTTGTTAAACTTATTTTTCACACATAATTTATATACCACACTGATATTTTTACACCTTTGTCATTTATAACTTAATGGATATTTGGCATGTACAGTATTTCAATTTTAAGAAATTTTAGCAGTGTTTCTCAAAAATACTAAATTAATTTTTAGCTAAAGAGCTAAAATAAAAATAGCTTTCGATATTACTCGAATACTTAGCTACAGAGCTGAAATAAAAATAACTTTCGA
>CM063508.1:16358762-16383455 GCA_032207245.1 Pardosa pseudoannulata
AGTCGATTCAGAAAGAGAACACTAAAAATTTTAAACTAAACATACACTAGCATACACCAGAATTCAAATTGAGTAAGTGAATTTCTTTGTTGATTTTTTATCATGTTTATTTGCTGTATGGTGAAACAATCTGCACATGTCTGATAAATAAATCCAAGTGTAACACACCAATTCAGTTGATCAGATTCAGTAGATTAGAAAATGAAGTAATTCTTGGATTATGGCATAGTGAATACAGGTTTTGCATTTAATACTTGGTTAATACTTGAACCTGGTATAACTTGCATTAGTGAATACAGCCATCAAAATAATGAATTGATTATTATACCAAATTATAAAACAAATTTTAAAAATCCACATATTTACTTAAAATGTAAAATCATAGGTGCCAACTTCCAGAAGAGAAAATCTATAGTTTATTGCAGCAATGACATTTGTAGTATATAGATAAAAATATAAACTTTAAAAAGGACAAAATAGCTCCAATTCTATAAAAGATATATTAATTTAATATTCACAAATGCTTTAAAAGTAAGAAATAATTCTGTTGTTTACTGAAATAACATTTTTTAGTGTATATATAAAACGTAAATAAAAAGGTGAAAAATTGTAAGTTTATCTAATATATAAAACAAACATATTAGACTTTAGCATTTCCAAATCTTATTCTACAAGATTTTGCTATTTTCAAAAACTGATTGTCAAGATCATTTTCAAAATATTTTAAACTTTTACTACATTTTACAATTTAGTGACTGTTCTAATGTTTTATTAGACAGACATTGTGTAAAATCAGTTCAGATTTTTATTTTATTTGGCTGAATATTTGCATTTTACTTCTTGCTGCAATACAGAATTGTAGACAGAGGGAAAAACAAAGCGAGAACGGGAATTTTTAGTGATTTTAGATTATATCGCTGAAAGTCGGAAGAATTAATTTTCCAATCTGAAAACTTTCGAGTATATCAGAAGCATTGACACCTATGTAAAATATAAAACATGTCTACTTAAAATGTAAAACATGAAGCACATACAATTTTGTATATAATCAAACCTCATTATAACAAATTTCCAACAAGGTAGCTGCTAAATACAGGAGATAAACTACCCTCATATTTCTCTGATAATTTTCCCAAAAATTTTTAACATATTGCAGTTATGCAAACATTTCTTGGAAACATGCTAACTTTTATCCAGTAGAGACGCTGTTCTAATAGGGGGAGATATCATTTTTTGGATTTAGATAAGTAAAACAAGGTTGCTAAATAAATACCCAGACAACATTGCCCAAGTTTTTCCTGCCTTTTAATAAAGTAGAGTAGCAGAAAACTTGTATGACACGCTTTTAGAATTTAAAGTAATTAGCAGTGTTTTAACATCTGTTATTATATCTGGGATATCATTATATGCTGGGTTTGCTATAATGGGGTTTGAAAGTAAAAAATAATCAACTCATAACCATATGTTCATTTCAGTAATTATAACCCAATGAAAAATATAAAACAGGAAAAAAAATGCTTAACACATACTCATGATTTTCAGTTTCAACACTATTGAAAATTGAAAACTTCTGGCCTAAAGAGATAAGAAGAGCATAATTCAACTAAAAATAAGGAAATTCATTAGCAATCAATATGTATCGAAGAGATACAATTACAATCATTATGTATCTAAAAGGTTCAACTAGTCATAAATACAGACTACAGATGTACAATTCAGTCATAAAATATTCTAATATACATAAAAGCTCTTGTGATTTAATATTCACCATAGCAAAACTTACTTGCTATTTCTGATGTAATATTTTTATAGTCTGTGTAATTTCTACATAACTAAGTCTCTACAATATAATCTCTAGGTGCCCCTCATATTATTATAGTGAAACTGATGAAGAAAGTGCTGTGTCATTCTGCAATATTTATTTCAGATACAAAAAAAAAATTATTAATAACTCCTGCCCTTTTATGAATGTAATATAAAGTAAATTGAAAAAATGAAATATTATCACAATTGTTACTAGCCCTCAAATACTAATATTGTTACAAAAGGGAAAATAATTTTAATGGTGACATAAAGGCAATAAATAAATCTATCAGTTACTTCACAATGCTCATAAAAAAATAAATTTATCAGTAAAATTTTAATTCAATCAAATAAAAGTATAACTTGCTATATAAAAATATGGATTTTTCTTAAACTTCAAAAAAGTATACCTTTCTTTGAATAAACTCACTGAATAAATGTTTCACTAATTTTCATAAGAAATATTTATTACTCTTTACAATACATTCATTACAAAAACCAGCTAATTTAAAGTGATGATGAGACCAAAAAGCATGCAGTTGGAGTCTATTCAGAGCACCTGAATCCCAAATTCTCAATATGATATGTTCATTTACAGTGTACTTTTCTTGATAGTAAAAAATTTTACAGTTACAAGCAAGTAATTTAAGGTAACTACCAGTTAAATAGGCTTAACATTTAAATTGATAGCTACAGAATTCAAAAACAGAAAAGTTGGGAAAAAAATTTTAAAAATTGAATATTTACTATCCTTTAAACATAATGCTAATAACTTTTAAGATAAAAAAAAACATGACTCTAAACACTATTAAAATCAGGTATATATACTAATATACTGTTTAATAATATATTCAAGCATTTTTTATTTCTTAAATTATCTCATTTATATACAGTAATGCAAGAAAATTTTACACTAGAATACATTTCTAATTAAATCTCATTTCAAATGTATACTTATACAATTTATAATATTAATATGAATACACACAATTCTAGTCAGAATCATTGTAAGAAAAGAGACTAAATAATTTTTCTTAGACCTAAAAGAGAAAAGAAAAAGAATGAAGGAAAAAAATTGAAACCCCATAAAGTTTACAATTGAAAAAACTAACAAAACTTGTGTTCCTCTTTTAAGTAGTTCCTACAATAACACAGCAACCATGCTACTAAAATTCATAACTTACCAAAATTTTCAAACCATTTTGATTGCTCATATAAAGTTTTTTTGCAAGTTTTAAAAGCCTCTTCTAATTCAATACATCTTTTACATTCTCCATTAATATTATTAATTCTAAAACAGAAAAGAGCATTACCAAAAGAATACTTATGAAAAGATGTTAATATATTTCTTTTATATGTCTGAATTCATAAATTATTTAACTCATATTAAACTTCTTTTAAATGAATAAAATTATATCAATTTACATTGAAATTAAATGTTAATAATTTAAAAACTAATTATACAATCATGTCATGATACAAGGATATGGACATTTTATAATAAAAATAAAATAATGATATTACTAATGGCTTGGATCAGATAATTTTCTAAATTGTCAAGCAACATACAGTAAGGCATGACAATTATTTTATTGTATGAAACTTTTCTTGTTTTATTATGTAACACAAAATTGTAGATTACCTATAATAAATGACACACATACATATGTTTGTATGTACATATATATATAAACATATATGTACATACAAACAGTTATAAATATATAGTTATAACAGTTATAAATATATCAGTTATAAATATATTTTCCAATTTCTCCAAGACTATATCAGCACCAGCATGTGAAGAATCAAACAGGAAATTCAAATAAATATAATGGAAATAAATAGTCAAATTCACTTGATTATAATCAGACTACAGGTAATGAAAAGTATACTTTAAAAACTGCTTATTTTATTAAAGTACATTTATTTTTATAAGTTACAACGAAGCTTTGAAACGCCATTTGCCTGAAAAGTCTAAAGATTCCAGTAAATTATACATTTTTTTTGAGAGAGAAAATAAGAATAAATTTCAGAATAATTATAAACAACAGTAACCGACATGGCAAGATAGCATGACATAACCTTACACACCCAAAACTAACCTATTACTTAAAGCCAATTCGAAACAGTTCTGAATATCCATGCTGGCAGTGGGATTCTAGTACCAAAGAGTAGTGTGCTACCCATTCAGCCAATATTGGATATGATTTACAAATGTGTGTATGCATGCATAAATTGTAATATTTATAAAATGTCTAAGCTAAAGATTTTAATACAAATGTAAGAAAAAATATTGAAATTCAAATTAACCTTTAACACTTGAAAATAAGAACAGAATTTTCAGTGTTTAAACTATCTAGAAACAAACCACCTGAAAGAAAAGAAATTTAATAAATATGTGTGCGTAAGTGAAAGTAAGACTAATTTTCTGTATAAAAATTCCTGTTTACCCAGTATAAATTCTCCTAGTCATACTACCACAATATGTTAAGAAATATCATATTTAATTAAATTTTTATATAATACAAAACTAAATGGATAAAATTCTTAAAACCATTAAATTGTAATAAAACAAAGATATATGTTTAGGACTTGAACTTTCCTTGTGAATGTTCTAAATTAAAAACAGAAATTTAATTCTATAACTTAGTGACATAGTGAATTGTTTGGTATGTAAATAAACCATGCATATCTATTTAGAAAATACTGGAAACAAGTTTAAACTTAAAAGCTCGATTTTAACAAAGTAAATATAAATTACATTATAAAAAACCTGAGAGAAATCTGAAAAAATTTAATTAGAATAGAAAACAAAATATTTAAATTTACATAAATGTCTTAATAAATATTAATAACAACATCCTGTTAATATTTTTATCCCTATTCCTTAAGATTGTGGACAAAGTGAAGTCAATTACTAAAGATCACTTCAAGTTAACTTTACTAGCATCTTACTCTTTTAATCTAACTCACATTTCACTATTTTTCTGTAATTTTTGACATTTTTGCCCAGCCTTTTTTTTTTACAAAAAAAAAATTATTAAAGAAGCATAAATAAAAAGTAATATACTTGTTTATGGACAAACATTAATATAAAGTGTAATATAGCTTGCTTTGGCACATCTAGTGTACTAGCAACAATCATTCTTCAAACACATTAAAGGTAGGAATTTATGAACATAAGATATGTAACTTCACAACTAGAACTGACTGTAGCTAATTACAACTTGAAATATGTAACAGCTATTTATAACAAAAGACTAACTGATACATGGGAAGGAGAGAGACTCAGGACACAGAAGAATAACTTTAACTATGTAAAGAAACAAACATTACTTTAATAAACATTTAGGATAGTTATATACAGAGGGGTCTAGGGATAAACAAATAAACTTGGCTAATTATGGCTCATTGGAACATATTATTCCTCTCTCCCACACACATCACTCAGATTTCTGTTCACATTATGTCAAAATACAGCTGTTGAAAAACCTAGAAGTTGAACAGATGACTTAGGGATGGACTCTGCTACTCTGGAGTTGTGCTTCATTCAGGAGTGGGTAAAAGGAATATATTCACATGCATATAATCAGAAACCAAAAGCTTTGAGCACATACATTTGTTCTGGTGCTATTATTCAAATATATCAAGTAAAATATACCCGTATACTAATGCTGGACTGTTTATTAATGTATTGTAAAGTATTAATATTAAATATCACAATAACAATATTTAAGATTCTGTTATACCGATGTATTTCTTGTCAACGATACCTATTTCTCTACAAACAATATTGTAGATCACCCCAAAATATCCTGAATATTCTGTATATATCAATACAAAGTGATATTTCTCCCAGTTATTGCATTTGTTTGACATCTGTTTTGTATATTACTCGATAAAAAAGACAAGCCAAAAAAACTACCTCTGAAGATTATCATGTTTCCATTAAAGTATATCCTTATAATCTCAATACAATCACACAATGCAGTTGGGTAAAAATTGGAAGTTCATTCCTGTTTCTACTGACATGTATCTATTGGAATATATCAAAGATACTGATATTCACTAATTGATCTCAAAATCTAGTGATATGTGCACATGATGATATTTATGGAGCATTTGATTGCAGTAGACATTATTATTATGTCTACTGCAATCAAACATTATGTTATGCATCTGACATTATGTTATTCATTTCTTTATATATCTTAATTACTTGCTCATTAATATCCTCTGCTCATATTGGAGACTTATGGTATTTTGGGTGAATATTGGGATACAAAATAAATGCTCAGAATGATATTGATTGCCCAAAATATCATAAATTATGCTTAAAAAATAACAAGAAGCATTGTTTAGCAGTTTTAAGGCTTACCCAAAAATTAAAAAGTCAAAATAATGAATGAAAATATATTGGTATGCAATGTATGTCTGTTTGTAGCATTTATTTATTTGACTATCACTACACTCCTATAGATATAGACGAAAAAATTTGATTAAGCTAATAGTTTTATGACTTAATTTTTAAAAAATAGTAAATCCATTAATATGAAACAGTCCTAGATATTTTAGAACATTATACACTGAAATAAACTGATAAATTATTCATTTTATTTCAATTCTTTTAAGAAATAAGTTTAGGATTAAATACTATTTTAATGGCAAACAAAAATAAATGAAGCTTTTATAACTTTTCAAAAAGATTTTTATACATATATAGAATGAAACAATGAAATAAAATGTTAGGGAATGATGATATTACCTTTCTTTTTCAGTCAATTTTTCTTTAAGAAGTTTTATTTCATTTTCTAATTCTAGAAATAAACCATAAACCATGTAAAATCATAAATTCAAAAGTAAAACAAAATTATAACATTTCAGTAACACTAAAAAGATAAAAGTGGTAATTTTGACAGCAAACAAATTTTAAACTTGCATATCTCCCTTGTTTATTCAATTTCCTATTAGCTTTTCAATAAGGAACATAAACAAAACCATAACTTTTCTAAATGTATATAATTTTTAAAGTATTAAAAAGTATTAAAGTATTTAAAGTATAATTTATAATTTTTAAAGTAAATTTTTAAAGTTATCAAATGTGAAACTGATTTATGATTGTACAATTCAAAGAAATTTCATTTGTATTCAGCTTTATGTTTTAGCTACTTATAAGTATCGCGTCCGTCTCTGTCGGGGGTCAAGAAGAGCGTTGGTTAAAGCAAACTTTTATTCATTGTAAGGTGCCGAACATTTCAAAACACTGAACAATTGAAAAACGGCAGTATTGTACCAGTAATGGTCCTTTTTGATGAACGGACGATTAGGGGTGTCAAGTCTGCCATTTTTGTCAACGTAGAAAAAAGAATTTGTGCTTTGTGCTACTGCGTCGGCTGGGTGCTAAAGGGCGTTTCGGCTACTCCAAGGACAAAGGTCAAAGAGGGGGGGGGGATCAATCTCCCCTAAAACCGAGGTTTCCTGTTTTGAAAAGAAGAAATGGGAGGGGACTCCCGGCTGAACTTTGAGATGAGCAGGTTGTCTAGAGTATCTCCTCTCTGGACGGCTTTACTTATACACGTTAATATTTCTTTAAATGCTTTTTGTTAAATAAATGAAAGTTAAGTTTGAAATGATCTAGACTGATTATTTCGCCTCCATACCTGCTCCTTATATGAGACCCATGCGAAATCATATCCAGAGGATTAGAGTATGACTTACAATCAGAAGTAGAAACTTCGCAAACTGATCGGCGAGTTTACACTACTGTTATTTTATTAATAACAAATTATCTAAATATTGTATTTTCCCAAACATAAAAATACAAATAAATCATAAATCAAGGGAGAAATTAATATGATATAAACGTTAAAATTAATAACTACATATACATAAACTTTTTTCAGAAAATAAATCACGAAAAAGTGGAGTTTTGGGTCATTTACAGAAAACAGTCAAAATAACTGCTCTTCATATTTTTATATCTACATACAACCCTGTCAGTCTAGTGTTAAAAGAAAACAATTATATTCATTGAGAGAAACTTCTCCCAAAGCAAATTGTTTTATCTAACAGAAAAAATATAACCTATTCTCTTTACAGATACAGAAACATTACAGCACTAAGGATAAATATATTGAACAAAACAAACTGGAGAGGAAGATAATCAGAAAGCACGATTTATATCCTTGATTGAAAATGGAATCATACTACATTATAAGAGAATTTACAATTCAGCAAATCATAAATCATTATCTACAATTTAATAGAACAATGCAACTAAAATATAGTAATAAACTACTTTAATACAGGGTTGGCATGATATAAAACAATTGATTTAAATCTTAATTTAAATCAGTTGATTGTTTTGAAAAAATCATTGATTTAAATAATTTTTTTTTCACTTCTTTTAAAACCTATATTCCAAAGATATGGGGAATCAGTCAGCACAATAATACCAGTAAGTAAATAAGTGTAAATAGATATAGCATGTGCTTTCCAAAAATTTAGGGGTTGTTATCAGAAAGTATATAGTAGGGGTAGAATGACTGATTATGACTGGTGGAATTCCTTTTATGTAATAGGAGGTAAAGAGAGTATTACAGAACTTGAAATCCAGTTTGTCTACTAAATAACAAAAGCCATGGCTTCATCTGCTGGAATGGAGAGACAGTTTTCTTCTTTTGCTATTGTTCATTCTAGCCTTCATAACCAATTAGGAGGGGATAAATCATTAAAGCTAATGTTTTAATTGAAACAATTAAATCCATAATTCAGTGCTTAAAAAATATTAAAATAATTGTGATTTGTTTTTTTAAATAAATAGTTTGCATTAAAAGAATATTTAATTTGTTCTTTAAATTTACATCTTATTTAGTTTGTACTATCCAATTACAAAATAATGGAAGGTATGTAGATTAAAATTTATATATTTAATTTTAGGTAATCAGTGTGTAGAATATACTACATAGATAAGATGTTACTTCTAATAACAAACTATTCTATGTATATTGCAAAAAACATAAAAACAATTAAAATTAGTATTCAGAAAAAATTACAGAAATCTGATTTAAATAAAAAAAAATCTGATTTAAATCAAATAAATCTGATTTTTTTTTAAATCATGATTTTTTTCCAAGCCTGCTTTAATATATACATCTTTACAGTATTATTAAATACGTTTTCATTCCTGCACATTTTTTATAATAGTAAATGAACAAGAAAAATAATGCCAGATAAAGATTTTGTTAATATTAAGTTTAAAAACGTCATATGTAAAATAATTTACAAATTTAATAACATACTACACCAATATTTCATCACTAAAAATAAAAGACTGACATTTTTTTCGTCTTTTAGTCTATAAGTAATTAAAAGGGCAATAACTGTCATTTTAATTCTCTTTGCAACATTTGATATATCAAAATTTCAACATTGATTAGTTTCAAATATCCCTGTTATAAATATTATCAGTCCATATATAGAAAGATTATGGTGTATCTTAAACAGGTAAGCATTGAAATATTCATTAAAAAGTTTTGCTATATGCTACACAACAATTCCTTTTTATAAAATGATACCAGAATATCAACATATATAATTCAATATATTTTAGATAAAAATTTTAAGTACACATTTAGTACGGTTAGTTAATAAAAATTATTTAACAGTTGCTAAATACATCCATTATTTAAATATTAGATTGATGTTATCAAGTATTTTTTTTTTTTTCAAACAGTTAAAAATTTAAATGGTAATAAGAAGTGTACTACCTTTAACTTTAGAGCTATGAGCAGAATACACTTGTTTCAAAAGATGTTTGAAGGAAGAAAATTCGCTCTGAGCACTCATCTGAAATGTATAAATGAATGAATAAAAATAAACAAAATTGTTTTTTTGAATGTATTAGAAAAAAAAGAATTACTAAACAAAATGTAAACAACACTAATGTAAAAATGAGTTTTATTTCAGTTTCATGAAAAGTAAAATATATATATGTTCCTACATTTACAGAAATTTTCGCAAAATTAATTAATAAATTAAAATTGTCATACTATCATTTTAACATACTTCACAATTCAAAAACAGCGCTTTATTGGTAGCAACAGTTACAGTTTACTTCCTGCGACCCCATCGCTGATCGCTACCCACTCTACCACTGATCTAGAAAATAGCAATTCTAGACACCTCTCTCGCTGTTTAGGATTCAAACTGACCCATGTACTTGCATGTTTTTTATATGTAACTTATGAATTTATTAATACTAATATTATAAAATAAGTATCAATAAGCTTAAAACATCTTTTTCTTTGATCTAAATAAACAGGTTTTAAGTATTCTTTTACCAAAACTACACTACAGTCAGTTGTTCCTGTATTACAATATATTAAGTATTTTAATGCAATGTAAATAAACTTTTTACAATAATACAAATTTATTATATGATACTTTGAAGCATAATTGTGTAGTGGGAAAGATCATGTAATATGGTATTATTGTATACATTTATGCATTAATTGGTTCTATAAAAATGTATGAAATTAGGGTTATGCGGTTGACGTCACAACCTCAAAATCCAGGTATTTGTTTTTTCTATCTGCTCACCATAACTCGCTTCTCCATTGAAAAGTGTGATTGGTAAACGTTTGGAGAAAATATTCAAACTTATATATTGAAAATAAATGAAGAAAAAAATTCACGTGGACAATCTACTGTACTAAAGCAGAGTGTACTTGGCGCAAAACTATTCAAATCGAATTTTGTGAGAGAGTTAAAATTTTTGCAGAGTTACAATGAAATCCTTTTTATTCATGCTTCAGTTAAAGCAGAGTACAAGAAAATTACTTATGTAACTATTACTGTTGCAGATCAAAACGAAGTAAGTTGCTTGTTATATTCATCTTATAACATATTCTTTATATACAATAACTTATGTTGTTTTAGTTTGATGGTTAACTTTTATTTGTCCTGATTTTAATTTAAATGTAAATACCATTTTCTATCAACCATTAGCCTGCCCTGTACATCACATATTATATGCGCAT
The DNA here is from genome assembly GCA_032207245.1 of Pardosa pseudoannulata. Lineage (NCBI taxonomy): Eukaryota > Metazoa > Arthropoda > Arachnida > Araneae > Lycosidae > Pardosa > Pardosa pseudoannulata. Next base: position 16,369,610 of record CM063508.1, read on the forward strand.
CTAATGTTTTATAAGCTTGTATATCACATGTGATACGCACTGAACTATATTTTGAACATAAAATAGTTTGGAGTAGTGGCTTAAATTAAGTTATAGTGTTCAGTTAGATACAGGAATCATAAAGCTTTATATCTAAATGTACATCATAACAAAATGAGTCAGCCAAATAGTTAATATTATTGTCAGCTTTTTTATTATTTTTGAATGAATTGACACTTTTGTTTAAATTATGATTAAAGTAATATTTTAAAATTATCTTTACACCTTTTGTATATATGATATCTTTGATTTGATAATTATAATTCTATTTGTTCTGATTAAGTCCTTATGTATAAAATTTTATTTTTTTATTAATAATCTGATTATAAATAATTTCAATATAAAATATCACTCTCTATCAATAATAGTGTCAGATTTTTCATTATTCATGAATGAAAAGATACGCTTAAATCATAATTAAAGTTTTATATACTCTGCTTTATTGTTAAAAAATTCTACTTCAAAATAGTTATATTTAGATTTTATTTATTTCAAAAGGTGCTATATTCAGTAAGAACGAAATCTTTTCATCTTGGTAAGCCATTGTTTACATTCGTTTTTTTTTCTTTTAATTTTGTTTTATAAAGAGAGAGGAAATCGATGAAAATTAATCTCTTTTATACTATTGCTAGTACACCCAAAAGCTGCACAAGAGCGAGGCATTTTTGGAAATGATAAAATAAAATTGAGATCGTGGTAATGATCAACAGTTAGCAATGGTGTAAACAAATATGTAAACATATACATCATTTGATTTTTCGTACTCTAGAAAGGTGAATAACGCTCATTAATAAGAGAATAAATTATGACTCTGATTGTAATGAACTTTAATTCTCAAGTAGATTGACTTCCAAGAAACAATTAAATAAGCTCAAAAATCAGAAGTAAAATTGGTTAAAATTTCTTTCATGTAATATACATTATTTCTTCAAATGTTTGTTATGACTCCAATTGCATTCTTTAAAAAAATATGGGAAAAATTTGAAATTCTAATTTTAAGTCAATGTTTTGCATTTCACCTTCAGTATCAATACATGTTTTTGAAGACTCATAAAAATGTTGCTGAAATACAAGTTCACTAAATTATTTAAAGGTAAAATGATAAGAGAGATAGAGGATTATGTTAATTTTTTATAACATCAGCATTTTAACTTTAGTTGCATATAGGTATGCCTATAAACGTAGTTGAAGGTTTGAACAAGCTAAACCTAACAGCTAGAAGAATTAATTTGTTATTATAAAAATGTAGTTCATAAATTACTAATTATGTCATACTGTTTTCGAATTTTGTTGTCATAGAAGGAATGCAATTTTCTAAAAGGAAAAGAAAAGGATATGTCATAATTCTTTTCTCAAAATTATCATTTTTATTTTCCTAGTTCTTCATAAAATTACTTAAATTTGTTTGGTAAATACTGGGGCGTAAATTATATATGCTCCAGTATTTATCCGGCTAATTTAAACCCGGTAAGAACTTAAATGTAAGTAAAAGGAACAATGTGGTTAATATATTCTTTAAGATACAATGAAATTACGTACAACGTTGTTGATACATTTTATGACGTATTTATGTATGCATGCATAAAACTATGAATGCTTGTATAAGACGTATGCATTATGTACTTTGTATGTATGTAAGAAATAAAAATAAAAATTTCACTGTACTTTGGATAAGACTAAGATGTGGCGGCTCTAGCGTCAAGCCACTCATTTATTGAAATGTAAAATGTATCTGTTGCATCTGGCAACATGTAAGATCATTCCACGTAGTAATAGGAATGTGAGCGATGCTATTCGCTGTGCTAATGCATTATATTAGTTCCTGTAAATAATGTAAGATTAAATGTATATAATCTAAAGATCTGTTTTTCCTGAAGTACACTATCGGCACTGCAACTTAGACGTTAAATTGGTGACTCTTGTGTTGGATTACGCAGCTTCGCAATGATAATAAATGAGTCGAATACTTCAGAGCCTAAACTCGAAGTGGCACGAATCTCCGTAAAGGTACCACCTTTCTGGCTTGAAAACCCGTCAATTTGGTTCGCTCAATTGGAATCCCAGTTTATAACCAGTGGAATATCACAGGATATCACAAAGTATCATACGGTGGTCGGAAATATCGAATCGGAAGTACTCGCTCAGGTAAGCGATATTATTTTTTTCTCCTCCTACTGTTGGTGCTTACGAACTTTTGAAGAATCGTTTAATTGCAATCTTCAGTGATTCTGATGAACGCAAGTTTCGAAAGCTTCGCCAGACTGTGGAATTAGGCGATCAACGCCCTTCCACCTTGCTCAGGCAGATGTAAGATTTGGTGAGAAAACATGTGGATGAAAACCTGTTGAAGTCCTTATGGTTTCAATGACTTCCCTCTCAAATCACAGCTATCTTAACTACGTCTTCTGAAGACCTCAATAAATTAGCAATTATGGTGGATAAGATTTCTGATGTAACGTCTAGTAACGAAGTATGTTCTGCTCAGATGGAAACGAAAGTGCCGGTAGTTCCTAATGTTAGCACTGCACATTAACAGGCCCAGATTAGTGAACTCTCCTTAAAAATTGATCGTATGTCTAAATTTAACAAATCTAAGAGTGCAACTCGTCGGAATCATTCTCGCACTCGATCTCTATCTTCTAACAGGAAAGAGAGGGTGTGCTGGAACCACTTTCGTTTTCGCGAAAATGCCAAGAAATGTACCCAACCTTGCGGTTTTAGGCAGGAAAACTAAGAGGCCAGTATTTATAAAAACAGTCCAGGATTTAAGACGTTTTTTAGGCATGTTAAATTTTTTCCGTCGATTTTTGCCTCGGACTTCAGAAACCAATTACCTTTACAAAAAATGTTAGGAAAATGTAAAAAACGGGACAAGACACCTCTTAATTGTATTTCAGAATCAGAACAAGCCTTCCGGAATTGCATTAAATATCTGGAGGAAGAAACTCATTTAGCTCATCCTAATGCAAACGCAACAATAGTTTTAATGACAGATGCATCAGAGCTATTGGCGGCAGTATCCAGCAACGAGAGAATAATTCTTGGGAACCATTGGGATTTTTCTCTCGAAAGTACAGGCGAAAAGTACAGTGCTTTCCATCGCGAATTATTGGCTATATTTGCAAGTATAAAGTATTTTCGGCATTTACTAGAAGGTACAAAATTTTCCATCTTAACGGATGATAAACCTATTACTTTCCCAAAAAATTGAGAAATTGTCACCATGTCAGATAAACCATTTGAATTTCATTACCCAATTTACTGTGAACATCAGGTATATCAGTGGAAAGGACAACGTGGTAGCTGATGCTCTTTCTTGGATCGAACTTATTTCCACTTCCCCATTATCTTATGAGGATATTGCTCGTAGCCAACAAAATGATGAAGAGCTTCATATTTTACTTCAGCAGCCCATGGACTTGACTATGCAGAAAATAATAGTTCCAAATGAGGCTGAAATGCTTTATTGTGATGTTTCTGCAAAAGTAATCCGTCCATACATTCTCAAGTTTCATAGATATCAAGTGTTTCGCAACTTTCATCCCATCCGGGTGTGCGAGCCACAGTCCGGCTCATTTGCAGTCGTTTCGTATGGCCCAACATGAGGCGAGATATTGTGAATTTTACACGATCTTGTATTGCCTGTCAAAGGTCGAAGATCGTTCGCCATGTTCATTCACCTCTAGCTGAGTTCAAGGTGCCAAATGAGCGAATTTTCCGCATCAACATTGATATCATTGTTGGGCCGCTCCATCCATCGCAAGATTTCACATATTGCTTGACAGCAATTGACAGATTTTCCAGGTGGCCTGAAGCTATACCTCTGCCTGACATTCGGGCAGAGACAGTCACTCAAGCCTTGTATAGGGGGTGGAATTCCAAATTCGGCGTTCCACAGAGAATCTACATGGACAGAGGTTCACAATTTACAAGTGAACTGTTCCATTCTTTGGCAAAAACCTTCGGCATACGTCTCTCGCATACTGTTCCTTCATGCATTGTATTAGTTCCTGTAAATAATGTAAGATTAAATGTATATAATCTAAAGATCTGTTTTTTCTGAAGTACACTATCGGCCCTGTAACATAGACGTTAAAAACCCCTCCCCCTTCTCAGAAAAATCTGATTACGTCACGGGCAGAAACTAAAGCGCAAAATCGAATCGCGTTCGATCGATATCGAGTCGATAATTATAAAGTGACAGTGCTTGTACTTCTTGTGCATTATTCGTTCCACACTCTCCAAACCGCTGGATGGGGCACTTTAACGGCACGGGAGACAGTCCGCGTGTTGCTCTCCAGATTATTTTCAATCATCTGTAGAATATTCTCATCTCTATGGAGATGAAATCCTGGGTTTCCACTTCCTTTATCCTTCTTCTGTTTCTGCTTGGTCCGTGTTTCTAAAAAAACAAACACCCAGTCTTAGCAATCTGACCTCTCGAGGCAACGGCAACCATCTTTCCATGAAGATATCATATGACTTCTGTTCGAGGATGGGAAGTAGTAGCGGGCGACCATTTTGAATTCTTTTATTGAAATAAAAAATACATAGACAAAATATTTGCAGCTAAGTGCGTCCCTAGTGTAGAACGGAGTTGAAGTGTTCTTGAGCCGTGAATATGCCGCCCACCTTGAAATAGCATTTCAACATACACAAATAAGAAATATTGTTTGATATTATAAAACGAATATACATGAATTAAGGGCAATAACTGTTAAGTAAATGTTTACGAAAATCAATAAAACAATGTTACACGTAATGCAATGATACATACATAGATAAGCATGAATGAAAAAATTTATATTGGTAAGAGACACAATTTTGTTATGTTTCTGTTAAATGAGACATCAAATGTTTTATTACTTACAACTTGAACTAAATTATCAAATACATTTGAATAATTCTACCCATTTTTCATTCTGTTGGGGGGCAAATTGTCATCTTTAACGAGACACAAAAAACTAACTTCAAAATGTCTTGCTGGTAAAAGCCATTTTGGTCTTTGTGATAATCGACACAAATATTTTTTGTGCCAGCGTTTCCAAAACTGTTGAACCATTTTTTTTTGTATAATTTGCTATCTGGTAAAGTACGAAATTTATGTATGGATGTAATTTGGCTCAGGAATATTCGCAAAGGCCTTCCAATAATGAAATGATCAGACGTTAAGGCTGACAGATCATTTGGATCGTTTAATAAAGCTGTTAAAGGTCTTGAATTAAGCCAAGCCTATTATTGAGTTAGAAATGTTTCAAATTATTCACATGTTAATTCAGTCTCGCTAACAACACGTTTTAGATGATATTTTGTTGATTTAATTCCAGCGACCACCCATGTGTGGTGCACCAGGTACATTTAAATGACATTTAATGTCGTGATCAGATAAAAAGTTGTTAACACTTTGATTGTAGCCTTTTGATTTTGAAAGTCATTCAAGTTCCCTAATTTTACGTTTTGCACCAATAAAATTATCGATTTGCTGGTATATTTTTTATGCCTGCGGTTATGGCTGTTTTGTGTTTTCTGAAGCGAAAATATATCGTTGTTAAGTCACTTTGTAACTGTGGACCAACCATTAGTCTGTCGTTGAGTGAAACACCTGTTGATGATTTAGCAGATCCATCGAAAACTACACGAAATTTGTCTCTAGTTTTATTGGGAATTGGATGATGTGGTAAGTAAAAACTGGAACATCAATCTCATTGTTTTCATAAACCTCGATTATTGAAATAGAAATTGTTTGATTTTTTAAATTGTCTAATAGATTAGATAATCTACTAATCTTACCTTTAAATTTTCGTTTTTGATTTAGAATCAAATTCATGACCTTCCCAACTAAGAGCGATACTTTAATGCTTCTTTCGTTTCGATTTCGATTTAGCTCTGTTGAGCGAGATTCTTTAGATTTGTAACGCTATCATGGACACTTTATGTACCTCACTGTAGTGTTTTAGGGGCCTTAATATAAGATGCAGATGTTCACGAAAACATATTTATTCACAAATCACAAATCACGTTATATGTACATTTTTAAGCTTGAAGTTATTGTTCTGATGTTCTTAACCCAAAAACAGAATTCTCTCTCTATCTGGTGTTGCCAGATTCCAATTGATACAGAGTTCTTTTATTCTGGCTGTTGCCAGATACATTACATCTTTTCCCCCCTTAAAATTAAATTTGTTAAACAGATAATACACATTCAAATATTTAAAACACAACAAATTAACATTAAATAGTCAATAGTTAAATTCCTCATGGAAACGTTTAGGTTCATGTCTAATTCGACTGGAACGTCGAAGAAAAGTTCCTTGTTCGGGAGTAGTGACTTCTGGTAAATGGATATCAGTACCTTCTAACTCTGGTAAATGGATATCAGTACCTTCTAACTCTGGTAATTGGAAATCTGAAACAGTCTCTGGCGTAGCTTTTTCATCGGATTTATCTACAGGTGTTGGTGACTGTTGACACTGTTCAGTGTGTTCTTGTTCTCGTTTCCGTAAATGATCAGCATGTACATGCATACCTTGCTGTGTTCTATAAGATAAAGGACCTGTTTTATCCTTTATTGTTCCTGGTTTCCACGTTTGGTCAATTCCTCGTTTAATCCACACATTGTCTCCAATTTCAAAGTCTCTGTGTCTAGAAAATCTATCATGATAAAATTTTGATTTTAAGCTTTCCACGTCGTTTATATGGTCAGGTTTCAACCGATCAAATAAAGTTGAAAGTTCTCTGTTGAGAAATAGCTTCGCTGGTGTGCAACCCGTTGCTCGATGTATGGTTGTTCGATAAGTAAATAAAAAAACTTGTAGCTGATGCTCTTGATCGGAAAACTGATTAGATGTTTTCTTGAAGCGGGTTTTAAATGTGCGTATGACACGCTCTGCTAGTCCGTTACTTCTGGAATGATAAGGAGTAGATCGAATATGTTTTACACCATTCATCTCGCAAAATTCTCGAAATTCGGTAGAAGTAAATTGTGGACCATTGTCAGACACAATTATCCGACATATTCCATAAGAACTAAATAATTTTCTGAAACACTTTATGATATCTAATGATGTAACATTTTTAAGTTTAAAGACTTCCAGCCAACGTGAATGAGAATCGATGATGAAGAGCCAATTTTCACCATGAAGTTGAGCTAAATCAATGTGAACTCTATCCCAAGGTTTACCAGTGTTGTTCCATAACAATAATGGAGACTCAGCAATTTTTGGATGATGTTCATTGCAATCATTACAATATCTGACTGTTTGTTCGATGTCTCTATCGATGGCAGGCCACCATACTGACATTCTGGCAACAGATTTCATTGCAACTATGCCAGTATGTGATTCGTGGAGTTTATCAATCACTAAATATCTTAATTTCTCCGGAATCACTAAACGATTGTTCAGCAGCAAAATTCTTTGTTCATAAGTAAGCTCATTTCTTTTCTCAAAAAAAAAGAATAAGTGCTTCGTCAATATTTTGTTTTGAGGGCCAGCCTTTCTCAATGTATAGAATTACCTTTGATAGGACGGAATCCTTTTCCGTAAATCTACGTAATGTGCGACGTGTTAACGTAAGTTCATGTATTGTGTGATTGGCAATGCTGTAAACAAATGAAGAATCTTCAAATTTACTTACTTTCTTATCTGGTAACGGCAAACGTGACAAGGCATCTGGAACCACCATTTGTTGGCCAGGACGATGCTCTATTTCGTAATCGAAAGCACCTAGAGTTATAGCCCATCTTGTTAACCTTGAGGCTGCTAAACTTGGAACTTCTTTGTGTTGATTTAATATACGCTCTAATGGTTTATGATCACTCTGAATAATGAAGTGGTGTCCAATGAGGTATTTATAGAACTTTTGTAACCCAAACATAATTGTAGGGCCTCACGATCTATATTTGAATAATTGCGTTCAGCAGGTGTTAAAGTTCTAGAAGCAGCAGCAATAAGCTTCAGTTCCCCCTCTATGCGATGTTGTATAACTGCACCAAGTCCTCGAATTGATGAATCACAAGCTAAAATTATTGGTTGTTTTGGATCAAAATGTACCAGTATGGCTGGAGATGAAATACTTTCCCTAATTTTTTCGAATGTATTTTGATGACGTTCAGTCCATTCCCAAGAAGAATTTTTTGTTAATAGTTCGTGTAAGGGTGTGCACAGTATTTGTAAATTCTTCACAAAGCGGCTATAATAATTCACAGATCCTAAAAATGATCGGAGTTCTGAAACATTATTTGGAGGTGGTTGTTCTCTCAAAGCGCGTATTCGTTCAATGTCTGGCGAAATGCCTGTTTTGTTAATCACATGTCCAAGAAATTTAATTTCTTCTTTGAACAACTGTATTTTTGACATTTGTGTTTTTAAACCGACCTTACGAAAAATTTCAAATACCTGTCGAAGTCGTTGAGCATGTTCTTGTATATTTCGACCTCCGACTGCAATGTCATTTTGAAACCATGTAACACCTTCGATTCCAATAAGAAACTGGTCCATCAATTTTTGAAATATTATGGGTGCTGCTGATATGCCAAAAGGCATTCGACAAAAGCGATAATATCCTCTATGTGTAGCAATTACTAAATATTTCCGAGATTCTTCACTAACTTTAACTTGCAAAAATGCATCCTTTAAATCAATTACACTAAAAATTGTGCAACCATTTAATTTAGAAACAATGTCTTCGAATGTTGGATACGGATATTGTTCTGTTATCATATGTTTGTTTATCGTGGATTTAAAATCGCCACATAATCTAATTTGACCATTTTTCTTTGTTACGTAAACAACTGGTGACGCCCATTGTACAGGTTTGTTCGTTAATATTAACACTTTCTAAAGTGCCATTTTCTATCAAACGATCAATTTCTTTATCGGCAGCAGGCTTAAGCGCATATGGAACAGATCGAGCCTTACAGATTACTGGTTTTGCGTTATCATGTAATCTGATGACCGCCTCAAAACTTCGAACTGTACCTATTTTAGTTTGATCAAATATATCAGCATAATCTTCAAGAAGTTGTGATTCAAGTGTTCGAACATTTTTATCAATATATTTTACCTCAAATTTTGGTTCTAAATGGAATACTTCCATCAAATCCTTGCCTAATATAGGTACACTGTTACCTGGTACTACTGTTAGTAAACAATCTTCCGATTTCGATCCGATTTTGATTTTCACTTTAATGTCTTCTAGTGTTGCAATCGGTTTATCAGGATACGCAATTAGTTGTTTAGATTTTAAAAGTTTCGGTTTCCCAATTATTCTATAAAAACTTTCAGGTATTATAGATTTCCCTGATCCAGTATCGTATTGAAAATCAATTTCTTTCTTGTTAATTACAGCTCTAACCTGATATTTATTATCATTGCTTATGTGAAAAATATGATGAACGAATTCTGCATTCCCAGATCGTACACATACTTTTTCAAAATGTCCTTTAGTATGACAACTGCGGCAAGTGGCTAATTCAGCTCTACATTTCTCCCCTTTCGAATGTTTACTTTTCCCACATCGAATGCAGACAGTTCGTTTATCTATTCGGAATTTATTACGTTCCATCTCGCTATGAACTTTTGGTTTGGTTTTGAAAACGGTGGGTTTGGCGCCGGCGTTGAAATTGTTTTTCTTTACATTCTGAGTTGGCGTATTTATTTTATTCACACTTGTAACGGGGTTTTTATGATCGGAATGTATAACAGATTCAATAGTTTCTCGATTGATATACGCAGATTCATAATTTAAAGCCGACTTCTCAATCTGATTAAAAGTTGCTGTTTCATCAGAGTGCTCACGAAACAAATGTTCTTGTATTCGGGAATCATTGATACCCAGTATTAATTGATCTCTTAAACGTTCATCTAAAGAATTCTTAAATTTACAGTTTACAGCAAGAGTTCGTAAAGCAGCAATAAATTCAGCTATTGATTCACCGTTACGGCGAAAACGTTGGGAAAATTTTGCTTCTTTCGACATGGATGTTTGTTGCCGGTTTAAAATGCTGTTCCAAAAAATCTTTGATTTCAGAATAAGTTTTTTCGTCAGGAGAAATAGGATCAAAATTATCATTTACTAGTTTAAATAAACAAGGTCCCATACAACGTAAAATTAAATCTCGTTTATCTGCATCTTCAGTGATACGAAAAACTCTTATTTCAAGTTCAAAACGTCTAAAATAATATCGTATATCATCCTTACCTGGGCAAAATTCGTTGAAAGTAAACTTCGATAAATCAATCGCTCTAGTTTCCGTTGACATGATGCTTTACTTCTGTTCTTTTTTTATCCTCGTCGCCAAAATGTAGTGTTTTAGGGGCCTTAATATAAGATGCAGATGTTCACGAAAACATATTTATTCACAAATCACAAATCACGTTATATGTACATTTTTAAGCTTGAAGTTATTGTTCTGATGTTCTTAACCCAAAAACAGAATTCTCTCTCTATCTGGTGTTGCCAGATTCCAATTGATACAGAGTTCTTTTATTCTGGCTGTTGCCAGATACATTACACTCACGTCATCCTAAAGTACTTGATTTGTTTAATTAAAGCTGATGAGGCTCCGACGGACCATGTTCGGGGGTGGGAAGTAGTAGCGTGCGACCGTTTTAAATTTTCTTATAAAACTTTTTAAAAATAAATCATAGACAAAACATTTTGCGACTAAGTGCGTCCCCTAGCAGAAAGCGGAGTTGAACCGTGAGCCGTGACCTACTTTTGAATCGACACGACACAATCACTACCTCCAATATTTTCTCTCACTTGTCTCGGGCTCACATATTTTGAATGTTCTCTATCGACATTCTACGTCTAATTTCTGAGTTATAAGAGATACATGCGTATATAGTATATAAGTACGTATGCGTTTACTGATGTCTATCATCAAATAAAAATCCACTCAGGGTCAATCAAAATGGATAGTTAAAATTTCAAAATTAACGTTTCTTTGAACGTATATACAGACGTATAGACGAAACTAATAAAAATTGATTGCCTTGATAATGAGTATTTCCGTTGATATATATAAACTCCAAAAATTTTCGTGATTACAATGCTTCCTTTATGTCTTACATAGAAGTACAAAGTCCGAAAAGGTAGATGATAAAATATACAGTTATTGATTCTTGGCAGCACGGGAAGATACTTGCACGCGAAGCAATCTGTAGACGGGCAGAAGAGATACATCAGTAAGAACAGTTTTGATATTAAAAACACAAAATATTGCTTCTGCTGTTGAGGTGTTAAGTTATCTTCTATCATTACAAAAGACATAGAAAGGTAATGGAAAAATTCCAGAAAACAAGCGTTTTACAATTTCATTTTTATTAAATGAGTTTTCTCAAGTTTTAAAGTGAGTCATTTATACCCAAGTAGCATTAATAAATCGGTCAATGCCGAATAAATCTTAAACAATAATTTGAATTTCGCTGAATGTCGGACAATAAATTTTGGAAATACTGATATTGAATAACATAATGTAAAATTAACATTTGAAACAGTTTTAAAGAGTTGTTATTAGTTATAAAAGAAATAATATTCTAAAAAATAAATTTTGATAAATATATCAGTTTTTACAAAATTTACTTTTTGAATGTTTTCTCTTAATTTTGTTAACAGTGTCACATATTGTCATAAAATGATTTTATTTTAATAATATTCATCGATATCTATCGATATTCGTAAAAATAAATATAATTTTCTGATATCAAATAATGGCTGCTACTCACAGGGACTCTAAACGATCGGGATAGTCGATTTTTTCGACTGGTTACGTCATTATGACGATAATCCCCTTCAAAGTAGCAAAAGCTCCCATCTGACATAACCCATCGTGCCGAAATGCACTTCTGGTGACGTCATTAGATAATCTATTGGTGTAGATGATCGTCGTGAGTAGCAGCCAATATCTCACAACACACATAATGTTTTAGCTGAATATGGAAGGAAGTAAATAGTTTCTGCTCTTTCTCCTCTCCGTAGAAAGTAATACAACGATTACTATGTCTATTTGTAATTATTGCTTTTCTATGTTAAGCTGTGAGAAAACCAGAGTAGAACTGAACAGCCATAGATTTTTGTTCTGTAGGAAAATGCCATCTAATACAAATTTTAAACACAAAGTTTCTAAACAAATAGTAAAAGCTTTACTTAAAGAAAATGAGTTAGTTTGCATGGCAAATTAACATTTAATGAACGTTGCTAAAAAACAAAAAATGATATTCAGGGATATCAAGATAGGAGTGGCGGGAACATTTTTTCCTGCTATAAAAATGGTTATGATTAATAAAAGGTTGGGACTCATGGCCTTGAAATTGTTAAGATTCCACGCATGTGCAAAGCGTATTATCTCCATGGAGAGAGAAAGCAAAAAACAATTTGCACCTGACAGCATCGCTTCGAGAAAGTATGAAAGTACATTTTCAGACTGAGGGTTAGTCTTATGCAAGAAGCTAGGTACCACGTTCCATGTACAACTTCATAAAATTTCAACAATTCTTTTTACGGGGATTACCCTTTACTGAACTGTTATTAAAAAAGTTACATTTATATGTATAAAAAATCGAGTAGACATGAATTAGGAATTAAATGAAAACTTTATTCATCGTAAAAAGTTGAACATTTTTTATCAATACACAACAGTAACAGGTTTACAGTTGCCAATGGTTGATAAAAAAATATGAATGATTATAGTAGTAGACACAGTTAAACATGAAGTTATCAAAATAAATACAGTCAAGGTTTTCAGAAATAGATAATAAATTAAGTAAAATCCACTTTCAAATATTTTTTTATATATTTAAAAATAACATTTGAAAATAGCATTTGATGATTATCTGGCTGACATGGCAAAATTAAATAAATAAAAATGTTAAATTATTTGGCATGGTGATTTAAAGAGTATTTTTTATTGAAAAATTAGGCTGTGAAGAAAATAAAAAAAATAATGGAAGAGAAAAGTCACACAGAGAAGGAACATATTAAAGCTTTTAGAATGTCAAACAAGCTGAACTCGCGTGTCTCTACTGACAGCTCGTTTTTCTAAGTCAATGGATAATCACTAAATTGACCAATCAGAGAATTCGGTTTGGGGCTCGTATTAAGTTGCACTACTTTTGATACAAGAAGAGCAAATAGACATTACAGTTGAAATAATGGATAAGTAATCTTAATTCAGTTGAAAACCATAATAAATCCTACATGGAACTCACTTCACTTTCCATTTACACTTTCCAAATGTTTGTCAGGGTCAAGATAATTGATTTTTACGGAGTACGTAGTAGTGTCAGAATGCACTACTTCAACCTCCGAACGAAAAAGATCAAAAACATAATTTATTGAATCAATGCACAGTAACCAAACAGGAATTTAGAACGCTCACAGCCACTTTCGAAACGAAAGCGAAAATGCTGCATATTGAAGCAATCGTTCACATATCAAAGCTATGTGAAAAACAACGCGCTGATTAATTAAAAAAGTTAGTTAATCTGTTAATAAACCTAAATTTTATGCCCATTCTGCTGTGTGGAGATGTTTGATTAGTTATGAATATTCAATCACGTCACTGACTTTTCACAAATTTAATCTTGAAAACTCAGAAGTACAAGAACTATTTTTGATAAAAATTGTGCCATTTTTTTTTAAATTTTTGTTGTAACACATACTTTGTAATTCCGTCACCTTGAGTAAATTTATTTAATACTTTAAAATGTGACTGTAGACAAAACACGAAGAAAACAAATAAATAAATAAAAAGATGGTGAAGCTTAAGTTGCAAAAGAATAGCTTGTAGCGTTCATCAAATTCC
>CM063508.1:16383555-16413555 GCA_032207245.1 Pardosa pseudoannulata
AGCAACCAGCATAGACTCTGATCAGGAGGATATTAACCCAACTCTTTTACATAACTTACCAAATTCAGAATCATCAGATAGCACAATGAGGGGATTGAGGCCAGTGGCAATAAAAACCTACTCTTTTACAGAACTTACCGAATTCAGAATCACCAGATAGCACAATGAGGGGATTGAGGCCAGTGGCAATAAAAACCTACTCCTTTACAGAACTTACCAAATTCAGAATCACCAGATAGCACAATGAGGGGATTGAGGCCAGTGGCAATAAAAACCTACTCTTTTACAGAACTTACCAAATTCAGAATCGCCAGATAGCACAATGAGGGGATTGAGGCCAGTGGCAATAAAAACCTACTCTTTTACAGAACTTACCGAATTCAGAATCACCAGATAGCACAATGAGGGGATTGAGGCCAGTGGCAATAAATATCATGGATATTAGAATGGACCTGAAAGAAAACAATTGTTATTTAAATGTGCCCGAAAATAAACAGCATATGTTTTAAAACTGGAACCGAGAGAGTTTCGGTAGGCTTGTAACGAATTTTCGCTACATTAGATTCCCAAATACAGACTTATCTACTACCGTCAGAAAAAAAGCAACATTTGGTAGGAATAGTGAAAGCGTCCTTTTAAAGTACACTTAAACTGAGCTCCTCTTTACCTTATGGCAGGGCATTGTTTTGAGCAGGGCCCGACAAAGATACTTTTGTGCCCAGGGCACAATCCGATTTTTGTGTCCTCCATCCTTATGCAAATTTATAGCGACAAGTTATTATCATCATTACAGTCATATAAAAATTATAACCATGAATTAGCAAGCAGATTTAAGAAATTAGCATTAACGTAATATTCAAAATCAAAAACACCAAATTTTAATTTTACGTAATCATTATTATTTCTGTTTAGCCATGCTAAAAATTAAGGACTTTTAAGGACCTAGAGTCACCCACTTTTTTATTTTCTGCCTTATCATATTCACAAGCTCTGTGGTGCAGAAAATAAATTTTAATAATAGAATTAAAAATAATTTAAATTGATGAGATTATTTAATGGTTTATAGTGGTATCTTGCTAATAATCTGTCTTATAAATATGCAATAACCCATAGGATAAAAAGAGCACCAGGTTTGTTGAGGGAATTAATTATCAGGTAAATAACAGTAAAATTAAAGCAAATGGGAAACAATATAGTTCATGACAAGCACAATTACCTCTTACAATAATTTATTAAAACTTAACAAAAGGGGAATTGTGCTTGTGGATTAAAAATTATACTGAAGAAGTTCAAATGAACAAGATATCACGAGGGAAAGGAAATTACTACAATGACATTGACATAAAATTCAACTGTTTTGCACAAAATAATGTCAAAGATATTGATTGAAATTTATCAGGACTAAATATTTAGCAGGTAAAATTTAAGCACAGAAATTGATATCAACGACTGCAAAATATAATAACTACATTATAAAATGATAAAAGTAAAAAATTATAAATTTCACCAAGAGATGAATACAAGATATGCATACAAAATGCATACAAAAAGCATCAGCTAAAGCAGTAGTAATATACAGCTGGCATAAGAAAAAAAAGTCTCAAGTAAGCAGCAATATATAACAATTAGTGCATTAGTAAATTAATACAATTAGTAAATTTTCGTGCCCCCTAAAATTTTCATGCCGAGGGCATGTGCCCCAAGTGCCCATGTGATAATCAGGCCCCGGTTTTGAGTAGAATGGGATGTTGAATAGCAGGGCCGTAACTAGGGCGTGGCAAAGGTGGCATTTGACACGGGCACATCAGTCATAAGTGCGCCTCACGATAAGGAAATGGATTCCGAAACAGAACGATTTGTCCGGAGTAGAAGTAAGGAAAAGTTCAAAAATAATTTTTTATTATAAATCCAATGTGTTTAAAATTAAAAAAAAATATTTTTTTAATGGTCCTAGAGACTAAACTTGTTATCGATTCTTACCTAACACACCTAATATGCCTTGCCTTAATATTAATCGCAGTATTCGTTTCAAAATTTGAATTTATTAAAGTTACTAAAACTAAATTAAGCCCTTTGCACTGGAGGGCTCCGGAGTGGAGCCATTTAAAATTTGTCTTCAAACTCCAGGGCTCCGGTACAGAGAGAATGCAGATAATTTTTTTTATCATAAGAACAAAAACAAATCGTAAAACTGATTATTTTGCATTGTCTCCGTAGCGGAGCTCTCGCGTTTGAAGACAAATTTTAAATGGCTCCACTCCGGAGCCCTCGAATGCAGAGGGTTAGATTTTGAAATTTGCCAATTTTTTTATGAACATTCAGAGCACAAATAAAAAATGCCTTGCCTTTATATTAATCCGAGTATTCGTTTCAAATTTTGAATTTATTAAAGCTACTAAAACTAAATTTAGCCCTTTGCACTCGAGGGTCCCGGAGCGGAGCCATTTAAAATTTGACTTCAAACTCCAAGGCTCCGGTACGGAGACAATGCAGATAATTTTTTTTATCATAAGAACAAAAACAAGTAGTAAAAACTAATTATTTTGCATTGTCTCCGTAGCGGAGCCCTCGCGTTTGAAGACAAATTTTAAATGACTCCGCTCCGGAGCCCTCGAATGCAGAGGGTTAGATTTTGAAATTTGCCAATTTTTTTATGAACATTCAGAGCACAAATAAAAAATGCCTTGCCTTTATATTAATCCGAGTATTCGTTTCAAATTTTGAATTTATTAAAGCTACTAAAACTAAATTTAGCCCTTTGCACTCGAGGGTCCCGGAGCGGAGCCATTTAAAATTTGACTTCAAACTCCAAGGCTCCGGTACGGAGACAATGCAGATATTTTTTTTTTCATGAAACAAAAACAAATAGTAAAAACTAATTATTTTGCATTGTCTCCGTAGTGGAGCCCTCGCGTTTGAAGACAAATTTTAAACGGCTATCCGGAGCACTCGAATGCAGAGTTAGATTTTGAAATTTGCCAATTTTTTATGAACATTCAGCACAAATAAAAATGCCTTGCAGTTAATATTAATCCGAGTATTCGTTTCAAATTTTGAATTTATTAAAGCTACTAAAACTAAATTTAGCCCTTTGCACTCGAGGGTCCCGGAGCGGAGCCATTTAAAATTTGACTTCAAACTCCAAGGCTCCGGTACGGAGACAATGCAGATAATTTTTTTTATCATAAGAACAAAAACAAGTAGTAAAAACTAATTATTTTGCATTGTCTCCGTAGCGGAGCCCTCGCGTTTGAAGACAATAAACGGCTCCGCTCCGGAGCACTCGAATGCAAAGGGTTAGATTTTGAAATTTGCCAATTTTTTATGAACATTCAGTGCACAATAAAATGCCTTGCGTTAATATTAATTCAAGTATTCGTTTCAAATTTTGAATTTATTAAAGTTACTAAAACTAAATTTAGCCCTTTGCACTCGAGGGCTCAGCAGAGCCATTTAAATTTGACTTCAAACTCCAAGGCTCCTACGGAGACAAATCGATAATCGTAAGAACAAAAAAAGTAAAAAACTAATTATTTTGCATTGTCTCCGT
The DNA here is from genome assembly GCA_032207245.1 of Pardosa pseudoannulata. Taxonomy (NCBI): domain Eukaryota; kingdom Metazoa; phylum Arthropoda; class Arachnida; order Araneae; family Lycosidae; genus Pardosa; species Pardosa pseudoannulata. The sequence goes on from CM063508.1 coordinate 16,387,106, forward strand.
AGCGGAGCCCTCGTGTTTGAAGACAAATTTTAAACGGCTCCGCCTCCGGAGCACTATGCAAACTTAGATTTTGAAATTTGCCAAATTTTTTTGAAAATTCCGCACAAATAAAAATGCCTTGCGTTAATATTAATTCAAGTATTCGTTTCAATTTTGAATTTATTAAAGTTACTAAAACTAAATTAAGCCCTTTGCACTCGAGGGCTCCGGAACGCAGCCATTTAAAATTTGTCTTCAAACTCCAGGGCTCCGGTACAGAGAGAATGCAGATAATTTTTTTTTATATAAGAACAAAAACAAGTAGTAAAAAACTAATTATTTTGCATTTTCTCCGTAGCGAGTTTGCAGACAAATTTTAAACGGCTCCGCTCCGAAGCATCGAATTCAAAGGGTTAGATTTTGAAATTTGCCAATTTTTTCATGAACATTCAGCGCACAAATAAAAAATGCCTTGCGTTAATATTAATTAGTATTCGTTTCAAATTTTGAATTTATTAAAGTTACTAAAACTAAATTTAGCCCTTTGCACTCGAGGGCTCAAAGAGATTTAAAATTTGACTTCAAACTCCAAGGCTGGTACGGAGACAATGCGATATTTTTTTTTATCTGAACAAAAACGAGTAAAAACTAATTATTTTGCATTTTCTCCGTAGCGGGTTTGCAGACAAATTTTAAACGGCTCCGCTCTGGAGCCCTCGAGTGCAAATTAGATTTTGAAATTTGCCAATTTTTTATGAACATTCAGCGCACAAATAAAAAATTAACCCATATCGGACCGCTGTCCTATAAATAGGACAGCAAATAAAACTCCATTTAATAGTAAAGTTATAAATATTTTTTGAGTTTATTTTCTTTTAACACCTATAAAATAAACTCACTTTAGTATAGAAACTTAAAAAAAAGAAGAAACCAAATTTTATTGTATTGTAAAATTTATTTTCAGCAACCCTTAAAAATTGTTATTTTATAATCTTTAATTTTATATTTATTATTATTATATTTTTTAAACATTGTGGAGGTTACTTGTAATTTAAATATAGCGCTAATAATATAGATCAAAATTTTTGTCCAAAAAAATATTTTGCACGTGTATTTTATAAGTATAAACAAGGTGTCCTAAAATTAGGACAACGGTCCAATCCCGATTATTTTTCCTCGAATTCGCTATTGCACTCCTTGCGCACATTCTTTTCTTATCTTTCAATAAAAACCAGTTCAAACACCTGTTCCCACACCTGGACTCAACAAAGGGTATATAGATGGCTATTGTATTCAGGAAAACTAGGGATTGCAAGATAAACTTGTTATTACTTTCACGCTAAGCTGATATTTTTATAGTGTTTAGTGCTACGTGCAGCTCTATATTTTTCTGCTAAGAATTTGGATACTTTACTCCGCATTTTGCTTCTGTAAAAATGCCACGGAAATTTTTAACAGCCCAAGAGGCTCTCGAATATATGAATTCTTTAAGTGATGAGGAAATTGAGGATCCGGAAATTATTATTATTCCTCCTAATCCAGATTCTGTTAGTGATGAAGAAGAGATAGATGATTCAACGACAAAATGTGAAATGCCAGTAATGTGTGATGGAATTAAAATTCAAGATACCGCTGGAACTATTGAAATTTTATCAGATGAATCTAAAGAATGTCATCTTGCACCGAAAAAACCCCAGTGGGTAAAACGGGAACCGAAATTTGAATTATCGAGTGATTCAATTTCTACACGAGATTATGAAAACATTATAAGCATGGTTACAGGAAAATCTCCAGTTGAACTCTTCCACATGATGGTTGATGATATGATATCTCATACTGTAATAGAAACGAATCGGTATGCAGCCCAAAAAAACTGCCATTCTTTTAGCATTACAGGAACAGAACTCAAGCAATTTCTAGGAGTTATGTTCTTTAGTGGGTATCATATTTTACCACGCGAAAAAATGTACTGGGAAAATGCACCAGACACTGGTACTACATTAGTGAGCAACGCTATGTCGAGAAAAAGGTATTCTGAAATCAAGCACTTTATTCATTTTAATGATAATTCTTCAATTAATCCACAAGATCGTTATTATAAAATTCGACCACTTTATGACAAACTCAACATAGCCTTGAAGCAGTTTGGTATATTTTCAGAAAATCTCACCGTCGATGAAAGAATGGTCAGATATTTTGGAAGGCACAGTTGCAAGATGTTTATGAAAAACAAACCTGTAAAATTTGGATATAAATTATGGATGTTAACATCGTACAACGGATATCCTTTTTCTATTATCCCTTACCAAGGAGCTACAGAAAAGAGTATGGAGCCTCTTTCTCAACGTGTGGTGGAAAATTTGCTTTCTGCTGTGAAAAATCCGAAACTTCACCGAGTGTATATGGATAACTTTTTTACTTCCCATGGACTATTTGTTCGCTTGAAGGAAAAAGGTTTCTGTGCTACCGGAACTGTCCGTGATAATCGGATGGCGAAATGTCCATTGCCACCTTTGAAACAGTTTGCTAAAACAGAAAGAGGTTGTTCAAACGCATGTTTTGATGCAGTCAATGCAATAGCCGCAGTTCGTTGGAACGATAACCGTGTGGTATCTTTGCTGACAAATTTTGAGGAAACGAAAGTAAAAAGCAAAGTAGAGCGCAGAGTAAAAGGTGGTAGGAAAGAAATTAATATTCCTTTTTGTGTCACGTCCTACAATAAATATAAAAATGGTGTAGATTTATTCGACGCGCATGTGGAAACATATTTTGCCTCCATACAGGGAAAAAAATGGTACTGGCAACTTTTCATAAACTCTTTTGAAACGGCTCTTATTGCGGCCTGGAAAATTTCAAAACTGTTCTGCCCTGATGAAGCACAAGGCCTCTTGGAGTTCAGAAGATCTGTCACAATTAGTTATTTAGGTGTAACAATTTCAAGGAATAATATCAGGCAACGTGGTCTTATTCAAAGTAACAGAGAGCTCCTAAGTCTGAACAATGAACATGTATTGATGAAAAACCCAGAGGGACGACAAAGAAGATGCCAGTTCAAGAACTGCAAGAAAAAACCAACCACTGTGTGCTCTAAATGTAATGTTGGACTTTGCCTGGAATGTTTTCCTAAATTTCACCTATGAATAAGCTTAATGAAATGTAAGTCATATTTCTTAAATTTTAGTAGTGTATTGGACCGTTGTCCTATTTATAGGACAGCTAATATCTTTAACAATTAAAAATATTTTTTCAAAATTTTGGTTTAATATGCTTAGTTACTCCATATTAATGATATGGATAAAGTTTTAAAAGATTTCAGAAATATTTAGTTGGTGTGGTCCCAATATGGGGTTAATATTATTTCAAGTATTCGTTTCAAATTTTGAATTTATTAAAGTTACTAAAACTAAATTTAGCCCTTTGCACTCGAGGGTCCGGAGCAGAGCCATTTAAAATTTGACTTCAAACTCCAAGGCTCCGGTACGGAGACAATGCAGATATTTTTTTTATCGTAAGAACAAAAAAAGTAGTAAAAACTAATTATTTTGCATTGTCTCCGTAGCGGAACCTCGCGTTTGAAGACAAATTTTTAAACGGCTCCGCTCCGGAGCACTCGAATGCAAAGGGTTAGATTTTGAAATTTGCCAATTTTTTTATGAACATTCAGCGCACAAATAAAAAATGCCTTGCGTTAATATTAATTTCAAGTATTCGTTTCAAATTTTGAATTTATTAAAGTTACTAAAACTAAATTAAGCCCATTTGCACTCGAGGGCTCCGGAGCAGGAGCCATTTAAAATTTGACTTCAAACTCCAAGGCTCCGGTACGGAGACAATGCAGATTTTTTTTTTATCGTTAAGAACAAAAACAAGTAGTAAAAACTAATTATTTTGCATTGTCTCCGTAGCGGAACCCTCGCGTTTGAAGACAAATTTTTAAACGGCTCCGCTCCGGAGCACTCGAATGCAAAGGGTTAGATTTTGAAAATTTGCCAATTTTTTTATGAACATTCAGAGCACAAATAAAAAATGCCTTGCCTTTATATTAATTCAAGTATTCGTTTCAAAATTTTGAATTTATTAAAGTTACTAAAACTAAATTTAAGCCATTTGCACTCGAGGGCTCTGGAGCGGAGCCATTTAAAATTTGACTTCAAACTCGAGGGCTCCGCTACGGAGACAATGCAGATATTTTTTTTATCATAAGAACAAAACAAGTAGTAAAAACTAATTATTTTGCATTGTCTCCGTAGCGGAACCCTCGCGTTTGAAGACAAATTTTAAACGGCTCCGCTCCGGAGCACTCGAATGCAAAGGGTTAGATTTTGAAATTTGCCAATTTTTTATGAACATTCAGAGCACAAATAAAAAATGCCTTGCCTTTATATTAATCCGAGTATTCGTTTCAAATTTTGAATTTATTAAAGCTACTAAAACTAAATTTAGCCCTTTGCACTCGAGGGTCCCGGAGCGGAGCCATTTAAAATTTGACTTCAAACTCCAAGGCTCCGGTACGGAGACAATGCAGATAATTTTTTTTATCATAAGAACAAAAACAAGTAGTAAAAACTAATTATTTTGCATTGTCTCCGTAGCGGAGCCTCGCGTTTGAAGACAAATTTTAAACGGCTCCGTCCGGAGCACTCGAATGCAGAGGGTTAGATTTTGAAATTTGCCAATTTTTTTATGAACATTCAGAGCACAAATAAAAAATGCCTTGCCTTTATATTAATCCGAGTATTCGTTTCAAATTTTGAATTTATTAAAGCTACTAAAACTAAATTTAGCCCTTTGCACTCGAGGGTCCCGGAGCGAGCCATTTAAAATTTGTCTTCAAACTCAAGGCTTCGCTATGGAGACAATGCAGATAATTTTTTTTATCATAAGAACAAAAACAAGTAGTAAAAACTAATTATTTTGCATTGTCTCCGTAGCGGAGCCCTCGCGTTTGAAGACAAATTTTAAATGACTCCGCTCCGGAGCCCTCGAATGCAAACGGTTAGATTTTGAAATTTGCCAATTTTTTATGAACATTCAGCGCACAAATAAAAAATGCTTTGCGTTAATATTAATCAAAGTATTCGTTTCAAATTTTGAATTTATTAAAGTTATTAAAACTAAATTTAGCCCTTTGCACTCGAGGGCTCCGGAGCGGAGCCATTTAAAATTTGACTTCAAACTCCAAGGCTTCGGTAAAGAGACAATGCAGATAATTTTTTTTATCGTAAGAACAAAAACAAGTAGTAAAAACTAATTATTTTGCATTGTCTCCGTAGCGGAGCCCTCGCGTTTGAAGACAAATTTTAAACGGCTCCGCTCCGGAGCACTCGAATGCAAAGGGTTAGATTTTGAAATTTGCCAATTTTTTATGAACATTCAACGCACAAATAAAAAATATTTCCCTTAAATAAATTTTCAGTTGTTTATTAGCAAAATAATACCCTCAGAGTGTTCAAAAATATTTTTAAACATTAGTAATATAACAATAGAAGAAAAATTTTTAAATTAATGTACTAGTAACACTTTAAGAAACAACAAAATATTTGAGTTCATTCTGAATACATGATATAGAAAAAAAACACCTGTTTACATATTTTCTCACTATACATGGTAATAGAAGCTGTCCAAATTTTTTTTTTTTTTTTTTTTTTTTTTTTAAGCAAAGTTCTTGATTGAATTTCATTGGTCCGCAACAGCCAATCCAGTCTGTCCAGTTTTTTTCTTTTTCTTTTTTTTTCTTTAAGCAAAGTTCTTGATTGAATTTCATTGGTCCGCAACAGCCAATCCAGTCTGTCCACTTTTTTTCTTTTTCTTTTTTTTTTCTTTAAGCAAAGTTCTTGATTGAATTTCATTGGTCCGCAACAGCCAATCCAGTCTGTCCAGTTTTTTTCTTTTTCTTTTTTTTCTTTAAGCAAAGTTCTTGATTGAATTTCATTGGTCCGCAACAGCCAATCCAGTCTGTCCAGTTTTTTTCTTTTTTTTTCTTTAAGCAAAGTTCTTGATTGAATTTCATTGGTCCGCAACAGCCAATCCTTTTTTCACCTTGACTAGAACTGAATCCCTAACTTGAAAAAATGCACAAACTTAATCTCTGCTCGCTCACCCTCTCGAGGGCTCTTCCTATCTAAGCTCAAATTCTATTGGCTCAAATTGGACCTAGCTATCGGCTGGATCCGCTCTCTCGCAAACGCTAGGAAGCTTGTTCTCGCTCTAATTCTTAAAAATATTATTCTTTAATTATCTATGCTAATTCTAACCTTAACGTGTTTAGATTTAAACTTTAATATGTGTACTTGTCATCTCTAATTGTACTATTCGTGTTTTTCTCCTTCACTGAACTCATGAACCTTATCTTTAATTTTAAACTATTAATTCAAATTTTAAAGCTAGTATCTTGGTCCTTATTATCGTGTTGCAATTTTCTGTTATTTTTCACCACCATGCACTACCGTACTTCAGACATAAAGGACTTGGCCCAGGAAGGTCAGAATAGAGAGCTCATGTGAGATGTCCTGTGAGTTGTGAGATGACCAGTTTTTTTCCACGGGCTCTAAAAGGGCCTGCTGAATAGAAGAATGCGGACACTCAGAAAAGTCTCAATCATTCTGAGAAATTCATTAGGGTGCAAGTGTCTCCGGTGTCAGTTTCTATGGCACACCGAAGGGAGAGTCTCGCACGACAAGAATCTTTCGAGGACAGAACAAATAAATCCAATCTTTACCATGGTATAGAACTCAAACACGTTAGTGTACATTAGTATATATGTAATCCACTGAATAATGTTAATACCTTTATATTACAACAACCACTTACTATCACAGTTTACGGTTAAGAGCTCGAACATTGAATATTTAATACATATATACTTTTGAACCAAATGTTGCTTACAAACCCTCAAAAATATTTAATATACTTTTTTGATATAGATTAGGAAAAACAACTACAAAAATTAGCCGAAATCACATGTTGTCGGATCTTAAAACCTTATATGGCGGACGACATTCCAATATTTTGTTTTTACTATATTGTTTTTATGTCGGTTTAAATGACAATTATTATAATAAAATACGTTAAAACCATTTCTAATAAACAGATAATTTTTAGATTTTAATAATCTTTGAAACTACCATTGATCTTAAAGGTAACTAAAACTTTTACTCCAGAATAGAGCTGATAAAAGCACGTATTAAGTTCAATAGCTTATCATAATTCACAAAGACACTCTCAAGGTAAGAAGATATTTTATTTGTTAAAATTTATTATGTGCTCATGTAAAACATTTTCTACAAGAGTAAAATAAAGTCCATCATACATTAAAGAAATGTTACTTTGAATATGTCATGTATGTGTACATTAGTGTACATGTAAAACTATGTGTACGTTATGTGTACATAAGTATATATGTATGAATACTATTAAGACATTTATATTATAATCACCATCGCTTCTATCACTTAATGGACGGTCAAAATTTACGGTCATGAGTTCTAACATTAAATATTTAACCCCTTCTCGGTTTTTCACGAGCTGAATTCGAGCAAGCGAAATGTACCATCGTGACTCATCCCGAGTGTAGCTCAGGCACTGTGAAATTTTACACTGTGCAATCAGTCTTTCCCGGATTATTTCACATATGCTTTTTATGGTTTCGAATGCTTTTGTTTACTTTTCTGGCTACTAGATTATTTACTACTCAAAGAGAGACAATAGAGGGAAGAAGGTAAGGAGAGAAACAAGGTTCTACTGTCCAGATTGCGATGTTGGACTCTGTGCAGTACCGTGTTTTCGATTGTATCATACACGACCAAATTTTGATTAATAATTTCATTATCATTTATGTAAATGCATAGGATTTAAATTTAATTTGATTCAAGATAAAAGATAGGTATTCTAAGCTTTATATTTATAGCTAGTGTGAATTAACTTCAAAGTCTAATGATATCTGACACACAGAAAGCCAACAATACAGATACATTACTCATTTAATTAAATTGATTATTTTACATTAATTGTTAGGTAATTTTGTATGCGAATGATGCTATTATGCATAAAAAAGCTATGTATGTATGAAAATAAGAATAAAATAATTGACATATTTTGACCCATAATCCTGAAATAAAATGAACATGGAAGGGGTTAATAAATCTATACTTTTGAACCAAATATTGCCAGCGAACTCTTAAAAAGTTTAATATATGTTTTCATAAAGATTGGGATAAACAACTACAGAAATTAGTCGAATTCACATTCTGTCGGATCGTAAACCTTTATGTGGAGCAGACGACATTCCAATGTTTTGTTTTTACCGTGTTGTTTATACGTCGGTTTAAATGATAATTATTATAATGAAATGGGCTGAAATCATTTATAATAAACAAACAATTTTTAGGTTTTAATAACCTTTGAAATTATCGTATATCTTAAAGGTAACTAAAACTTTTACTCCGGAATAGAGCTGATAAAAGCACGTATTAAGTTGAGTAACTTATCATAAATTTCACAAATACACTCTCAAGGTAAGCATATTTTAATTGCTAAAATTTATTACGTGATCATGTAAAACGTTTTTTATAAGAAAGAACCAATGGCTCCCTTATACAGAAAAGAAATGTTACTTTGAATATGTCGTGTATGTGTACATTAGTACATATGTAATGCACGGAATACTGTTAATACGCTTATATTACAACCACCATCGATTCTTTCCACTTAATGGTAGGTCACAGTTTACGGTCATGAGCTCGAACATTAAATATTTATTAAATCTATACTTTTGAACCAAATGTTGCTCACAAACTCTTAAAAAAGCTTAATATATTTTTTCATACAGATTGGTATAAAAAACATTGAAAAAGTAGCCGAAGTCATATTTTGTCGGATCTTAAAACCTTATGTGGCGGACGACATTCCAATATTCTGTTCTAACTGTGTTTTTTATATCAGATTAAATGACAATTATAATAATGAAATATGTTGAAGCCAGTTCTAATAAACAAACAATTTTTAGCTTTAAATAACCTTTGAAACTACCATATATCTTAAAGGTAACTAAAATTTTTACCCCAGAATAGAGCTGATAAAACCATGTATCAAGTTAAGAAGCTTATCATAATTTCCAAAGACACTCTCAAGGCAAGCAGATATTTTAATAGTTAAAATTTTTTATGTGCTCATGTGAAACATTTTCTGTAAGAAGGCAATAAAGCATCCATCATACAGTAAAGAAATGTTACTTTGTCGTGTATGTGTACATTACTATATATGTAAAGCACCTAATACTGTTAATATGTTTATATTACAACCACCATCGCTTCTTATCACTTAACAGTACGGTCACAGATTGCGGTTATTAATTCAAACATTAAATATTTAATAAATCTATACTTCTGAACCAGATGTTGCTTACTAACTCTCAAAACAAGTTTAGTGTATTTTTTCCTACAGATTGGGATAAACAACTACAAAAATTAGTCAAATTCACATTCTGTCAGATCTTAAAACCTTATGTGGAGTACAACATTCCATTATTTTGCTTTTACTGTGTTGTTTTTAGGCCAGTTTAAATGACAATTATAATCAAATATGTTAAAACCTGTTCTAATAAACAAACAATTTTTAGCTTTAAATAACCTTTGGAACTACCATTGATCATAAAGGTAACTAAAACTTTTACTCCGGAATAGAGCTGATAAAAGCACGTATCAAGTTCAATAGCTTATCACAATTCACAAAGACACTCAACGTAAGCAGATATTTTAATTGCTAAAATTTATTATGTGCTCATGTAAAATATTTTCTATAAGAAAGAATAATACAGAACCCCATTATACAGAAAAGAAGTATTACTTTGATTATGTCGTGTATGTGTACACCAGTATGTATGTAACGTACCGAATACTGCTAATAAGTTTATATTACTACCACCATTGATTCTTATCACTTAACGGTACAGTCACAGTTTACGGCCATGAGCTCGAACATTCAATATTTAATAAATCTCTACTTTTGAAGCAAATGTTGCCTACAAACTCCTAAAAAAGTTTAATATATTTTTTCATAAAAATTGAAATAAACAACTACAAAAATTAGCCGAATTCACAGTCTGTCGGATCTTAAAACCTTATGTAGCAGACGACATTCCAATATTTTGTTTTTATGTCAGTTTAAATGACAATTATAATAATGTGTTAAAACCAGTTCTAATAAACAAAAAATTTTTAGCACTTAATAACCTTTGAAATTATCATATATCTTAAAGGTAACTAAAATTTTTACTCCAGAATAGAGCTGATAAAAGCACGTATCAAGTTCAATAGCTTATCATAATTTCCAAAGACACTTTCAAGGTAAGCAGAGATTTTAATTGCTAAATATATTATGTGCTCATGTAAAACGGTTTCTATAAGATGGAAATAACGGTACCATTATACAGAAAAGAAATGTTACTTTGAATATGTCGTGTATGTGTACATTAGTACATATGTAACGCACGGAATACTGTTAATACGCTTATATTACAACCACCATCGATTCTTTCCACTTAATGGTAGGTCACAGTTTACGGTCATGAGCTCGAACATTAAATATTTATTAAATCTATACTTTTGAACCAAATGTTGCTCACAAACTCTTAAAAAAGCTTAATATATTTTTTCATACAGATTGGTATAAAAAACATTGAAAAAGTAGCCGAATTCATATTTTGTCGGATCTTAAAACCTTATGTGGCGGACGACATTCCAATATTCTGTTCTAACTGTGTTTTTTATATCAGATTAAATGACAATTATAATAATGAAATATGTTGAAGCCAGTTCTAATAAACAAACAATTTTTAGCTTTAAATAACCTTTGAAACTACCATATATCTTAAAGGTAACTAAAATTTTTACCCCAGAATAGAGCTGATAAAAGCATGTATCAAGTTAAGAAGCTTATCATAACTTCCAAAGACACTCTCAAGGCAAGCAGATATTTTAATAGTTAAAATTTTTATGTACTCATGTGAAACATTTTCTGTAAGAAGGCAATAAAGCATCCATCATACAGTAAAGAAATGTTACTTTGAATATATCATGTATGTGTACATTAGGGTACATGTAACTATGTGTACATTAGTATATATGTATGAATACTATTAATATGTTTATATTACAACCACCATCGCTTCTTATCACTTAACAGTACGGTCACAGATTGCCGTTATGAGTTTGAACATTAAATATTTATTAAATCTATACTTCTGAACCAGATGTTGCTTACTAACTCTCAAAAACAAGTTTAGTATATTTTTTCCTACAGATTGGGATAAAACAACTACAAACATTAGTTCAATTCACATTCTATCGGATCTTAAAACCTTATGTGGCTCACAACGTTCCATTATTTTGCTTTTACTGTGTTGTTTTTATGTCAGTTTAAATGACAATTATTATAATCGAAAATGTTAAAACCTATTCTAATAAACAAACGATTTTTAGCTTTAAATAACCTTTGGAACTACCATTAATCATAACGGAACTAAAACTTTTACTCCGGAATAGAGCTGATAAAAGCACGTATCAAGTTCAATAGCTTATCACAATTCATAAAGACACTCAACGTAAGCAGATATTTTAATTGCTAAAATTTATTATGTGCTCGTGTAAAACGTTTTCTATAAGAAGGAATTATACAGAACCCCATTATACAGGAAGGAAGTGTTACTTTGATTATGTCGTGTATGTGTACATTAGTACATAACGCACAGAATACTGGTAATACGCTTATATTACAACCACCATCGTTTTTTTCCAATTAATGGTACGGTCACAGTTTACGGTCATGAGCTCGAACATTCAATATTTAATAAATCTATACTTTTGAACCCAACGTTCGCTACAAACTCCTAAAAAAGTTTTATATATTTTTTCATAAAGATTGAAATAAACAACTACAAAAATTAAAAGAATTCACAGTCTGTCGAATCTTAAAACCTTATGTAGCGGACGACATTCCAATATTTTGTTTTTATGTCAGTATGAATAACAATTATAATAATGAAATGTGTTGAAACCAGTTCTAATAAACGAACAATTTTTAGCATTTAATAACCTTTGAAACTACCATATATCTTAAAAGTAACTAAAATTTTTACTCCAGAACAGACCTGATAAAAGCACTTATCAAGTTCAATAGCTTATCATAATTTCGAAAAACACTTTTAAGGTAAGCAGCGATTTTAATTGCTAAAATTTATTATGTGCTCATATAAAATATTTTCTATAACAGGTAAATAATGGTCCCATTTTGCAGAAAAGAAATGTTACTTTGAATATATCTGTATGTGTACATTAGTATGCATGTAACTATGTGTGCATTATGTGTACATCACTATACATGCAACTATGTGTGCATTATGTGTACATTAGTATATATGTATGAATACTGTTAATACGTTTATATTATAAACACCATCGCTTCTATCACTTAAAAGTACGGTCACAGATTGCCGTTATGAATTCGAACATTAAGTATTTAATAAATCTATACTTTTAAACCAAATGTTTCTAGCGAAATCTCAAAAAAGTTTAATATATTTTTTTTAATAAAGATTGGGGTAAACAAACAAAAATTAGTCAAATCTTAAATCCTTATGCGGCCGACGCTATTCCAATGTTCTGTTTTTACTGCATTGTTTATATGTCAGTTTAAATGAAAATTATAATAATCAAATATGTTGACACCAGTTCTAATAAACAAAACATTTTTAGCTTTAATAACCTTTGAAACTACCATTGATCTTAAAGGTAACTAAAACTTTTACTCCGGAATAGAGCTAATAAAAGCACGTATCAAGTTCAATAGCTTATCATAAACCGGAAAGACACTCTCAAGGTAAGCAGATTCTTTAATTGCAAAAATTTATTATGTGCTCATGTAAAACATTTGCTATAAGAAGAAAATAATGTCTCTATTATACAGAAAAGATATGTTACTTTCAATATGTTGTAATTATTCAAAATCATTGATTGTACGAGATTTAACATCTTACTATACATACGTTTAACTGACAGGCAAGTTATTGACTGTAAGAGGATTTAACATCTTACTATACATAACTACATACAAATACATGAATATGTAATATATCACCTCTAAAATAGATATCTAAATTTCTCCTTTTTCACCATCTCATTTCTTAAGGCCTAATTTGCCAGCCACAAAATGTCAGATACAGGACTGTTCTCCGACTTAATTGTTTTTTTTTTACCCATTTCTCAGAATTAATACTAGAATAAATGCTAATTTTCTTTGCACTGATCACAATATTAACCTCTTTTATTAAAATGGTTTCGCTTCTTTAACGAAATTGCTGCTTGTGTGTTTTCGAGCCAGCTTAAATGATGAAGATTCACTATTGCTTCTCAAAACTCGCTGAACAATCTCTAGTCTCGTGGATATAAATTCAAGTGGTTCTCGCTCTTAGGTTCGACATTCGCGAAAGAATTGTTTTATTCTAGTAGCATTCGATTGAGATAAGTTACCATTACAAACGTTTTCTTGCTTTTATAACCTCGATAAATTTTTAGTTCTACAACGTTGGACTTGTGTTTTTGATAGATACACGACTGCATTTAGATCAGGAGTTCCTTTTCGCCATTAAGGCTGGGCAAACTAAACAACAGAAGTTAATCTTAAGTGTAATTGGTGAACAATTCTTTCCCTCGTTACAGATACTCAGAGCCGAAACAAAGGCGTGGGGAAAGGTACTATTTCCAAGCATCAGTATTAGGGGCGCCGCACCGTGAGGAAAATGGGGTCCGAAAGAGGATGATTCGCCCTAAGTAGAAAAAAGGCAAAGGTGAAAAATAATTTTTTAACTATAAAATCTAATATTTAAAAATTATTTTTTATCAAATTTTTTATTTTTTAAATTGTTTCTCGAAACTAATCTTGTTATAAATTCGTATAAAATATTTAACAAACACCTCTTTAAAATAAATTTGTGTATTCGTTTTAAATTTTGGGCATATTAGAAAACATACTATAAAAAAATAGAATAAGACTAACAAAATCATAAAATTAACATTTGTAAATTGAAAATAATTATAACAGAAGGGTATGCCACATACTAAATTAAAATAGAATGAAGTAAGAAAAATAATAAAATCAATATTCCTAAATGAAAAATAAACAGCACAATTAACAAAATAGAGAACTATGTACTATATAAATTAGAATAAAAGTAACACAAATCATTGAATCGACTTTTCTGTTGAAATTGAAAATAAATAGCACAATTATCAGAATAAAAAGTCGTCTAGTATATAAGCATACGAGAAAAGTAACAAAAATCACGTAATTCACATTTCTAAATTGAAAATAAACAACACGATTAATAGGACAGGAAACAATATCTATATAAAAATAGAATGAATTAACAAGATAAGAATCTGTATTCCTAAATTGAAAATAAGAACACAATAAAAGAGAAAATAATTTACTATTACAACAGAACAGCAGTAAAAATATCCTGAAATCAATATTTGTAAATTGAAAATAAACAACAAAAATAACAGAACGGTACACCATTTACTGAATAAAAATAGAATGAAATAACAAAAATAATAGAATTAATAGTCCTTAATTAAAAATAAGAAACGCAATTGGAATACTAGAAAACAACATACTACAAAAATAGAATAAAACTAACAAAATCATAAAATTAACATTTGTAAATTGAAAATAATTAGCAAAACTAACAGAAGGGTATACCACATACTAAATTAAAATAGAATGAAGTAAGAAAAATAATAAAATCAATATTCTAAATTTAAAAAAAAAACAATTAACAAAATAGAAAACCATGTACTATATAAATTAGAATAAAAGTAACACAAATCATTGATTCAACACTTCTGTTGAAATTGAAAATAAATAGCATAATTGTCAGAATAGAAAGCCATCTAGGATATAAGCACAAGAGAAAAATAACAAAAATAATTTAATTAACATTCCTAAATTGAAAATAAACAACACGATTAATAGGACAGGAAACCCTATACTATATAAAAATATAATGAATTAACAAGATTATAAGAATCTGTAATTCTAAATTTAAAATAAGGAACAAAATTAACAAATTAGAAAACAATTTACTATTACAATAGAACAGCATTAAAAAAATCCTGTAATGAATATTTGTAGATTGAAAATAACCGACAAAATTAACAGAACGGTATACAATATACTGAATAAAAATAGAATGGAATATCAAAAATAATAGAATTAATTGTCCTTAATTAAAAATAAGCAATGGAATTGGCATATTAGAAAACAACATATTATAAAAAAATAGAATAAACCTAACAAAATCATAAAATTAACATTTGTAAATTGAAAATAATTAGCAAAACTAGCAGAAGGGTATACCACATACTAAATTAAAATAGAATGAAGTAAGAAAAATAATAAAATCAATATTGCTAAATTAAAACTAAACAGCACAATTAACAAAATAGAAAACCATGTACTATATAAATTAGAATAATAGTAACACAAATCATTGAATCAATGTTTCTGTTGAAATTGAAGATAAATAGCACAATATTCAGAACAGAAAGCTACCTAGGATATAAACATCCAAAAAGTAACAAAAATCATGTATTTAACATTCCTAAATTGAAAATAAACAACACGATTAATAGGACAGGAAACTATATACTATATAAAATTAGAATGAATTAACAAGATTATAAGAATCTGTATTCTTAAATTGAAAATAAGAAAAACAACAAAATAGAAACAATTTAATATTACAACAGAACAGCAGTAAAAAAATCCTGAAATCAATATTTGTAAATTGAAAATAAACAACGAAATTAGCAGAACGCTACACCATATACTGAATAAAAATAGAATGAAATAACAAAAATAATAAATCAATAGTCCTTAATTAAAAATAAGCAACGCAATTGGCATACTAGAAAACAATATACTATATAAAATAGAATAAATCTAACAAAATCATAAAATTAACATTTGTAAATTGAAAATAATTAGCAAAATAATCAGAAGGGTGTACCACATACAAAATTAAAATAGAATGAAGTAAGAAAAATAATAAAATCAATATTCCTAAATTAAAAATAAACAGCACAATTAACAAAATAGAAAACCATGTACTATATAAATTAGAATAAAAGTAACACAAATCATTGAATCAACGTTTCTGTTGAAACTGAAAATAAATAGCACAATTATCAGAATAGAAAGCCATCTAGTACATAAGCATACGAGAAAAGTAACAAAAATCATGTAATTAACATGCCTAAATTGACAATAAACAACACGATTAATAGGACAGGTAAGAAGACAAAAAAGTAAGCAGAACAATGCTTTCTTTTATTTCATTTGGGGCCCTAATTAGGAATTTTTAATGAATTTTATATGGGACTCTTTAACGTCTCTCGAAAACGCTACTTTTCCTCCACCTAGTTTGTGACGTCACAGTTCATGAAAACACCGACTGCTTATGTTGTTTACATGGGAGAAGGCGAATTTTTAATTTGTTTCTGTTCAAAGAATCGCATAAATAGAAATTTTTTTATTATGTCTGACATTAAAAAGTCATATTCTAAATATTGTATTGTGTCACTTTGTACGAATACAACAACTAATTGGAATGAAATGTTATTTTTCAGCGTTCCAAAGATCCCAGTTTACGTAAAACTTGGACTAATGCTATGAAATGAGATGAGTAATTAAATCGCAAATTGTCATAAAACTCATCTTTTCAGATTTGTGATGACCATATTACTATAATTAAACCTTTGCTCTTTTTTTAATATTACTTTTAAAAGTGCTGTTATTTAACCAGTACAGTTTTTACTTTAAAAAATCCCTTATTTTGGAGTATTTTCACAAAGCTTAATTACTTTATAATGAGTTTATGAAGAAGGATATAAGTTGCAATAATTATTTAATACATAACTTTAAAAAATTATGTATTCTCAAGGTATTTAAATATTTTCTTGAGAGATACCTACTTTCTTGAATTAAGAGGTTCACACTTCGACATTTTTCAATTAATTTGAAGTCTAATTTGAAAAAAAATGTATATATATATATATATATTTTAAATACTCTACTGATTTTACGTAAAAAAATGTAAATTTAATTCCAGAGACTATATACATCTTTTATTTAACATTTATATTAAGCAACAAAAAAAGTGCTGTTGGTTAACGAGTACTGTTTTTACTTTTAAAAATCCCTCATTTTGGTGTATTTTCACAAAGCTTAGTTACTTTATAATGAATTTATGAAGAAGGATATAAATTACAATAATTATTTAATACATAACTTAAAAAATTATGTATTCTCAAGGTATTTAAATATTTTCTTGAGAGATAACTTTCTTGAATATAGTTCACACTGTGATTTTTCAATTAAATTAAAGGCTAATTTAAAAAATGCATATTTTTTTAAATACTCTACTGATATTACTTAAAAATGTAAATTTAATTCCAGAAACTATGTACATTGTTTATTTAACATTTATATTAAGCAACAAAAATGTATGACTATTTAATATATAAATCAAAAGTTATACAATCTTTAAGTTTAAAAAAGTACTATGAAGAATCTGAACAATGCATATATTTTAAAAAGTAATTTGTGATTTTTTTAATAAATAGTATAGTGAATATATATTTATAATTAAAGTACAAAAACACAATATCAATTTCATATTTCAGCACAAACAAATAAAATCTGGGTATTAATTTTTCTGAAATTTATACATCATTATTTCCATCTACCATCAAAAACAGGTTCTATTTACATAAGATATGCCAATGTATATTTAATCTTTCCCTATTACGTTTCTTGTTTGTTTAAATTTATGGGCCCAAGTTATTCGTGAGGCCTATGCTACTCTTAAAATTAACATTAAATCAAAAGTGCACAGGCCATACTGTTTATGTACATATCAATTTATGCTAATATAGTTTTAAAAAAATTCCTTTATTCCTTTCTACAAATTATTTAATAAAGAAAGTTTAATGCAAGATAGCCATGATTGTTTTAATTAAAAATAATTCATGAGATGAATCTTTTTTGAATGTAAATATGAAATAATTGGTATTTTGCATACACAAAAAAGTAAACCTTTAGGAAAGATAAATGGATTTTTACAATGGTGATCTTATAATCATACATGATTTAAATACATAATCTAAATATTTTGATGCAAGAATGCTTTTTAATATAGTATTTCCAACAATGTTATTAACCCCTTTCGATAAAATGACGAATAGCTCGTCATTAGTTTTTCATTTACACAATAACGAGCTACACTCGTCATGCGATTAAAGTTACTGTTAAATATGATAATTAATTTAGTTTAAAATTTCTAGTGTACTGAATTTGGCAACACTTTTATCACTTGTGAAAATCACAAGTCACTATTGCATATTGTTTACTTAGAATTTCTTGGTACAAGTCATTACCAAATGAATGAGTCAGAATAAAAGAAAACCTACTAAGAAATGCCGTGTGTGTTACAAGAATCAAATTAAAAGTGAGACTACTTCGGTTAAACAATTAAGAATTCCTTTGCACTTTGTTTTGAAAAGTACCACTAGCTGGAAGACGATTATCTGTATACCTTATTAATGTTTTGCTTTGATATTTTCTTAATTTTACTGTTTCTGATATTATTTAACACTATGTAAAAAATGGATTTTAATTAAGAATATGTAAGAATTGTAAAATGAAACAAGTTTTTTAAATAAAAATTAAATGGTTATTTCATGCACAGTTTTTCATTATTAAATCATACCGGAAGGGGTTAAAATACTTTTCAGATATTTTTTATTTTACCAGATCAAAATAACATTCATACATAACTTCCAATTAAAAGAAATAAATATAAATACCTTCACTATTTTTCATTCAAACATTGCATCTATTTCTATATATAAATGTGATACTGCAACAACAAATGTGTAAGTGTGCATAAATAAAAATATATTTGGCATGTTGTCAGCGTTTACAAACAGATTAGCTGTGGATAGAATTAATAGAGCACTTATATATTTGAAATAAATAAAGATAAACTGAATATGAAAAATTATTTTACATATCTTTAGGTTTAGATTTCTCGTATTTCCGCTCCCATTAAATCCGAATTATTTCAAAAAACGAAAACATTGATATGCTGTAAATTTTCGTTAGATTGTCGGACTGTTCTTTGGTAAGAGAGAAATTTTAAACAAATGTAGATATATATATATATTATCGAGATTGATAAAATTATCATAAAGGTCGGAGTACAAATAATTATTGAAGACTAGAAAATTTTCAAGAACAATTCGGAAATAGAAAAGCATTGAATATTATGAACTGCGACGTCACAACCAATGACGGAGCGTTTTCAAGTCACGTGGTTTTCTCTTAATTTTGAAAATAATTTTAAAAATGATGGACACTTTTTTTTTTTTTTTTTTTTTAAAATACATTTTTGAGAACATTTTCTGAATTAACTAGTCTGGAATTACCAGAAAAATATTAAGTTGTTCCATTTTCCCACATGTACAAATGCCTAATTATGAGAATTTTTATGCTTCTTTACTGCGCACTCAAGATAAAGCTGATACATTACTGCGCATGCGCAAAAGATACAGCTGATAATTTCCTGGTCATGTGAGAATGAGATCATGTGATAGAGCTTAAATTGAAAATAAACAACACGATTAATAGGACAGGAAACGCTAAACTATATAAAAATATAATGAATTAACAAGATTATAAGAATCTGTATTCCTAAATTTAAAATAAGGAACAAAATTAACAAATTAGAAAACAATTTACTATTACAATAGAACAGCATTAAAAAAAATCCTGTAATGAATATTTGTAGATTGAAAATAACCGACAAAATTAACAGAACGGTATACAATATACTGAATAAAAATAGAATGGAATATCAAAAATAATAGAATTAATAGTCCTTAATTAAAAATAAGCAACGGAATTGGCATACTAGAAAACAACATATTATAGAGAAAATAGAATAAACCTAACAAAATCATAATATTAAGATTTGTAAATTGAAAATAATTAGCAAAACTAACAGAAGTGTATACCACATACTAAATTAAAATAGAATGAAGTAAGAAAAATAATAAAATCAATATTGCTAAATTAAAAATAAACAACACAATTAACAAAATAGAAAACCATGTACTATATAAATTAGAATAAAAGTAATACAAATCATTGATTCAAAGTTTCTGTTGAAATTGCAAATAAATAGCACAATTATCAGAATAGAAAGCCGTCTAGTATATAAGCATACGAGAAAAGTAACAAAAATCATGTAATTAACATTCCTAAATTGAAAATAAACAACACGATTAATAGGACAGGAAACCATATACTATATAAAAATAGAATGAATTAACAAGATTATAAGAATCTGTATTCTTAAATTGAAAATAAGAAAAACAATAAAACAGAAAACAATTTACTATTACAATAGAACAGCAGTAAAAAATATCCTGAAATCAATATTTGTAAATTGAAAATAAACAACGAAATTAACAGAACGGTACACCATATACTGAATAAAAATAGAATGAAGTAACACAAATAATAAATCAATAGTCCTTAATTAAAAATAAGCAACGGAATTGGCATACTAGAAAACAACATAGTACAAAAATAGCATAAAACTAATTAAATCATAAAATTAACAATTGTAAATTGAAAATAATTAGCAAAACTAACAGAAGGGTATACCACGTACTAAATTAAAATAGAATGAAGTAAGAAAAATAATAAAATCAATATTCTAAATTTAAAAAAAAACAGCACAATTAACAAAATAGAAAACTATGTACTATATAAATTAGAATAAAAGTAACACAAATCATTGATTCAACACTTCTGTTGAAATTGAAAATAAATAGCACAATTATGAGAATAGAAAGCCATCTAGGATATAAGCACAAGAGAAAAATAACAAAAATAATTTAATTAACATTCCTAAATTGAAAATAAACAACACGATTAATAGGACAGGAAACCCTATACTATATAAAAATATAATGAATTAACAAGATTATAAGAATCTGTATTTCTAAATTTAAAATAAGGAACAAAATTAACAAATTAGAAAACAATTTACTATTACAATAGAACAGCATTAAAAAAAATCCTGTAATGAATATTTGTAGATTGAAAATAACCGACAAAATTAACAGAACGGTATACAATATACTGAATAAAAATAGAATGGAATATCAAAAATAATAGAATTAATAGTCCTTAATTAAAAATAAGCAACGGAATTGGCATATTAGAAAACAACATATTATAAAAAAATAGAATAAACCTAACAAAATCATAATATTAAGATTTGTAAATTGAAAATAATTAGCAAAACTAACAGAAGTGTATACCACATACTAAATTAAAATAGAATGAAGTAAGAAAAATAATAAAATCAATATTGCTAAATTAAAAATAAACAAGACAATTAACAAAATAGAAAACCATGTACTACATAAAATAGAATAAAAGTAACACAAATCATTGAATCAACGTTTCTGTTGAAACTGAAAATAAATAGCACAATTATCAGAATAGAAAGCCATATAGTATATAAGCCTACGAGAAAAGTAATAAAAATCATGTAATTAACATTCCTAAATTGACCGTATACAACACGATTAATATGACAGGAAACCATATGCTATATAAAAATAGAATGAATTAAAAAGATTATAAGAATCTGTATTCTTAAATTGAAAATAAGAAAAACAACAAAATAGAGAACAATTTACTATTACAATAGAACAGCAGTAAAAAATTTCTGAAATCAATATTTGTAAAATGAAAATAAACAACAAAATTAACAGAACGGTACACCATATACTGAATAAAAATAGAATGAAGCAACAAAAATAATAGAATCAATAGTCCTTAATTAAAAATAAGCAACGCAATTGACATACTACAAAACAACATACTACATAAAATAGAATAAGACTAACAAAATCATAAAATTAACATTTGTAAATTGAAAATAATTATAACAGAAGGGTATGCCACATACTAAATTAAAATAGAATGAAGTAAGAAAAATAATAAAATCAATATTCCTAAATGAAAAATAAACAGCACAATTAACAAAATAGAAAACTATGTACTATATAAATTAGAATAAAAGTAACACAAATCATTGAATTGACTTTTCTGTTGAAATTGAAAATAAATAGCACAATTATCAGAATAGTAAGCCATCTAATATATAAGCATACGAGAAAAGTAACAAAAATCATGTAATTAACATTCCTAAATTGAAAGTAAACAACACGATTAATAGGACAGGAAAACAGACAAAGAAGTAAGCAGGACAATGCGTTCTTTTATTTAATTTGGGGCCCTAATTAGAGATTTTTAATGAATTGTGTATGGCTCTCTTTAACGTCTCTCGAAAACACTAATTGTCCTCCGCCTAGTTTGTGACGTCACAGTTCATGAAAACACCGACTGCTTATGTTGTTTACATGGGAGAAGGCGAATTTTTAATTTGTTTCTGTTCAAAGAATCGCATAAATAGAAATTTTTTTATTATGTCTGACATTAAAAAGTCATATTCTAAATATTGTATTGTGTCACTTTGTACGAATACAACTAATTGTAATGAAAAGATATTTTTGAGCGTTCCAAAGATGCCAGTATACGTAAAACTTGGACTAATGCTATGAAATGAGATGAGTAATTAAATCGCAAATTGTCATAAAACTCATCTTTTCAGATTTGTGATGACCATATTACTATAATTAAACCTTTGCTCTTTTTTTAATATTACTTTTAAAAGTGCTGTTATTTAACCAGTACAGTTTTTACTTTAAAAAATCCCTTATTTTGGAGTATTTTCACAAAGCTTAATTACTTTATAATGAGTTTATGAAGAAGGATATAAGTTGCAATAATTATTTAATACATAACTTTAAAAAATTATGTATTCTCAAGGTATTTAAATATTTTCTTGAGAGATACCTACTTTCTTGAATTAAGAGGTTCACTTTGTGACATCTTTCAATTAAATTGGAGGGTAATTTGAAAAAAAATATATGTTTTTTAAATATACTGATATAACTTAAAAATGTAAATTTAATTCCAGGAACTATATGTACTTTTTATTTAACATTTATATTAAGCAATAAAAAAAGTGCTGTTAGTTAACCAATACTGTTTTTACTTTAAAAAATCTCTCATTTTGGAGTATTTTCACAAAGCTCAGTTACTTTATAATGAGTTTATGAAGAAAGATATAAATTGCAATAATTATTTAATACATAACTTTAAAAAATTATGTATTCTCAAGGTATTTAAATATTTTCTTGAGAGATACCTACTTTCTTGAATTAAGAGGTTCACACTTCGACATTTTTCAATTAATTTGAAGTCTAATTTGAAAAAAAAATTATGTATTTTTTTAAATACTCTACTGATATTACTTAAAAAATGTAAATTTCAATTCCAGAAACTGTATACATTGTTTATTTAACATTTATATTAAGCAACAAAAAAAAGTGCTGTTAGTTAACCAGTACAGTTTTTACTTTAAAAAATCCCTTATTATGAAGTATTTTCACAAAGCTTAGTTACTTTATGATGAGTTTATGAAGAAGGATATAAGTTGCAATAATTATGTAATACATAACTCAAAAAAATTATGTGTTCTCAAGGTATTTAAATATTTTCGTGAGATATCTATTTTCTTGAATATAGAGGTTCACACTGTGACATCTTTCAATTAAATTGAAGGCTAATTTGAAAAAAAAATTATGTTTTTTTTTTTAAATACTCTACTGATATTACTTAAAAAATGTAAATTTAATTCCAGTACCTGTATACATTGTTTATTTAACATTTATATTAAGCAACAAAAATGTATGACTATTTAATATATAAATCAAAAGTTATACAATCTTTAAGTTTAAAAAAGTACTATGAAGAATCTGAACAATGCATATATTTCAAAAAGTAATTTGTGATTTTTAAATAAATAGTATAGTGAATATATATTTATAATTAAAGTACAAACACACAATATCAATTTCATATTTCAGCAAAAACAAATAAAATCTGGGTATTAATTTTTCCGAAATTTATACATCATTATTTTCATCTGACATCAAAGACAGGTTATATTTACATAAAATATGCCAATGTAATATTTACTCTCTTTCCTATTAACGTTTCATGTTTGTTTAAATTTATGGGCCCAAGTTATTCGTGAGGCCTATGCTACTCTTAAAATTAACATTAAATCAAAAGTGCACAGGCCATACTGTTTATGTACATATCAATTTATGCTAATATAGTTTTAAAAAAATTCCTTTATTCATTTCTATAAATTATTTAATAAAGAAACTTTAATGTAAGATAGCCATGTTTGTTTTAATTAAAAATAATTCATAAGATGAATCTTTTTTGAATGTAAATATGAAGTAATTGGTATTTTGCATACAAAAAATAGTAAACCTTTAGGAAAGATAAATGGGGATTTTTACAATGGTGATCTTTATAATCATACATGATGGGTGTTAAATACATAATCTAAATATTTTGATGCAAGAATGCTTTTTAATATAATATTTCCAACAATGTTATTAACCCCTTCCGGTAAAATGACGAGTCTAGCTCGTCATTAGTTTTTCATGTCATATCGCACAATGACGAGCTACACCCGTCATGCGATTAAAGTTACTGTTAAATATGATAATTAATTTAGTTTAAAATTTCTAGTGTACTGAATTTGGCAACACTTTTATCACTTGTGAAAATCACAAGTCACTATTGCATATTGTTTACTTGGTACAAGTCATTGCCAAATGAATGAGTCAGAATAAAAGAAAACCTACTAAGAAATGCCGTGTGTGTTACAAGAATCAAATTAAAAGTGAGACTACTTGGCGGTGTAAACAATTAAGAATTCCTTTGCACTTTTTTTGAAAATTACCACTAGCTTGAAGACTATTATCTGTATACCTTATTAATGTTTTACTTTGATATTTTCTTAATTTTACTGTTTCTGATATTATTTAACACTATGTAAAAAGTGGATTTTAATTAAGAATATGTAAGAATTGTAAAATGAAACAAGTTTTTTAAATAAAAATTAAATGGTTATTTCATGCACAGTTTTTCATTATTAAATCATACCGGAAGGGGTTAAAATACTTTTCAGATATTTTTTATTTTACCAGATCAAAATAACATTCATACATAACTTCCAATTAAAAGAAATATAAATACCTTCTCTATTTTTTCATTCAAACATTGCATCTATTTCTATTTATAAAACCTGATACTGCAACAACAAATGTGTAAGTGTGCATAAATAAAAATATATTTGGCATGTTGTCAGCGTTTACAAACAGATTAGCTGTGGATAGAATTAATAGAGCACTTATATATTTGAAATAAATAAAGATAAACTGAATATGAAAAATTATTTTACATATCTTTAGGTTTAGATTTCTCGTATTTCCGCTCCCATTAAATCCGAATTATTTCAAAAAACGAAAACATTGATATGCTGTAAATTTTCGTTAGATTGTCGGACTGTTCTTTGGTAAGAGAGAAATTTTAAACAAATGTAGATATATATATATATTATCGAGATTGATAAAATTATCATAAAGGTCGGAGTACAAATAATTATTGAAGACTAGAAAATTTTCAAGAACAATTCGGAAATAGAAAGCACTTTCTAATTAAAATGTCAGCATTGAATATTATGAACTGCGACGTCACAACCAATGACGGAGCGTTTTCAAGTCACGTGGTTTTCTCTTAATTTTGAAAATAATTTTAAAAATGATGGACACTTTTTTTTTTTTTTTTTTTTTTAAAATACATTTTTGAGAACATTTTCTGAATTAACTAGTCTGGAATTACCAGAAAAATATTAAGTTGTTCCATTTTCCCACATGTACAAATGCCTAATTATGAGAATTTTTATGCTTCTTTACTGCGCACTCAAGATAAAGCTGATACATTACTGCGCATGCGCAAAAGATACAGCTGATAATTTCCTGGTCATGTGAGAATGAGATCATGTGATAGAGCTTATAAAAACTCCACACAGTCCCACAAATTTCCAAAACTACTTGGGCTCTAGGAAAGTGGTAAGTAGCTATTTTAATTCTTTTCTAGATCTCTGATATATATATATATATATATATATATATATATATATATATATATATATATATATATACAAATATTTCTATGCAACCTTCTAATTATATTTTTTAGAATTTTTTGAGCTGTACTTAGTATTAACGACTTACGAATTAAAATACCCAAACAAGGAGATGAATGCAAATTTGAAAGATTTAACTGTATGCTGTGTTATGAGAATTTTAAAAAAATCATTTATATCTCTTCTGCAGTTGCTGAAAAGA
>CM063508.1:16418555-16436055 GCA_032207245.1 Pardosa pseudoannulata
TCGTTTTGTGCAGCAATAATTTTTTGTGTGGTTGAATCGTCTGATCGTGTTGTAACTAATGCTACATTTCTACTAAGCGCGTCTACGTGTTTCATTTTCGTTCCTGATCTATGTTCTATTTTGTAATCAAAGTCTTCGAGTGTTAGAGCCCATCGTGCAATTTTAGCACATGTATCTTTTTTTTGCATCGTCATTGTGAAGGCGTTGCAATCTGTAATAATTTTAAAGGGAATGCCCAAAACATAAATTCTGAACTTCTTAAGGGCTTCTATTACCGCTAGAATTTCGAGCTCATAACTAGATAACTTACGTTCGGATTCCGTTGTTTTTCGGCTATGATAATACACGGGATGAAATTGGCCGTCTGTTGCGGATTTCTGTAGAAGTACAGCACCGTAACCGTCAATGCTTGCGTCTGTGTGAATTTCAGTCTCTGCGTCGGGATTATAGAGTGTTAAAACAGGCTCTGTTCGAAGTATTTGCTTAAGTTTATTAAACGAATTTCGTTCTAATTCTCCAAATTTAAACTTGCGATCTTTTTGAAGGAGGTCGGTTAATGGTTTTGCTATGATAGAAAAGCCTAAAATAAATTTTCGAAAATAACCAGCGAGTCCTAAAAATGATTGAATGTTCTTTGTATTTTTCGGTTCAGGGAAATTCAGAACAGCTTTTGTTTTGTCGGCTGATGGAGAAATTTTGCCATTGGTTATTCTGTGTCCTAAAAATTCTATTTCGGTTTTAAGAAACTGGCACTTTTTAAGATTTAGCTGTAATCCGTAATCTGAGGCTGTTTGCAGGACGCGTTTTAATTTCGTTATACCTTCTGCTTCGTCGACCGACGGAATTATAAGATCATCCATATAAATTAAAACAGTGCCGTCGCGTAATAATTCTCGAAATACGTTGTAAATATACCGTTGAAAAGTGCTGGGACTATTAGCAAGACCAAATGGGACTTTAAGAAATTCAAATTGACCATCTTCTGTCACAAAAGAAGTGTATTTAGTACTGTCCTTATGAACATCGACGTGAAAGAAACCATTTTTAAGGTCTAATGTACTGTAAACTTTTGCAGATTCTAATTTTTCAATTAAATTCTCGATGACAGGAAGTGGGAAACGGTCTCGAATTATTTTCTTATTTAATCGTCGATAGTCAATGCATAAACGTTTTGTTCCATCTTTTTTCTTCGCTAAAACAATCGGTGAAGCAAATTCGGATGTACTTTCGCGTATTATTTTATTTTTTAACCATTCTTCTATTTGTTGTGTTACTAATAATTTTTCTACTCTAGGTAATGGTCTTGGAGCACTAAAAATAGGGAGTTCATCCGTTAAAATAATTTTCATGGAAACGTCAACCGTTTTGGTTTTATTAGGCGAATAGCTCAAAATCAAAGTATTTACTTCCGCTCTTCTTTTTTCATCTGAAATGTGGTTTAAATCAATGAGCTGACCTTGAACCGAAACGAGGTGCGAAATAATGAATGAGTCATTTTCGCAGTTGTGTATATTTGAGAAACATCCGGTTGTAATTTCCCTTTCGTCTACAACACGGGTTGTCATCTGTGTTAATTTATCGTTTTCTGAGGGATTGCATTCAATTTGACAAATATCGACATTGCAATTACTTCTCTTGCCATTAATGTGTAAATTATTAGCATTGAAAGAAAAATTTAACTGACATAGAACATCCATTCCAATTATTACACTACAATTTAAGATTTTTAAAACATAAATATCAGTACAAACAAAGCATTTATCAAGGCATACATTTGAAGTAAAATAACCAACAGGTGTAACTGATTCCGTACTTAATCCAGACAAAGTTATTGAAGTTTCATTTAACTGTGGTGATCCTATTTTTAAATAAGTATCGTAATCAATCATTGTAATTTCGCTACCAGTATCAATTAAAGCTGGGAAAGAAAAATTAAAGATTTTCACGTTCTTCTGAATGCGTTTGTCGTTTTGCGAAATTGCAACTTTATTAACTTCTTTCTCGGGACACAAAGCAGCTTTATGACCGAAATTTTGGCATTTTCGACATCTTAACCCTTTATCTTTAAATTTACAAAATTTGGATACATGACCTTCGGCCAAACAATTATAACAGAAATTCTTTACATTAACGTCAGCCCTATTGTAAATGTTATTCGGGGATCGAGTACTGTTTCTAGGAATTGCCGGCTTCAAACTTGTTGTTTCACTAACCACTTTGGGTTTCGTCTGCCATTTACGTCGTGTATCATAAGAATGAGAATGCTGGCCATGTGAAAACGTAGATTTATGTCTGTCATTGAAAATTTTCTCGTAAACTCTTAATTTCTCTTTAAATTCCGAAATAGTTTTACAACCGTAAAGAATAATTTTGTTTGAAACTGAATCAGGTATGTTCGTTATAGTATAATCTAAAATGGAAGCATCATCTATATTTCCTCGACTTGCTAATTCTCGAATAGCTGTGAAATAATCAAAAAGAGTTTCGTTTCGTCTGAGCGTTCTTTCTTGCAATAATTTATGTAAATCTGCGGAATTTATAGTTTCACCATATTCATCAATTAAAATTTTGCTTAATTTGGACCATGTAATTACGTTTCTTTGAGTTTGCATAAATAATTTAGCAGAACCTTTAATTAAATTTTTAGCGAACACAACTTTCTGGTTTTCAGTTAATGCAGGAAAAAGTGAAAAATTGTCATTTACATCTGTAATAAATGCATGTACACTATAAGAATCGGATCCAGTAAAATGTCGCATACAAGACAAAGTATCGCGTAGCATAATATAATCATTTGAAGTATTTACGTCATGGACTGATTTAGAAGGAATTTGGTGTATTTCGTTTTGTACAAGAATAGAATTTTGGTTTTGATTTGGCGGGCTACTAGGCCTAGAAGAATGTTCATGATCACTTTCGCTTTCGGAATCGCTCTGCTCTGTAGAATTTTGTAACTCATTTAAATTTGAAAAGGCATGAAATAGTCTATTACACAACTCTTCTTGGGAACCATCAGTATCTAAATTTAGCACACTACATAAAGCAATGAAATCATGTAATTTAAAAGTTTCGAGAACACGTGCTTTCCTCGACTCAAAGTCAAAATCAGAAGGAAAAGTTCGAAAGCTTCGCAACTGCTTTCTAGCATATTCGTCATTGAAAATAAGTTCATACAGCAATTTAATATGTTTAGTGGCACCAGTTTTCAGCAAACTTGCAACTTGTGGAATGTCATTTAGAGTAAGGTGTGCCATCATAAATCAAAACAGAAACAAAGTCACGTACCTCAAAATTTGAAAGTCGATGAAAATCGGTAGAGGTATTCCGGCTCTGATGACATTATCCAATTCAAAAAAGAAAAGTTCTGTCCGGCTCCGAGAAAAGGTCTGTCCGGCTCCGAGCCCCCAGGATGTGGTACCCCCGTGTACGTCCAAACGGGATACCAGCTGAACGTCAGTCAGTCGACTCCAAATGAAACACTGACTCAGAATTAACGTAACGTAAACATTTAATAACGGACATAATAGAACATTAGTAGAAGTTGCACATTTCAGTTAATTATAATAGCCGGGAGAGCTGCCGTCTGCACGCTCTGTTCCTCGTTAGGGCCGTCGTCCGCCCTCTCCAAAACACCCGAGCGTCTCTCCGTCAAAGGTACGTCTGTCCTCTCTCGCGTCTACTGGAAGACTCCCCTCGTTGCCAGATGCGCGCAGCGAACCTGGTGTTGCGTGTCACTCAGGCTACCACATAAATGATAAAGAAATTCATAAGTAGTGGAACCCTGCATTAAAAATATAACTAAGCTTAATTTAAAGAGAGAGAGACTAAACGTATCACGAAACTGGTTAACTTTGCAAAGTGATGATTTGGTTTAGAGCTCTACGGTCTACTATTTTGCAACAAAAGATATAATGTGTCCGGTACGTGCTGCTAAAAGCTCATTCCGATCGGTTACGAACTTCCAAGCCACAGGGGGACTAGAACCTCCGAACTTCACCGAAAATCAGCGCACTAACCATTCGGGAAACGTTCAGCTTGCTTAATAAGGAATAGCTAACTTTGGACTGTAGCATATGACAACAGTTGACAGAATTTTAAAATCTGACAGAAAATTCTATATATGCTGAAAGCCTCATAGTATCCGTTAAAAGTTAAGAGTTTTTTACATAGCAAAAACATTTTGACAGACTCAACCATGAGACTTAAAGGTGCGAAGAGCGCATGCGGAGATTACTCGCATTCCGATTTGGCTTTCATAGAAATCGCCTGCTCCAAACAACACAAGCCTGTAAAAGCTGTTCGTTCGGTCAAGAATGAGGTATTGAATTTTTTAAAACATTTTAAAGATATTATGTATCATAACCACAGTAAAACTACGTTAGCATAAAAAGTTAAAATAAAATAAAGATATATGAAATTCAGTTACAATGCCGTTCAAAAATAGATTTAACATTTATGATTTCTTTAATCATGAATACGTATTCCACTAAAATACACTAAAATCATAAATGTCAAGATTTAAATTTTGCATTTATGATTTTCTTAATCAAAACATCCTAATCCACTACTACCCAATAAAATGATAAATGTCAAGATATACATTTTGGCATTCGTGATTTTCTTAATCATGAAATTCTAACCCACTAAAATCCATTAAAATGGTAAATGTCATAATATACTTTCTGGAATTTATGGTTTTCTAAATCATGAAATCCTAACTAACTAAAACGAAATAAAATCATAAATGTCAAGAGTTACTTTTCGGCATTTAAGCTTTTATCAATCATGAAATCCTAATACACTAAAACCCACTAAAATCATAAATGTCAAGATTTACAGTTTGGTATTTGTGATTTTTTTAATTATGAAATCCTAACCCACAAAACCCACTAAAATCCTAAATGACAAGATTTACATTTCGGCATTTATGGTTTTTTCAATCATTAAATCCTAATCAACTAAAACCCAATAAAATCATGTGAAGATTTACATTTTGGCAATTATGATTTTCTTAAAAATGACATCCTAATCTACTAATAGAAACTAAAGTGATATTTGTCAAGATTTACATTTTAGCTTATGTGATTTTCTTAATCATGAAATCCTAACACACCAAAACCAACGAAAACCATAAATGTCAAGAGTTACTTTTTGGCATTTATGATTTTTTTAATCATGAAATCCAAATCCACTGAAATCATAAATATCAAGATTTACATTTCGGCATTTATGGTTTTTGAAATTAATGAAATGCAAATCCACTACAACCCACTAATATCATAAATGTCAAGATTTACATTTCGGCATTTATGGTTTTTGAAATTAATGAAATGCAAATCCACTACAACCCACTAAAATCATAAATGTCAAGATTTAAATTTTGGCATTTGTGATTTTCTTAATCATGAAATCCTAATCCACTAAAAGCCTCTAAAATCATAAATGTAAAGAGTTACTTTTGGCATTTATGGTTTTTTCAACCATGAATTTCTAACTCACTAAAACCCACTAAAATCATAAATGTCAAGAGCTACTTTTTGGCATTTAAAGTTTTATTTAATCATGAAGTCTAATCCAATAAAATCATAAATGTTAAAATTTACATTTCGGCATTTATCGTTTTTTCAGTTATGAAATCCAAATCCACGAAAACCCATTAAAATCATAAAAGTCAAGATTCACATTTTGGCATTTATGATTTTCTTTACCATCATATCCTAATAAACTAAAAATCATTAAATTGATAAATAACAAGATTTACGTTTTGGCATTTGTGATTTTCTTAATCGTGAAATAATAACCCACTAAAAACGACTAAATTCATAAATGTCAAGAGTTACCTTTTGGCATTTATGGTTTTTTCAATCATGAAATCCTAATCCACTCAAACAAACAAAAATAATAAATGTCAAGATTTACATTTTGGCATTTATAATTTTCTTAATCATAACATCCTAATCCACTACTACCCAATAAAACTATAAATGTCAGGATTTACATTTTGGCATTCGTGATTTTCTTAATCATGAAATCCTAACCCACTAAAACCCATTAAAAGGGTAAATGTCAAGATTTACTTACTAGCATTTATGGTTTTCTTAGTCATGAAATCCTAACCCACTAAAACGAAATAAAATCATAAATGTCAAGATTTACTTTTCGGCATTTAAGGTTTTATTAATCATGAAATCCTAATCCACTAAAACCCATTAAAATGATAAATGTCAAGATTTATATTCTGGCATTTCTTATTTTCTTTCCCATGAAATCCTAACCCAAGAAAATCATAAATGTTAAGAGTTACTTTTCGGCATTTATGGTTTTTTTAAGTATGAATTCCTAATCCACTAAAATCATAAATATCAAGATTTACATTTTGGTATTTGAGATTTTCTTAATTATGAAATCCTAACCCACTAAAATAATAAATCTCAAGATTTACATTTTGCCATTTCTGATTTTCTTAATTATGAAATCCTAACCCACAGAAAAACCACTAAAATCATAAATGTCAAGATTCACATTTTGACATTTATGATTTTCATAATTACGACATCCTAATCCACTAAAACCATTAAAGTGATAAATGTCAAGATTTACTTTCTGGCATTGATGGTTTTCTTAATCATGAAATCCTAACCCACTAAAACCCACAAAAATCATAAATGTGAAGATTTACATTTTGGCATTTATGATTTTTGTTAATAATGACATCCTAATCCACTAATAGAAACTAAAGTGATAAATGTCAAGATTTTCATTTTGGTTTATGTGATTTTCTTAATCATGAAATCCTAACACACCAAAACCAACGAAAACCATAAATGTCAAGAGTTACTTTTTGGCATTTATGATTTTTTTAATCATGAAATCCAAATCCACTAAAATCATAAATGTCAAAATTCACATTTCGCCATTTATGGTTTTTTAAATTATGAAAGGCAAATCCACTATAACTCACTAAAATCATAAATGTCAAAATTCACCTTTTCGCATTTATGATTTTCTTCATTATGATATCCTAATCTACTAAAATCCATTAAAATAATAAATGTCAAGATTTAAATTTTGGCATTTGTTATTTTCTTAATCAGTAAATCCAAACCCGCTAAAACCCACTAAATTCATAAATGTCAAGAGTTAATTTTGGCATTTATGGTTTTTTTTATCATGAAATCCTAACCCATTAAAATCATAAATGTCAAGAGCTATTTTTTGGCATTTAAAGTTTTATTTAATCATGAAATTGTAATCCACTAAAATCATAAATGTAAAGATTTACATTTCGGCATTTATCTTTTTTTCAATTATAAAATCAAAATCCACAAAAACCCATTAAAATCATAAATGTGAAGATTCACATTTTGGCATTTATGGTTTTTTCAATCATGAAATTCTAATCTACTAAAATCCAATAAATGATAAATGTCAAGATTTATATTTTGGCATTTGTGATTTCTTAATTATGAAATCCTAACCCACTAAAACCCATTAAAAACATAAATGTCAGGAGTTCCATTCTGGCATTTATATTTTTTTTAATCAATAAATCCTAATCCACTAAAATCATAAATGTCAAGATTTACATTTCGTCATTCATGGTTTTTTCAATTATGAAATCTTTAATCCACTAAAACCCATTAAAATCATAAATGTCAAGATTTACATTTTGGCATTTATGATTTTCTTAATTATGACATCCTAATCCACTAAAACCCACTAAAGTAATAAATGTTAAGAGTTACTCTTTGGCATTTATTACTTTTTTTTAAAGTATGAATCCGTTATGGCATTTATGGATTTTTTTAAGTATGTATCCACTATTACCCACTAAAATCATAAACGTCAAGATTTTCATTTTGGTATTTGTGATTTTCTTAACTATGAAATCCTAACTCACTAAAGTAATAAAGGTCAAGAGTTACTTTATGGCATTCATGATTTTTTTAATCATGAAAACCTAATCCACTAAAATCATAAATATCAAGATTTATATTTTGGTATTTATGGTTTTTTTCAGTCATAAAATCCTAATTCACTAAAACCCACTAAAATAATATATGTCAAGATTTACATTTTGGCTTATGCGATTTTAGTAATCATGAAATCCTAACACACCAAAACCAACTAAAATCATAAATGTCAACAGCTACCTTTCGGAATTTATGATTTTTTTAATCATGAAATCCTAATCCACTAAAATCATAAATGTCAAGATTTACATTTCGGCATTCATGGTTTTTTTCAATTATGAAATCTTAATCCACTAAAACATATTAAAATCATAAAAGTCAAGATTTACAATTTGGCATCAAGATTTACAATTTGGCATATGTGATTTTCTTAATAATAACATCATAATCCACTAATACCCAATAAAATGATAAATGTCAAGATTTACATTCTGGCATTTATGGTTTTCTTAAGCAGGAAATCGTAACTCTCCAAAACACACTAAAAATCATAAATGTTAAGATTCACATTTTCGCATTTATGATTTTCTTATTTATGACATCCTAATCTACTAAAACTCATTAAAATGGTAAATGTTAAAATTTTCATTTTGGCATTTGTGATTTTCTTCATTATGAAATCTTAACATAATAAAATCATAAATGTCAAGATTTACAATTCGGCATTTTTTGATTTTTCAATCATAAAATCTTAATCCACTAAAACGCACTAAAATGATAAAAGTCTAGATTTATATTTTAGCATTTGTGATTTCTTAATTATGAAATCCTAGCCAACTAAAACGCATTAAAATCGTAAATGTCAAGAATTACTCTTTGGTATTTATATTTTTTTTATCATGAAATCCTAATCCACTAAAACCCACTAAAATCATAAATATCAAGGTGAACATTTTTTCATTTATGGTTTTCTTAATCCTGAAATCCTAAGAAACTAAAACGCATTAAAATCATAAATGTTTAGAGTTACTTTTTTGCATTTATGATAAAAAAAAATCATATTATGAAATTTTAATCCAATAAAATCATAAATTTCAAGATTCACATTTTTATAATTATGAAATTTTAATCCAATAAAATCATAAATTTCAAGATTCACATTTGTGCATTTATGATTTTCATAATTATGACATCCTAATCCACTAAAACCCACTAAACTGATAAATGTCAAGAGTTACTTTTCGGCATTTATGGTATTTCCAATAATGAAATCCTAATACACTAAAACCAACTAAAATAATAAATGTCAAGATTCACATTTTGGCATTTATGATTTTCTTAATTATCACATTCTAATCCACTAATACCAATTAAAATGATAAATGCCAAGATTTATATTTTGGCATATGTGAGTTTCTTAATCATGAAATCCTAACCCACTAAAAACCACTAAAATCATAAATGTCAAGAATTACTTTTGTCATTTATGGTTTTTTCAATCATGAAATCCTAATCCACTAAAACCCACTAAAATAATAAATTTCAAGTTTTACATTTTTATATTTATGATTCTCTTAATCATGACATTCTAATCCAGTAATACTCATTAAAATGATAAATGTCGAGATTTACATTTTCGCATTTATGATTTTTTTAATCATGAAATCTTAATCCACTAAATTCATAATTGTCAAGATTTATATTTAGGCATTTAGAGTGTTTTCAATTATGTATGAAATCCAAATCCACTAAAACCCAATAAGATCATAAATGTCAAGATTCACGTTTTGGCATTTATGATTTACTTAATTATGACATCCTAATCATCTAAAATCAACTAAAGTGATAAATGTCAAGATTTATATTTTTGAATTTGTGATTTTCTTAATCATGACATCCTACTCCACGAAAACCCATTAAAATGATAAATGTCAAGATTTACTTTCTGGCATTTATGGTTTTTTAATCGTGAAATCCTAACCCACTAAAACCCACTAAAATCATAAATGTCAAGATTTCCTTTTTGGCACTTATGATTTTCTTAATCATGTCATCCTAATCCAATAAAACCACTAAAATCGTAAATGTCAATGCTTTCATTTTGACATTTGTGATTTTCTTTAGAATAATACCCTAATCTATTAAATCATAAATGTTAAGAGTTACTTTTTGGCATTTATGATTTTTTAAAATATGAAATCCTAATCCACTAAAACCCACTAAATCATAAACGTCAAGATTTACCTTTTAGAATTTGTGATTTTCTTATTCATGAAATCCCAACGCACTAAAGTAATAAATGTTAAGATTTACATTTTGGCATTTATGGATTTTTCAATCATAAAATCCTGATCATCTAAAACCCACTAAAATGATAAACGTCAAGATTTACATTTTGGTATTTGTGATTTCTTAATTATGAAATCCTAACCCACTAAAACGCATTAAAATCGTAAATGTCAAGAGTTACTTTTTGGCATTTATGATATTTTTTATCATGAAATCCTAATTCACTAAAACCTACTAAAATCATTAATATCAAGGATTTTGGCAATTTGATATCAACATTTTGGCATTTATTGTTTTCTTAATCATGAAATTTTAACAAACTGAAACGCCTTAAAATCATAAATGTTTTGAGTTACTTTTTCGCATTTATGACTTTTTTTTAATCATGAAATTTTAATCCACTAAAATCATAAATTTTAAGATTTACATTTCGGCATTTATAGTTTCTTCAATTATGAAATCCAAATCCACTGAAACCAACTAAAATCATAAATGTCAAGATTCACTATTTGACATTTATGATTTTCATAATTACTACATCCTAATCCACTAAAACCCACTAAAGTGATAAATGACAAGATATACCTTTTGACATTTGGGGTTTTCTGAATCATGACATCCTAATCCACTAAAACCATTAAAGTGATAAATGTCAAGATTTACTTTCTGGCATTTATGGTTTTCTTTAATCATGAAATCCTAACCCACTAAAATCATAAATGTCAACATTTACATTTCGGCATTTATGATTTTCTTAATCATGACTTTCTAAGCCACTAAAACTCACTAAAATGGTAAATGTCAAGATTTACATTCTGTTATTTGTGATTTTCTTTATCATGATATCCTAACCCACTAAAATCATAAACGTTAAGAGTTAATTTGTGGCATTTATGGTTTTTTAATAATGAAATCTTAATAAACTAAAACCAACTTAAATCATAAATATGATGATTTACATTTTGTTATTTATGGTTTTCTTAATCATGAAATCCTAACCCACTAAAATCATAAATGCCAAGATTTACATTTCGGCATTTATAGTTTTTTCAATTATGACATCCTACCCTACTAAAATCCACTAAAATGGTAAATGTCAAGATTTTCATTTTGACATTTGTGATTTTCTTTATCACGATATCCTAACCCACTAAAATCATATATGTTAAGAGTTACTTTTTGGTATTTATGGTTTTTTTTAAGTATGAAATCCTAATCCATTAAAACCCACTAAAATCATAAACGTCGAGATTTTTATTTTAAAATTTGTGATTTTCTTAATTATGAAATCCTAACCCACTAAAATCATAAATGTCAAGAATTTCATTTCGGCATTTATGGTTTTTTCAATCATGAAATTCTAATCCACTAAAAGCCACTAAAATGATAAATGTCAAGATATACATTTTGGCATTTGTGATTTCTTAATCATGAAATCCTAACCCACTAAAACGCATTAAAATCATAAATGTCAAGAGTTACTTTTTGGCATTTATGATTTTTTTAATCATGAAATCTTAATCCACTAAAATCATAAATGCCAAGATTTACATTTCGGCATTTATAGTTTTTTCAATTATGACATCCTACCCTACTAAAATCCACTAAAATGGTAAATGTCAAGATTTTCATTTTGACATTTGTGATTTTCTTTATCACGATATCCTAACCCACTAAAATCATAAATGTGAAGATTTACGTTTCACCATTTATGATATTCTTAATCATAAAATCCTAATCCACTAAAACGCACTAAAATCAAAAATGCCAAGATTTACTTTTTGGCATTTGTGATTTTCTTAATCATGATATCCTAATCCACTAAAACCAACTAAAATGATAAATGTCAAGCTTTACATTTTAATCGTTATGATTTTAAGTGGAATGCTGCTTCCACAGTATCTATGAACCAAATGTAACTTGTGTAAACATACTAAATTCGCACAGCCAGTTTTTGAAACCCCTCTAAGCATCTTGGCACTTACTCTGGACGTTGTGGTTCGGTTCGAACCTTCGTTGTGACGTGATTTTGAATTCAACTTGTGGAAATTATGTTAGCAAACGACCAAACTGACGTAAAAGTGACGTCACAACGAAAGTTCGAACCGACTCGCAATGTCCAGAGTAAGCCCCATACTATCGATAGTAAAACTTATACACTTCAACTTCTCCTGTGATATGCTACTTAATCAATAAGACTTTTGTGTTTCAACGATAGACGGCAGCATATTAATGTTATTTAATATTTCATATTGTGAGATAAATATGTTTTATCCAGTGGTCATTTATATATATATATATATATATATATATATATATATATATATATATATATATATATATATATATATATATATATATATATATATATATATATATGTAAGAGAAATTCTCAGGGGTTTTCAAAACTTAAATCAAGGGTAAAAATTCCCGCGTCATTTTCCATTCCCCTTTTTAACCCCTAACCTAAATTGACCACTGGGGCTACAGTTTACACCCTCGGAGAAGGGGCCTGACCAATTATAATCCTACATGGCCCTAGCGGACAATTTAGGAAATTTCCAAATAAAAAGGAGATACGCGCTGGCTCATATTAAAGGCATTGTAGTACCCTCAAATGTCAGCTCTATTCTTTTTACACAATAATTCTATTTGTTTCCGTTAAAAGTCACATTAAAGATTACATCAATACAGTCAAAGAAATCATACAATCAACATTTCTAAATTAAAAGAAGCAATATAATTATTTCGATTGAAACTCTTTACCTATTTGTCTAATTTTGTAACCGATATTTCTCCAACTTCCAATCTTCAAATGTGTAGAAATTTTGCATAATAACGTATCTTTAATAGAAGTACTTGAATTAATCACAGAAAACATCATTAATATAAAATAATTTTTATATTTTCAATGTAATAAAAATGTCTGTTGAAAACAGTGACGCTATGTGTTGTTGTGTATATGTACTAAATAAAATGATTCATTAAATTATACAGAAAGCAGATGACTGAAAAATTTGAAGCGAAATATGAAACGACACTAATTAATTAATGTATTATATAAAAAGAGCGGGCTCAGCAGGAATTAATTTTGGTGTTTTTTCGCTTGCCAATAAGATAAAAAGAAAAAAAAAATAGTCACCAAGTTTTGTCAGCTAGGATAGAATCGTAAGAAAATTATTTTAAGATAGACTTAAAATTAAATTGGTTAGATTTTTAAGTTAAAATATCATTACATACACACACACATATGTATATTTATTTTATCATATGAATTTATAATATTGTATGTGGATTTGGATATTTTATTTTTTCGAAATCACTTCATAGTTCTGAAAATGTTACAGATCAATTTTTCATACATAGTGAGGTGATTTCCGTTACAGACGACAAATGGCGCAGTGAACGTAGAATAAGAATGGCTGGTGTTTTCATTGTATGGTCGTCGCTTGATCACGGATATTTCTTAAATGTTTTTCTGTAAATAAAAGAGATTTTGTTATGTGTCAACATCGTTGAATCAATTTAGTCAGCTAGTAAGATGAAATTTCTTAGGCTCAAATGCCTCTGCTCAAATTCGAATTACTTCTGATTTTGGATTTAAGGTCGTTTTCGATCGGACTTTCGATTTTGGAACAAGTGTGTTATGGCCACGACCCATAACAAATAGCTTGTTTTGGATAGCAGTTATCTCACTCGGATATGCAACATGGCCGCCCCATATCCTAATATCGTATTTAAAATGCCTAATATTTCATATCTTGCTAAAAACCTCAACGATGATTCGTTAATCTTTAGTAACCATTTGCCCGTCCTGTGTATTACATATGATATGGACATCTAAGGCTTTATAGGCTTGTATGCCTCATCGGTAAAGATGATCTCTTAGTAGAATATTATGTAAGAGAATTACTAAAACTGACTTTGGCATTTAATCTTAAAGAAAACAAAATGAAGTTATCAGTTATTTATGACCGTCTTGAAACTCAGCTCAGATCGTTGGAGACTCTCGGAGTTACTACAGCAAAATACGCTGCCATGTTATTTCCACTCGTGGAATCATGTTTGAGTGAAGAAATTTTAAGAGCCTGGCAGAGAAAGGATAGAGGGCTGAAAAAGAATGAAGCGGGAGTGGAAGAATCTCGATTGGAAAATTTAATGGGATTCTTAAAAAATGAAGTTGAAAATGAAGATAGGATAGCTCTAGCTATGCAAGGGTTCTCTTTGAAAGAGAGTGCCAAGAATATTAAAATGAAAAGAGACGTGCCAACGGCTGCAGGACTTTTTACAGGAAACCGAAACTCTGTGTTGAAGTGTGTTTTCTGTGATAAAGAGAATCATGAATCGAAAGAATGCCATTTTGCTCGAAGTTTAGATTATAGTGAAAAAATGAAACGATTGAAGAAACGAGGTTGCTGTTTCAGATGTCTTAGTAGCGGCCACGTGTCCAAGCTATGCAGGGTCCGAATGAATTGTGATAACTGTGACCAACGACATCATGCTGTGATGTGCCCTAATAAGACGACTGTTGGATCTCCCAATTCTAAAGAATCAATTGATGAGAAGAAGGTTGAACAGTTCAACACATTGGCCAACCCCACATGTTCTCCAAGCGTTTTTCTACAAACCCTGGTTGTGATTCTTCGAGGAGAGGGTGAAGACTTTGCAGTTCGGGCTCTCATAGACACTGGAAGTCAACAGTCATACATCACGAAAGAGGCTGCTGAGAAAATGAAGTATCCTGCTTTGAAAGAAAGAACCCTTACTCACACTTTGTTCGGGGGAATTGAAAATAATCAGAAACATACAGAATACAAGATTTTTGTAAGTAATTTTGAAAAAAATTACCATTGCACTTTCAAAGCACTTGATCAAGAAAGAATTTGTGCAGAAATTTTACAGACAACAACAGGATTCTGGTCAAGGGAATTAGCAGACAGTGGAATTTACCTAACAGACCAAGAATGCTTTTCATCTTGTTCTTCATCCACGATACATTTGCTTATAGGGGCTGACGTAGCAGGAAAATTGATGACTGGAAATATGCTCAATTTAACTTGTGGATTAACGGCGATAGAGACTCTACTTGGCTGGACACTGTTAGGAAAATCACCAAGCAGTTCAGACTCGATCAGCATGACCGTAACAAATTTGCTTATAAAAGAATGCAGCATAAATGACTTATGGAAATTGGAAGTCATTGGGAATTACTGATACTGGTGAGTCTAAAGAGAAAAATGAAATACACCAAGATATGGTAGAATATTTTCGGAGCAATCTGACGATCAATGAGGAAGGAAGGTATGAGGTCGCTTTACCTTGGGTGTTAGAACCATCCCGACTTCCTGATAACCGACAAATGGCTGAGAAACGACTTGATTCCGTTTATAAAAAACTGGTAGACTCTCAGAAGGTTGAAATATATACAGATGTCTTTGAAAATTGGATTGCTGATGGTATAATTGAAGAGGTCGAAGATAAAG
Source organism: Pardosa pseudoannulata (assembly GCA_032207245.1). Taxonomy (NCBI): domain Eukaryota; kingdom Metazoa; phylum Arthropoda; class Arachnida; order Araneae; family Lycosidae; genus Pardosa; species Pardosa pseudoannulata. The sequence continues at coordinate 16,434,241 of CM063508.1, forward strand.
GGGAATTGGATGTACACTATCTTCCTCACAGACCTGTGATTAAGGAGAATAGCATTACCACCAAGGTGAGGCCTGTTTTTGATGCATCTGCACACATAAAGGGGACACCATCACTAAATGCCTGTTTGGAAACTGGTCCTAACTTAATTGAGCTTGTTCCTTCTTTGCTGAATCGTTTTCGAAAATTTCCCATTGGAGTAACATCGGACATTGAAAAGGCTTTTCTTCAGATTGGAATCAGAGAGAAGGACAGGGATTATCTGAGGTTCTTGTGGAAAACTAGAGACAAGGAAATAAAGATCTACAGACATCGGAGAGTGGTGTTTGGTGTCACCTGTAGTCCATTCCTGCTGGCGGCGACATTGAACTACCATCTAGAAAAGGCCTCTGAAGATATCTCGGATACTGCTGAAATCTTAAACAACTCGTTCTATGTTGATAATTGTGTCTGCAGTTTGAAGAACGCAGATGAAGCAAATAAATTTATTCACGAATCCCAAACATTGATGTCTTCAGCGAAATTCAACCTCCGAGGTTGGCAATCGAATGCTGTACTTAAAAACATCGGCCAGTCTGACAACTATCAAACCGTACCTTTATTGGGCCTAAACTGGAACTTAAAAGAAGATACTTTGTCTTGCAATATTAATTGTCCGAATGAAGAACAACTGGTTCTTACTAAAAGAGGACTGCTTTCTTTGGCGCAGAGTATATTTGATCCATTGGGTATATCTTCTCCAGTGACAATTATTCCAAAGTTCATGCTACAAGAATCTTGGACTCTTGGTCTTAAATGGGATGATGCCCTTCCTGAAGATCTATCCAATCGATTTTTGAAGTGGCTGAAGGGTATAAGGGATCTTTCAGAAATCAAAGTGCCTCGGTGGATGAAACTGGGCAATGACGAAGATGGAAGAAAAAGAGAAATAATTTGGAAATTTATACCACCATCAGCTCCATGGTGGGGGGGATGGTGGGAGCGCCTAATTGCCCTAGTTAAAGATCTTTTGAAGAAAGTTTTAGGCCGAGCATGCCTGAGTTACGAAGAATTGAATACAATACTCTATGACTGCGAAGACATCGTAAATTCGAGACCCATTACCTACATTTCGGAACATGATAATTTGGAACCCTTAACACCATCTTTATTTCTCAGAGAACGTAGAGTAAATGGAATTCCAGACCTTGACCACTTGGATCTATCTTCCTTGAATCTTCACAAACAGCAAATATACAGGTGTAAACTGCAAAAAGATCTCAAAACTCGATTCAGATTGGAATATTTGGGACAGTTGAGGAAGCAAACCAAGAAAATTAGAAATACTCATGAATTTAATGTGGGAGAAATAGTGATTGTCGAGGTACCCAACCAAAAGCGTCTAAATTGGCCACTAGGAAAAATAACAGAAATAATCCCTGGTAAAGACGGTTTTGTTCGTCTTGTGAAAGTGAGAACTAAGAACGGTGAATTCCTGAGACCTATACAACGTCTGTACGCCCTTGAGGTACAGACACCCGCAGCTAAGAATTTACAAAAGAAAATAGATTCTGCAGCTCAAGACGTAAAAGAAGAAACAGGACTTCAACCTATTGAACATCGTGAGGAGTCGTTGGAGTCTGCACCAGAACTAAATACGAAGAAAACCCAGCTAGGTCGTGAGGTCCGAGTTCCCGTACGACTGGATCTGTGAATGACAGGACAGAATTTTGAGTTTTTCTACGAGAGCAAACTCAAAAGGTGGGAGTGTCGCGTGAATTCTATCGTCTGCTTTTGAGCAGCTGGGTGATCGCTCAACTCGTAGAGTGTGGGCGCGT
>CM063508.1:16441055-16448555 GCA_032207245.1 Pardosa pseudoannulata
AAATTTGTCTAAAAAATTGGCATTAATATGCATTTAAGGCAAAATTCTTATTTCTTGGAATAACGTTAATTGCTTTATTCTTGCCCTTTTCTAAATACTATTGATATGCCACCTAACTACTATATTCTTGATTCAAAAACTTATCAAAGAACCAAATATAACGTGAAATAGTACGCCTTAAATATGCATAAATTTGCCTTTAATATGAATTTATGATCAAATTACACATTTTAGGATAGCATATTTGCTTTATCTTTGCTGTTTTTGAAATACTATTAAAAATTACTTTCTAAACTACTGTTTTCTTGTTTCGTAAACTTGACAAAATTTCAATTGGGACGTTGAAAATTTGCTTTAAATATGCATTTAAGATAATACTTTTTGAAAAGCGTTAATTGCTTTATTCTTGCCATTTTTGAAATAGTATTAAAATTACACTTTTTTATACTACGGTATTCTTGTTTTGTGAAAACCTGCCAAAATTCCAAATATGACGCGGAATAATTCTTAATGTTCCCTTCAAAATATAATACATTTTAGGATAACATTATTTGCTGCTTTATCTTTACCATTTTCGAAATATTAAAATTATACTTACTTAACTACTGTTTTATTGTTTTGAAAATTTGGCAAAATTCCAATTATAACGTAGAAAATTACACCCTAAAATTTGTTTAAATATTTGCTTTAATATGCAAACTTAATCTAAATTAATAAAAATTGTTTTTTATGTTTATTATTTAGGCCCATTTTGGATTTTTAATGCAATTTATTTATTTTTAAAACATTTTTTATTTTTTCAAAATTTACAATTTCTTTTATTTTGATCATTATTATTCAATATTTTTGGCTTTTTTCGTACGGGTATCACTGGCCGCAAAAATATTTTATGTTTTTCTATCCCTAAACTCTCTATTCTCTAGTTTTGTGTTATGAACTCACGAATCCACCCTTATATCTCTTTGCTCTATTTTTCGCTCGTTGTCATTTTTGTGCTTACTGACAGAAGCCTCTGGATTGAAGGGCTCGGCCCATATGGTCTAGTTGCCACATCACCTTTAAAGCCTTTTAAAGCTTTAATATGCATTTAAGATAAAACTGACGGTTGCTTAAGCAGAAAATGAAAATATCTAAGTCACGCCTTTTTTTGGTCTCTTAGCGTATATATATATATATATATATATATATATATATATATATATATATATATATATATATATATATATATATATATATATATCTAGAATTTACAAAAATGTATATATATTTTTTGGAGTCGAAGAGACGATACATACTGAAAATTCAAAGATAAATAAATATAAAAGATAAATGTTAATACCGATTTCAAACTAGATTAAAACAGGTTGTTAAAGAAATATGATCCCTCTATAAACGCATGTTTGGAAAGCAGAATTTGTTGAAACTAAAAGTCGCAGCTAGTGTATCAAAATCTGTCATTAAATTTAAAAATAAAAAAAAGCAATCAAAACTACATAGTTTGTTCCGATTCTATTAAATATTTCAATCTAATTTTAATGTTAGAATATAACAAAGTTAATAATTTAACAAACTTTTTTAAGATTCCACCATGCTTTTTTTATCTGAAAATATTTAAATTTAATAAAAACTTCTATTTCTCTTTACCTTCTCGAATTTGCAAACAATTGTTGTCATAACGCTGGGTCAGTTTTTTAATTAGTTTTTATTTTAAAAGAAACTGGTTTGCAATATATTAAATCACTTTAAAAGGAACCCATACGTAAGAAATACATAAATGCTAACTAAAAAATTCCAAGCAGATTTAAGCAATAAGTAGTATATTCCTAATAAATAGTACGGTTATAACGTGTAATTTTGGTATTAAATTAAACCTTATATCTCTATCAAACTCTCCCTCTGTTTTTGTAAATATTATTAGCAACTGAAAAATTGTGTAAAAATTTAGAATTATCAGATATTGAAGAACTAACAAACACAAAAGCAAAAAGCATTTTATAGGTACTGTCATGAATTGACTATTCTAATTCATTTGTTGACCGACAAAAACACACGCCAGTCGAACTTGAGACTCCATAATTCCTTTTAAATCACTTTAATTAATCACAAATTTCAACGACTTTCTTTTTAACGCCCATTAAAACCGAAAGCCATTCTACGATAGAAGTAGAAGTTATAGTGCATTTTGATTGAATTCTTGAAAGGATATCCATTTTAATAAACTTATAAAAAAATATGCATCGTACTTATTTCTTAAACTTTTTTATCCTTGGTCAATTGTACGTAGCACTCATGGAAATATAATAGTAACTTTCTACGTTTTGCTGTAAATTATTAATCTGCCGCCAAAAATCTGTCTTGGCAAGTACAAACAAATATTCCATGCAGGTGGTTAATAGTTCAAAAGGTCAATGTCAAGGTAATTGGTTTTTACGGAGTACCTAGCAGTGATTACAAGCACTACTTCTACCTCCGAACCAAAAAAGATCAAAAACATAATTTGGAGCAGTTATAAAAACAGGATAGCCAAACAGAAATTTAATACTCTTACAGCGGCTTCCGAAAAATCAAAAGAATAATGCTGTAAGGTGTAAAAATCGTTCACATACAATGCATATGCGAAAAACAACACGTTGAATGATTAAAAATAATCATTCTGTACCTTGAACAATGACAAAACAACGAAAAACACAGTAAGATAACTAAATTCCACTCGGCAGAGCACAGAAAGGTAAAAATGGGAATATAACTCAGTAGCGCCATCTATGAGTCGCGATATGAGTTAAAAGACACTGAAAGGTTTACATATTAAAAATAATTGCAAATAAATGAAAATAATAACAAAATATACTCCAGGTACTAAAAAATACAACATAAATTGACAAAAAGATATTTTGTATTTGTTTTTACAAAATTTTATCGTTTTTTTTTTGTAGTTTTTAACAAGTTAGGAACAATTTTTTAATAGTTCAAAAATAGCCCTGTGTATATATATATATATATATATATATATATATATATATATATATATATATATATATATATATGTGTGTGTGTGTGTGTGTGTGTGTGTGTTTACATAATAAGGAAGATAATTAGCTGCAATTTATTATAAAAAAGTTAGTTTCTTAATTTACATTTGCAATTATAGATATAAAGTGTGGAATTTGTTAGAGATATAAAAATTAACTTTAATTTTCATTTTTTTAGCAGTCTACAAGCGAAGGGTCGATATATAGCCTAATGGGTAGGGTGTTGCTCTTCGATACCAGAGTTCGAATGCCACTGCTGGTATAGATGTTTGTATCCGTTCAGTATCAGTTGAAGCGTAGGTCCCAGTCTCATTAGCTTTTCTGTAGCAAAACAGTAGACTGTAGCTCTCCAAAACCAAGCCAAATCAATCCAAACTTATTTTGAGGGTAAATGGATTTCAGTTTTTTTCACTTGATGTTAATTCTCTACGTTTTTTTTTTTTTAATATTACTTCATATAACAAAACTAATTAATTTTTATAAAAGAAACCCTTAATAATTATCTATGAAAAGTTTTTCTAATTAGAGAGAACCTTTTATTTTATACTGAAGGAAAAATAGACTTATATGATAAATATTTTCAGTTAGTATTCCCATATTTTTACTCCCTAAAACAAGATAGTTTAAAATATATTTTCAACAAATTCTTATATTCAGTAAAATCTTCTATACATCTAGATATATATATGTATACTAGTGTATATATATATATATATATATATATATATATATATATATATATATATATATATATATATATATATACATATATCTATATTATATATCTATCTATATATTTATATAAATAACGCGCAACACTTTTTTTTAATAAAAGTCTACTTACCTCTTACCTTTGATGAAGGGGTGTTCCAGGATTTCAAATTAAACCTAGGTAAATTACATTTTTAAAAAAATTACCACCATACTACAGGTTTACAGTTATAATAATCAAATTCTCAATTTAAAATAAAGAATAAACATTAAAAAAATTAATGTCCGAATATAACAGTCTATATTTATTCTAACGGTATTCGAGATGGATCTCCTAGTATCAAAACTTTATCTGAACAGGTGAACAAGTTTTTCGAACTACTACCTATTCGGAATTATCTGTTGGGAGCATATGAAGTTCGCAGTCACATGTTATCTACCACCACTTTGTGGCAAAATGATAAAACGGAATGGTGCAACTTGTTCAATAAAAATTAAGCAAGAGAATTTGATAGAGCGAAATTGCAACTGATTACACTATTAATCTCTGACTTTATCAAAACAGTTATTACTGGTTTCTATTATTATACGATGAGATAGCAATAATCATCACTCATATTTTTAACACAGTCATTAATAATGCAAATAATGAGAATATGAAACCAAAATAAAATTGAATTAAACAATTTTTTGGTGGTTTATGGTCAAAATGACCGTTTAAAATCGAATCAAATCAACGTTTTCAACCATGACAGAAACGTGTGTTAAATTTGGTACCGATCGCTGCAGTTGTGTGGGTTTGAGTTGCTGTAATGTTGGAAAAATTCGTTAAAAATCAATTAAAAATAAAAATAAACAAATAAGTAATTTAGGTTTAAAAAAATGGCTTTAAGAACTTTTGCACTGTGTCACGAAGAATCCCTGTATTAAATTTCGGGCATGTAGCTTTCACCGTTTCTGTGCAATCATGTTTATAGACACAAACATAGACACCCACATAAACACTTCTACAGTAGAACCTCGATTATCCGAAGTAATTGGAACCGAACCTACTTCGGATAATCAAGAATTCGTCAATAATCATCTAGCTTAAATATGTAGTATTGTCGTTGGTTCAATTCTATTCAATTCGATTGTTTTGGAACTCAGCAGTATGACCTATCAAATTTCGAAATGGGGTGTGTTTTTATTTAGAGCAGGGATGTTTAAAAGTGGGGAAGAGTACACTCATATCTAGAATTGTGCTTGCTTCAACAACTTTTGCACTGTGTCGCGAAGAATCTCTGTACTAAATTTAGGGCATGTAGCTTTCACCGTTTCTGTGCAATCCTGTTTATAGACACAAATACAGACACCCACATAAACACTTCTACAGTAGAACCTCGATTATCCGAAGTAATTGGAACCGAATCTACTTCGGATAATCAAGAATTCATCAATAATCATCTAGTTTAAATATGTAGTATTGTCGTTGGTTCAATTCTATTCAATTCGATTGTTTTGGAACTCAGCAGTATGACCTATCAAATTTCGAAATGGGGTGTGTTTTTATTTAGAGCAGGGATGTTTAAAAGTGGGGAAGAGTACACTCATATCTAGAATTGTGCTTGCTTCAACAACTTTTGCACTGTGTCGCGAAGAATCTCTGTACTAAATTTAGGGCATGTAGTTCTCAACGTTTCCGAGCAATCGTGTTTATAGACACAAACTCAGACACCCACATAAACACTTCTACAGTAGAACCTCGATTATCCGAAGTAATTGGAACCGAATCTACTTCGGATAATCAAGAATTCATCAATAATTACCAAGTTTAAATATGTAGTAATCTCATTGGTTCAATTCTATTCAATTCGATTGTTTTGGAACTCGGCAGTATGACCCATCAAATTTCGAAATAGGGTGTATTTTTTTTTACTACAGTAGAACGTCTATTATCCGAAATAATTGAGACCGCACTTACTTTGGATAATCGAAATTTTCGGATAATCAAGAATTCATCAATAATTACCAAGTTTAAATATGTAGTAATCTCATTGGTTCAATTCTATTCAATTCGATTGTTTTGGAACTCGGCAGTATGACCTTCCAAATTTCGAACTGGGGTGTGTTTTTGTTTAGAACAGGGGTGTTTAAAAGTGGGGAAGAGTATACTCATACCGAGAATTGTGCTTGCTTCAACAACTTTTGCACTGTGTCACGAAGAATCCCTGTATTAAATTTCGGGCATGTAGCTTTCACCGTTTCTGTGCAATCCTGTTTATAGACACAAATACAGACACCCACATAAACACTTCTACAGTAGAACCTCGATTATCCGAAGTAATTGGAACCGAATCTACTTCGGATAATCAAGAATTCATCAATAATCATCTAGTTTAAATATGTAGTAATCTCATTGGTTCAATTCTATTCAATTCGATTGTTTCGGAACTCGGCAGTATGACCTTACAAATTTCGAACTGGGGTGTGTTTTTGTTTAGAACAGGGGTGTTTAAAAGTGGGGAAGAGTACACTCATACCTAGAATTGCGCTTGTGAAAAGGAATTCTAAGAAAGAGAATTCCAAAATATGTATAGGCACACGTAGTTTGGAAAAGATGCATTGCATATAAAAGGAGTGTGTGAAAAAAGAACTTTAAAAACACATGTTTGTAAAGAGAAAATTTTGGCTTGTAGTAGAAAATTAAAAAAAAAAAAAAATAGTGAAGAAGAAACCGACTTCGGTTAACTGAGAGTTTCTGTTAACGGAGGTTCTACTGGTTATTTAAATTAGAGGTTTCCTACCTTTTCTGGGCCATCACTCCCTTTACAAGGAACAAAATATTCGAACTCCATGTCTTCCATGCATGATAGTTAATTATACTATGTATTAAAATATTTTTGCATATTATCTATATCTGTTTCACCTGCCTATCTACTAGCTATAAGGAATCACTAAATCTATCTAGCTATAATGAAAATGGGCATTATGTGAAATAGAAATTGTTTATTAACACTCTAAAATAAGCATAAATTCAATAAATAAAAAAATTAGGTGATAATTAATGATGGTTCAGTTTTAACAATAAGGCGATTTCATGCAGCACGGCACATCTCAAATTATGACAATTCTGGCTTTAGTTTTAAACGGAAGGGCAGTTTATTGTTTGTCTATTGGCTGTTGTAAACATGAAAATGAATGGGAAGGGCATTGTAGTAGTTTGTGACGTTGCAACAAATTGCTCTATATGTTAACTCGGTTCTACTTTGGTCAACACTAGGAAGAGGAATGTTAGAAGGAGAACATTGTTGACAGCATAAATATTGATATGTTACACAAATGTGACTTGATTAAAACTTTCCATTGCTGGAAAGTAGCCAATGGAATATTAAATTTAATAGATTGTTTATAAATGAAATTAGTTATATCAGTTTTAAGAACTGATTTAATATTATGATAAGATTCCAAACGAAATTTAGTAGAAAGTTGCATTAATTGTTTTAATTGATTATTTTGAATAAGCTCAAGATCACCAGTAATTATATGACCATGATAAGAATCTTTAAAAGGGATTAGATTGTTTATTACAATAACAAGAAGATGCTGTAATTATTTTTTTTGATTCTTCATTATAATTAAAAATATTTCTACTAAAGGTTTTTAAAGGCTTTAAAGGTGATGTGGCAACTGGACCATATGGGTCGAGCCCTTCAATCCAGAGACTTCTGTCAGTAAGCACAAAAATGACAACGAGCAAAAAATAAACACATAAAAGAGA
>CM063508.1:16458555-16528555 GCA_032207245.1 Pardosa pseudoannulata
TTCAGCCAGACCACAGATTATCACGGGAAATGTAACTTAGTAACGCCATCTGTTAAGCACGTAAGGAGTTACAAAATACGTGAAAACTGAGATAAAGGTAAAAAATTAAAGCACATCGATAAATTAAACGACTCCAGGTACAAATTTGATGACATATAATAACAAAAAGATATTTTTATTTGATTTTATAAAAATTTAATTTTAATTTTTGTTTGGGAATTTCCTGAACTGGTCATTAGGGCACTATAAAGTTTTAATCGGTTAGACCCCTTCCCCGAGGTCGTGAGCTGTACCTACAGTGGTCAGTTTAGATTAGAGGTTAAAAAGGGGAAAGCTAAGAGACGCAGGGTTTTTGCCCTTGACTTTAGATTTGAAAACCCCTGAGAATTTTCTCAGACCTTAATGAGAACTTAAATTTACGTCAGCTATAAATTTACGTCGGCATGTTTGAACTCTCAGATTACGGGAAGTTTCTTGAGAGTATATTCCTTAAGGGGCCGTCTTCGGAGTTTTAACAAAATCCCTACATTCGTTTTATTTATTTAGTTAACTTTCCCTTACATGTATATGTATATTATGTCTTCTTTTCCAGTTTCGTTTAGGTCAATTCTGAGAATATGTTTCAAGACATGTCTGAAGACACCTTTTGGATCAACGTTGCTGGTATATCGGAGGACGAGACGGACATGGGTATCGACAGGAAAGTGATACTCAGTGATACGTACCAGGCAGTAAAAGTTGCCTTACGACAAGCAACGACTGCCAAGAATTATATTTTCGTAAGTAAATATTGATTCATTTATCCTCCCTTCGTTTCGTTGCTTTCTCTGGGTAGGTTAGACAGCTCGTGACTGTTATCTGCTTCAACTCTGAATAGAGTTAAAGCAAAGGGAATTTTATACGTTAATTTGGAGACAAAATATTTCCACAAAATATTTCGATATTTTTCACTAAAATAGCTATTTGAACGTGATCGGTTACCTTAAGGAAACAATAATACTTTCAATGTATCTTACTGAAAATAGTATTTTTTTTAGCTTTCGCGCACTGTAAATAAACCTACTACTTAAAGCCAATTTCGAACGGTTACAAGTATCAATATCAGCAGCGTGATTCAAATACGCGCACTTCGGTTCTGAAAAAGCCGGATGATGGCCGAATGGTAGAGCGCTGCTCTTCAGGACCGGAGTTTGCGGGTTCGATCCCGCTAAGGGCATGGATGTTTGTAGCAGTTCGGAATCGGCTTTAAGCTGTAGGTCCCGGTCTCATTAGCCCTCGTGTGCAAAACAGTAGACCGTAGCGCTCCAAACCAAAAAATCGGTTCTGAAAAAAAAGCACCCGCTTCACCCATAAGATCAGCGAAAGGAAGAATTGAAAAGGACCGTTAGACATTTCAGCTACAATATGGAAAAAAATACATTAACACCCTTTTTTAGGGGGGGGGTGGCAACGGCATTTTTCTATCTTGCTAACAGCAGCAAAAACACTAGAGCCGGTCCTGTAGCCTAGATACTCCTTTATTTGCCCATTAGTAAAGAAACTGAATCTGAATATTTGTTTTTATGCTTTTATATAGCATAACTTCTTACAACAATTAGACTGAAATTACGGTACTTCGATACATCGGCTCGACATATAAATTTAATTTCCTTTCTACAACACGAAAAAATGTAGACATATACAGTCGGAAATGGGAATTTTTGCGAGTAAAAATGAATAGCAGGATATTTTGAAAAGATAAGGAATGTATGCTATTTGAACATTTTGTAAACATTTTACTAATTGATATTTTGAATGATCTTTTGCAGGAGAAACATCATATCGAGGAGGAATCACTTATAAAGAACAATCCAGATTACAATTTTCTCAAAGTATCACCGGAAACGGAAAACGTGAGTAATTTCAGTCTGTCAAAAATTTCAAAAAATAAGCCAATTCTTACATTATTATTTAGTTTAACCCTCTAAGTGGTTCGCACGTACAATTCCGCCAAACCGATGATGACTTCAAAACGTACAATTTTCGACCACCAAAAACGCTCCGAAAATGGATGTAATGTACATTTTGACAGTGCTTTCCTCCATGGAGTTTTGAGGTAGGAGGGTCAGGTCTATGGTTTAGGAACAGCACCCCTCTTTCACTGATATTTCTTGAGGGATGCAACCCTACACCCTGAGGCACAAAGACGCTGATATCTTTTCATGGCTTTGTAAATATCTATTTCGAAGTATTTCGTTTGCGGTAACAGATGTATCTCTAATTGCACCCTCTAAATATCTTCCATGACTTTCGTAAAAAAATATAAATAAGTCTCTCAAATAATATTTTTATTTGTAATTTTAGAATCAATTATTTCTTATGGGATAGTATTCCAAACTTAAAGAGCTTTATGAGTATTAAAATTAACAATTTATAATATCTATATATATATATATATATATATATATATATATATATATATATATATATATATATATATATATATAACCGGAAGTAAAGGGAGAATAACGAGGGTGGGTTTTCCATATTCCATTCTAGTCGACAAAGGGTGAAGGTAAAAATCATACAACTATTTGGCCACTGATATCAGCGTATTTTGGAGAATTGTTTTCTAGATGTGTTCCACTCGGAGGGTTAATACTTTCACTGCAAAAAATATTTTGACCCTGCCTATCCTAAATGTTTCCTAATAAAATGAATAGGTCCTAAATAAGGTAGTATAATATTTGTTATTAGTTGATAGTTTATTAATGTTTCTTCGTATAGTGATTTTTAAATTGCGGCCTTATGCCAATGTGTTTCTTCATAATTTTCTACATTTAAATTCTTTTTCAGTAACTAACAAATTTTAATTTCAAAAAGTAGTGCAATGCTCACCAATCGACCAAATTTAGAAAAACAAAAGACCACGACGAAAGACTTGAATAAACGATGAGTTTAGGCGGGAAAACGAGTGGTGCAAAGAACTATAGATTAAATATGCACAACTGTTCATGTTCTACAGCTGGTACTCTTTAGATTGATTTTCTGCCGGATATTTATTTTACTAGTAATTATTGGAAGCTCAGTAGGATACATATATCTTACAATCAAGGAGGCGAGATAAATCACACGAAAATTGCTAACTATTGTATCGTCACGGGTTCTTCAGGTAGCGTGTGGGTGTCGAAGTGGTTATGACACGACGTACAGCTTAGAAACAATAACAACGTTTATTCTTGATTAAAATGGAATATGTACAAATTTTCCAAATGGAAATCACAGAGCTCAGGCGGGCTGGTGCAGACCTAAAAGTCCCAGGTTCAAGGCGAACCTAAAAAAACAGTCTGCGGACAGGTGACGACAGATACCGTTGTACAGGGGTACAACTGGGCCTCCTTGAATCCCACAAAAAGATGGAGAAAAACTCTCCAAAAAAACCAACCACCGCAAATCCAAACTTAATCCGTTCTTTCTTTTCTGGGGTTCTCAGGCGAAAAATTCGCGCCGCCTGACGTCACCTTTCGCCTCTTCCCATTGGCTTTTCTTCCCTCATCATCGTCTTGGTAGCCTCTGATTGGTTGCTTCGGTGGATCCTCACTGTCTGACCTTTCGGTTTTCGCTTTCGACCTTCCAATCACCTAGGCAATCTCAAAGCGTGGTCGAAGCGACCACAATTTGTAGTGTAGTGTCAAAAACCCAGACAGCGTGTCGCTCTGCCCTGGGATTTAACAAAACTCCTTTGTGACGCCAATGGGGTGTAGCGACTTCACACTATATTAGGTGTTCTGAAAAGATGGCGGAAAGGATGCTGGGAATAATCCTTATTAGTTTCATTTAAGTCTATGTTAATCTACGGAAGAAGAAAATTTGCATTTTCTACAGGATTTCGATGGATAGTTATACTTCTATCATGGATGTGACACCCCTGTTTGGGATAGCGCCGCAGACTTCGATTTACACTATAGGTTACAAAACAAGTTGGAAATGGAGGAAAATTTGTATCGCTCCACCTCTATATTCTGTAGAATCGCCATTTGATTGTATAATTTTTGCTGTGTTCTTTCATATATTTTTGTCCTTTCTAATATACAATTTGTAAGAATCACTGTAAAAACGGCATTAATTTTTGAGTTTGTTGCATGAATGGAATACGATAACACAAAAGTATAAAGTTAGTATTTATAAAAAAAAAAGCCAAAAATTTCTAAAGTAAGCAAAGTATGATAAATTAACAGAAATGTTCCAATGAACAGTATTTCATGTTTGTAAGAAGCTATATAAACTCTAAGTAGAAAATATTATTTACTGTTCTATTCATTTTTTATATCATTCATTTCAGAAGTTTCAGCCAATCCCCGTCTTCTACAATAGGATTCAAAGACATGCAGTAGCACTGCAAGCAATGCTGAAAGACAGAGAAGACAACAAACAGCACGAATTACTGACTGATACAAAAAACTATATGAGGGATATTCTTATGAGCCTTGAAATTTTGATAAAAGCTCAAAACCTCAAAAGAATGGGTGACGTTTTCAAAGACGTTATGCCTGATAAATTCAGAAGCCAACAGAGCCAAACTATGAGAAACCTTTACTGCGTTATGTTTTATGTGGATCTTCTGAGATCCCTTGAAACATATCTACAGAAAGAAATGTCTGTCTCCTCTAATATCTACAGGAAGAAAACCTGTCTTTTCAATAGCTATTCTTTTGCAACTTAAGCTTCACCATCTTTTTATTTATTTATTTGTTTTCTTCGTGTTTTGTCTAGAGTCACATTTTAAAGTATTAAATAAAATTACTCAAGGTGACGGAATTACAAAGTATGTGTTACAACAAAAATTAAAAAAAAAATGGCACAATTTTTATCAAAAATAGTTCTTGTACTTCTGAGTTTTCAAGATTAAATTTGTGAAAAGTCAGTGACGTGATTGAATATTCATAACTAATCAAACATCTCCACACAGCAGAATGGGCATAAAATTTAGGTTTATTAACAGATTAACTAACTTTTTTAATTAATCAGCGCGTTGTTTTTCACATAGCTTTGATATGTGAACGATTGCTTCAATATGCAGCATTTTCGCTTTCGTTTCGAAAGTGGCTGTGAGCGTTCTAAATTCCTGTTTGGTTACTGTGCATTGATTCAATAAATTATGTTTTTGATCTTTTTCGTTCGGAGGTTGAAGTAGTGCATTCTGACGCTACTACGTACTCCGTAAAAATCAATTATCTTGACCTTGACAAACATTTGGAAAGTGTAAATGGAAGGTGAAGTGAGTTCCATGTAGGATTTATTATGGTTTTCAACTGAATTAAGATTACTTATCCATCATTTCAACTGCAATGTCTATTTGCCCTTCTTGTATCAAAAGTAGTGTAACTTGATACGAGCCCCAAACCGAATTCTCTTTTTGGTCAATTTAGTGATTATCCATTGACTTAGAAAAACGAGCTGTCAGTAGAAACACGCGAGTTCAGCTTGTTTGACATTCTAAAAGCTTTAATATGTTCCTTCTCTGTGTGACTTTTCTCTTCCATTATTTTTTTTATTTTCTTCACAGCCTAATTTTTCAAATTAATAAAAAATACTCTTTAAATCACCATGCCAAATAATTTAACATTTTTATTTATTTAATTTTACCATGTCAGCCAGATAATCATCAAATGCTATTTTCAAATGTTATTTTTAAATATATAAAAAAATATTTGAAAGTGGATTTTACTTAATTTATTATCTATTTCTGAAAACCTTGACTGTATTTATTTTGATAACCTCATGTTTAACTGTGTCTACTACTATAATCATTCATATTTTTTTATCAACCATTGGCAACTGTAAACCTGTTACTGTTGTGTATTGATAAAAAATGTTCAACTTTTTACGATGAATAAAGTTTTCATTTAATTCCTAATTCATGTCTACTCGATTTTTTATACATATAAATGTAACTTTTTTAATAACAGTTCAATAAAGGGTAATCCCCGTAAAAAGAATTGTTGAAATTTTATGAAGTTGTACATGGAACGTGGTACCTAGCTTCTTGCATAAGACTAACCCTCAGTCTGAAAATGTACTTTCATACTTTCTCGAAGCGATGCTGTCAGGTGCAAATTGTTTTTTGCTTTCTCTCTCCCTGGAGATAATACACTTTGCACATGCGTGGAATCTTAACAATTTCAAGGCCATGAGTCCCAACCTTTTATTAATCATAACCATTTTTATAGCAGGAAAAAATGTTCCCGCCACTCCTATCTTGATATCCCTGAATATCATTTTTTTGTTTTTTAGCAACGTTCATTAAATGTTAATTTGCCATGCAAACTAACTCATTTTCTTTAAGTAAAGCTTTTACTATTTGTTTAGAAACTTTGTGTTTAAAATTTGTATTAGATGGCATTTTCCTACAGAACAAAAATCTACGGCTGTTCAGTTCTACTCTGGTTTTCTCACAGCTTAACATAGAAAAGCAATAATTACAAATAGACATAGTAATCGTTGTATTACTTTCTACGGAGAGGAGAAAGAGCAGAAACTATTTACTTCCTTCCATATTCAGCTAAAACATTATGTGTGTTGTGAGATATTGGCTGCTACTCACGACGATCATCTACACCAATAGATTATCTAATGACGTCACCAGAAGTGCATTTCGGCACGATGGGTTATGTCAGATGGGAGCTTTCGCTACTTTGAAGGGGATTATCGTCATAATGACGTAACCAGTCGAAAAAATCGACTATCCCGATCGTTTAGAGTCCCTGTGAGTAGCAGCCATTATTTGATATCAGAAAATTATATTTATTTTTATGAATATCGATAGATATCGATGAATATTATTAAAATAAAATCATTTTATGACAATATATGACACTGTTAACAAAATTAAGAGAAAACATTCAAAAAGTAAATTTTGTAAAAACTCATATATTTATCAAAATTTATTTTTTAGAATATTATTTCTTTTATAACTAATAACAACTCTTTAAAACTGTTTCAAATGTTAATTTTACATTATGTCATTCAATATCAGTATTTCCAAAATTTATTGTCCGACATTCAGCGAAATTCAAATTATTGTTTAAGATTTATTCGGCATTGACCGATTTATTAATGCTACTTGGGTATAAATGACTCACTTTAAAACTTGAGAAAACTCATTTAATAAAAATGAAATTGTAAAACGCTTGTTTTCTGGAATTTTTCCATTACCTTTCTATGTCTTTTGTAATGATAGAAGCTAACTTAACACCTCAACAGCAGAAGCAATATTTTGTGTTTTTAATATCAAAACTGTTCTTACTGATGTATCTCTTCTGCCCGTCTACAGATTGCTTCGCGTGCAAGTATCTTCCCGTGTTGCCAAGAATCAATAACTGTATATTTTATCATCTACCTTTTCGGACTTTGTACTTCTATGTAAGACATAAAGGAAGCATTGTAATCACGAAAATTTTTGGTGTTTATATATATCAACGGAAATACTCATTATCAAGGCAATCAATTTTTATTAGTTTCGTCTATACGTCTGTATATACGTTCAAAGAAACGTTAATTTTGAAATTTTAACTATCCATTTTGATTGACCCTGAGTGGATTTTTATTTGATGATAGACATCAGTAAACGCATACGTACTTATATACTATATACGCATGTATCTCTTATAACTCAGAAATTAGATGTAGAATGTCGATAGAGAACATTCAAGATATGTGAGCCCGAGACAAGTGAGAGAAAATATTGGAGGTAGTGATTGTGTCGTGTCGATTCAAAAGTAGATCACGGCTCACGGTTCAACTCCGCTTTCTGCTAGGGGACGCACTTAGCCGCAAAATGTTTTGTCTATGATTTATTTTTAAAAAGTTTTATAAGGAAATTTAAAACGGTCGCACGCTACTACTTCCCATCCCCGAACATGGTCCGTCGGAGCCTCATCAGCTTTAATTCAACAAATCAAGTACTTTAGGATGACGTGAGGTACATAAAGTGTCCATGATAGCGTTACAAATCTAAAGAATCTCGCTCAACAGAGCTAAATCGAAATCGAAACGAAAGAAGCATTAAAGTATCGCTCTTAGTTGGGAAGGTCATGAATTTGATTCTAAATCAAAAACGAAAATTTAAAGGTAAGATTAGTAGATTATCTAATCTATTAGACAATTTAAAAAATCAAACAATTTCTATTTCAATAATCGAGGTTTATGAAAACAATGAGATTGATGTTCCAGTTTTTACTTACCACATCATCCAATTCCCAATAAAACTAGGGACAAATTTCGTGTAGTTTTCGATGGATCTGCTAAATCATCAACAGGTGTTTCACTCAACGACAGACTAATGGTTGGTCCACAGTTACAAAGTGACTTAACAACGATATATTTTCGCTTCAGAAAACACAAAACAGCCATAACCGCAGGCATAAAAAATATACCAGCAAATCGATAATTTTATTGGTGCAAAACGTAAAATTAGGGAACTTGAATGACTTTCAAAATCAAAAGGCTACAATCAAAGTGTTAACAACTTTTTATCTGATCACGACATTAAATGTCATTTAAATGTACCTGGTGCACCACACATGGGTGGTCGCTGGAATTAAATCAACAAAATATCATCTAAAGCGTGTTGTTGGCGAGACTGAATTAACATGTGAATAATTTGAAACATTTCTAACTCAATAATAGGCTTGGCTTAATTCAAGACCTTTAACAGCTTTATTAAACGATCCAAATGATCTGTCAGCCTTAACGTCTGATCATTTCATTATTGGAAGGCCTTTGCGAATATTCCTGAGCCAAATTACATCCATACATAAATTTCGTACTTTAACAGATAGCAAATTATACAAAAAAAAAAATGGTTCAACAGTTTTGGAAACGCTGGCACAAAAAATATTTGTGTCGATTATCACAAAGACCAAAATGGCTTTTACCAGCAAGACATTTTGAAGTTAGTTTTTTGTGTCTCGTTAAAGATGACAATTTGCCCCCCAACAGAATGAAAAATGGGTAGAATTATTCAAATGTATTTGATAATTTAGTTCAAGTTGTAAGTAATAAAACATTTGATGTCTCATTTAACAGAAACATAACAAAATTGTGTCTCTTACCAATATAAATTTTTTCATTCATGCTTATCTATGTATGTATCATTGCATTACGTGTAACATTGTTTTATTGATTTTCGTAAACATTTACTTAACAGTTATTGCCCTTAATTCATGTATATTCGTTTTATAATATCAAACAATATTTCTTATTTGTGTATGTTGAAATGCTATTTCAAGGTGGGCGGCATATTCACGGCTCAAGAACACTTCAACTCCGTTCTACACTAGGGTACGCACTTAGCTGCAAATATTTTGTCTATGTATTTTTTATTTCAATAATTCAAAATGGTCGCCCGCTACCTCCCATCCTCGAACAGAAGTCATATGATATCTTCATGGAAAGATGGCTGCCGTTGCCTCGAGAGGTCAGATTGCTAAGACTGGGTGTTTGTTTTTTTAGAAACACGGACCAAGCAGAAACAGAAGAAGGATAAAGGAAGTGGAAACCCAGGATTTCACCTCCATAGAGATGAGAATATTCTACAGATGATTGAAAATAATCTGGAGAGCAACACGCGGACTGTTTCCCGTGCCGTTAAAGTGCCCCATCCAGCGGTTTGGAGAGTGTGGAACGAATAATGCACAAGAAGTACAAGCACTGTCACTTTATAATTATCGACTCGATATCGATCGAACGCGACTCGATTTTGCGCTTTAGTTTCTTCCCGTGACGTAATCAGATTTTTCTGAGAAGGGGGAGGGGTTTTTAACGTCTATGTTACAGGGCCGATAGTGTACTTCAGAAAAAAACAGATCTTTAGATTATATACATTTAATCTTACATTATTTACAGGAACTAATACAATGCATGAAGGAACAGTATGCGAGAGACGTATGCCGAAGGTTTTTGCCAAAGAATGGAACAGTTCACTTGTAAATTGTGAACCTCTGTCCATGTAGATTCTCTGTGGAACGCCGAATTTGGAAATCCACCCCCTATACAAGGCTTGAGTGACTGTCTCTGCCCGAATGTCAGGCAGAGGTATAGCTTCAGGCCACCTGGAAAATCTGTCAATTGCTGTCAAGCAATATGTGAAATTTTGCGATGGATGGAGCGGCCCAACAATGATATCAATGTTGATGCGGAAAATTCGCTCATTTGGCACCTTGAACTCAGCTAGAGGTGAATGAACATGGCGAACGATCTTCGACCTTTGACAGGCAATACAAGATCGTGTAAAATTCACAATATCTCGCCTCATGTTGGGCCATACGAAACGACTGCAAATGAGCCGGACTGTGGCTCGCACACTCGGATGGGATGAAAGTTGCGAAACACTTGATATCTATGAAACTTGAGAATGTATGGACGGATTACTTTTGCAGAAACATCACAATAAAGCATTTCAGCCTCATTTGGAACTATTATTTTCTGCATAGTCAAGTCCATGGGCTGCTGAAGTAAAATATGAAGCTCTTCATCATTTTGTTGGCTACGAGCAATATCCTCATAAGATAATGGGGAAGTGGAAATAAGTTCGATCCGAGAAAGAGCATCAGCTACCACGTTGTCCTTTCCACTGATATACCTGATGTTCACAGTAAATTGGGCAATGAAATTCAAATGGTTTATCTCACATGGTGACAATTTCTCAATTTTTTGGGAAAGTAATAGGTTTATCATCCGTTAAGATGGAAAATTTTGTACCTTCTAGTAAATGCCGAAAATACTTTATACTTGCAAATATAGCCAATAATTCGCGATGGAAAGCACTGTACTTTTCGCCTGTACTTTCGAGAGAAAAATCCCAATGGTTCCCAAGAATTATTCTCTCGTTGCTGGATACTGCCGCCAATAGCTCTGATGCATCTGTCATTAAAACTATTGTTGCGTTTGCATTAGGATGAGCTAAATGAGTTTCTTCCTCCAGATCTTTAATGCAATTCCGGAAGGCTTGTTCTGATTCTGAAATACAATTAAGAGGTGTCTTGTCCCGTTTTTTACATTTTCCTAACATTTTTTGTAAAGATAATTGCTTTTCTGAAGTCCGAGGCAAAAATCGACGGAAAAAATTTAACATGCCTAAAAAACGTCTTAAATCCTGGACTGTTTTTATAAATACTGGCCTCTTAGTTTTCCTGCCTAAAACCGCAAGGTTGGGTACATTTCTTGGCATTTTCGCGAAAACGAAAGTGGTTCCAGCACACCCTCTCTTTCCTGTTAGAAGATAGAGATCGAGTGCGAGAATGATTCCGACGAGTTGCACTCTTAGATTTGTTAAATTTAGACATACGATCAATTTTTAAGGAGAGTTCACTAATCTGGGCCTGTGCAGTGCTAACATTAGGAACTACCGGCACTTTCGTTTCCATCTGAGCAGAACATACTTCGTTACTAGACGTTAGATCAGAAATCTTATCCACCATAATTGCTAATTTATTGAGGTCTTCAGAAGACGTAGTTAAGATAGCTGTGATTTGAGAGGGAAGTCATTGAAACCATAAGGACTTCAACAGGTTTTCATCCACATGTTTTCTCACCAAATCTTACATCTGCCTGAGCAAGGTGGAAGGGCGTTGATCGCCTAATTCCACAGTCTGGCGAAGCTTTCGAAACTTGCGTTCATCAGAATCACTGAAGATTGCAATTAAACGATTCTTCAAAAGTTCGTAAGCACCAACAGTAGGAGGAGAAAAAAATAATATCGCTTACCTGAGCGAGTACTTCCGATTCGATATTTCCGACCACCGTATGATACTTTGTGATATCCTGTGATATTCCACTGGTTATAAACTGGGATTCCAATTGAGCGAACCAAATTGACGGGTTTTCAAGCCAGAAAGGTGGTACCTTTACGGAGATTCGTGCCACTTCGAGTTTAGGCTCTGAAGTATTCGACTCATTTATCATTGCGAAGCTGCGTAATCCAACACAAGAGTCACCAATTTAACGTCTAAGTTGCAGTGCCGATAGTGTACTTCAGGAAAAACAGATCTTTAGATTATATACATTTAATCTTACATTATTTACAGGAACTAATATAATGCATTAGCACAGCGAATAGCATCGCTCACATTCCTATTACTACGTGGAATGATCTTACATGTTGCCAGATGCAACAGATACATTTTACATTTCAATAAATGAGTGGCTTGACGCTAGAGCCGCCACATCTTAGTCTTATCCAAAGTCTTAATCCAAAGTACAGTGAAATTTTTATTTTTATTTCTTACATACATACAAAGTACATAATGCATACGTCTTATACAAGCATTCATAGTTTTATGCATGCATACATAAATACGTCATAAAATGTATCAACAACGTTGTACGTAATTTCATTGTATCTTAAAGAATATATTAACCACATTGTTCCTTTTACTTACATTTAAGTTCTTACCGGGTTTAAATTAGCCGGATAAATACTGGAGCATATATAATTTACGCCCCAGTATTTACCAAACAAATTTAAGTAATTTTATGAAGAACTAGGAAAATAAAAATGATAATTTTGAGAAAAGAATTATGACATATTCTTTTCTTTTCCTTTTAGAAAATTGCATTCCTTCTATGACAACAAAATTCGAAAACAGTATGACATAATTAGTAATTTAAGAACTACATTTTTATAATAACAAATTAATTCTTCTAGCTGTTAGGTTTAGCTTGTTCAAACCTTCAACTACGTTTATAGGCATACCTATATGCAACTAAAGTTAAAATGCTGATGTTATAAAAAATTAACAAAATCCTCTATCTCTCTTATCATTTTACCTTTAAATAATTTAGTGAACTTGTATTTCAGCAACATTTTTATGAGTCTTCAAAAACATTTATTGATACTGAAGGTGAAATGCAAAACATTGACTTAAAAATTAGAATTTCAAATTTTTCCCATATTTTTTTAAAGAATGCAATTGGAGTCATAACAAACATTTGAAGAAATAATGTATATTACATGAAAGAAATTTTAACCAATTTTACTTCTGATTTTTGAGCTTATTTAATTGTTTCTTGGAAGTCAATCTACTTGAGAATTAAAGTTCATTACAATCAGAGTCATAATTTATTCTCTTATTAATGAGCGTTATTCACCTTTCTAGAGTACAAAAAATCAAATGATGTATATGTTTACATATTTGTTTACACCATTGCTAACTGTTGATCATTACCACGATCTCAATTTTATTTTATCATTTCCAAAAATGCCTCTCTCTTGTGCAGCTTTTGGGTGTACTAGCAATAGTATAAAAGAGATTAATTTTCATCGATTTCCTCTCTCTTTATAAAACAAAATTAAAAGAAAAAAAACGAATGTAAACAATGGCTTACCAAGATGAAAAGATTTCGTTCTTACTGAATATAGTACCTTTTGAAATAAATAAAATCTAAATATAACTATTTTGAAGTAGAATTTTTTAACAATAAAGCAGAGTATATAAAACTTTAATTATGATTTAAGCGTATCTTTTCATTTATGAATAATGAAAAATCTGACACTATTATTGATAGAGAGTGATATTTTATATTGAAATTATTTATAATCAGATTATTAATAAAAAATAAAATTTTATACATAAGGACTTAATCAGAACAAATAGAATTATAATTATCAAATCAAAGATATCATATATACAAAAGGTGTAAAGATAATTTAAAAATATTACTTTAATCATAATTTAAACAAAAGTGTCAATTCATTCAAAAATAATAAAAAAGCTGACAATAATATTAACTATTTGGCTGACTCATTTTGTTATGATGTACATTTAGATATAAAGCTTTATGATTCCTGTATCTAACTGAACACTATAACTTAATTTAAGCCACTACTCCAAACTATTTTATGTTCAAAATATAGTTCAGTGCGTATCACATGTGATATACAAGCTTATAAAACATTAGATGCGCATATAATATGTGATGTACAGGGCAGGCTAATGGTTGATAGAAAATGGTATTTACATTTAAATTAAAATCAGGACAAATAAAAGTTAACCATCAAACTAAAACAACATAAGTTATTGTATATAAAGAATATGTTATAAGATGAATATAACAAGCAACTTACTTCGTTTTGATCTGTAACAGTAATAGTTACATAAGTAATTTTCTTGTACTCTGCTTTAACTGAAGCATGAATAACAAGGATTTCATTGTAACTCTGCAAAAATTTTAACTCTCTCACAAAATTCGATTTGAATAGTTTTGCGCCAAGTATACTCTGCTTTAGTACAGTAGATTGTCCACGTGAATTTTTTTCTTCATTTATTTTCAATATATACGTTTGAATATTTTCTCCAAACGTTTACCAATCACACTTTTCAATGGAGAAGCGAGTTATGGTGAGCAGATAGAAAAAACAAATACCTGGATTTTGAGGTTGTGACGTCAACCGCATAACCCTAATTTCATACATTTTTATAGAACCAATTAATGCATAAATGTATACAATACATACCATATTACATGATCTTTCCCACTACACAATTATGCTTCAAAGTATCATATAATAAATTTGTATTATTGTAAAAAGTTTATTTACATTGCACACAAAATACTTAATATATTGTAATACAGGAACAACTGACTGTAGTGTAGTTTTGGTAAAAGAATACTTAAAACCTGTTTATTTAGATCAAAGAAAAAGATGTTTTAAGCTTATTGATACTTATTTTATAATATTAGTATTAATAAATTCATAAGTTACATATAAAAAACATGCAAGTACATGAGTCAGTTTGAATCCTAAACAGCGAGAGAGGTGTCTAGAATTGCTATTTTCTAGATCAGTGGTAGAGTGGGTAGCGATCAGCGATGGGGTCGCAGGAAGTAAACTGTAACTGTTGCTACCAATAAAGCGCTGTTTTTGAATTGTGAAGTATGTTAAAATGATAGTATGACAATTTTAATTTATTAATTAATTTTGCGAAAATTTCTTTAAATGTAGGAACATATATATATTTTACTTTTCATGAAACTGAAATAAAACTCATTTTTACATTAGTGTTGTTTACATTTTGTTTAGTAATTCTTTTTTTTTCTAATACATTCAAAAAAACAATTTTGTTTATTTTTATTCATTCATTTATACATTTCAGATGAGTGCTCAGAGCGAATTTTCTTCCTTCAAACATCTTTTGAAACAAGTGTATTCTGCTCATAGCTCTAAAGTTAAAGGTAGTACACTTCTTATTACCATTTAAATTTTTAACTGTTTGAAAAAAAAAAAAATACTTGATAACATCAATCTAATATTTAAATAATGGATGTATTTAGCAACTGTTAAATAATTTTTATTAACTAACCGTACTAAATGTGTACTTAAAATTTTTATCTAAAATATATTGAATTATATATGTTGATATTCTGGTATCATTTTATAAAAAGGAATTGTTGTGTAGCATATAGCAAAACTTTTTAATGAATATTTCAATGCTTACCTGTTTAAGGCACACCATAATCTTTCTATATATGGACTGATAATATTTATAACAGGGATATTTGAAACTAATCAATGTTGAAATTTTGATATATCAAATGTTGCAAAGAGAATTAAAATGACAGTTATTGCCCTTTTAATTACTTATAGACTAAAAGACATAAAAAATGTCAGTCTTTTATTTTTAGTGATGAAATATTGGTGTAGTATGTTATTAAATTTGTAAATTATTTTACATATGAGGTTTTTAAACTTAATATTAACAAAATCTTTATCTGGCATTATTTTTCTTGTTCATTTACTATTATAAAAAATGTGCAGGAATGAAAACGTATTTAATAATACTGTAAAGATGTAAATATTAAAGCAGGCTTGGAAAAAAAATCATGATTTAAAAAAAAATCAGATTTATTTGATTTAAATCAGATTTTTTTTTTTTATTTAAATCAGATTTCTGTAATTTTTTCTGAATACTAATTTTAATTGTTTTTATGTTTTTTGCAATATACATAGAATAGTTTGTTATTAGAAGTAACATCTTATCTATGTAGTATATTCTACACACTGATTACCTAAAATTAAATATATAAATTTTAATCTACATACCTTCCATTATTTTGTAATTGGATAGTGCAAACTAAATAAGATGTAAATTTAAAGAACAAATTAAATATTCTTTTAATGCAAACTATTTATTTAAAAAAACAAATCACAATTATTTTAATATTTTTTAAGCACTGAATTATGGATTTAATTGTTTCAATAAAAACATTAGCTTTAATGATTTATCCCCTCCTAATTGGTTATGAAGGCTAGAATGAACAATACCAAAAGAAGAAAACTGTCTCTCCATTCCAGCAGATGAAGCCATGGCTTTTGTTATTTAGTAGACAAACTGGATTTCAAGTTCTGTAATACTCTCTTTACCTCCTATTACATAAAAGGAATTCCACCAGTCATAATCAATCATTCTACCCCTACTATATACTTTCTGATGATAACCCCTAAATTTTTGGAAAGCACATGCTATATCTATTTACACTTATTTACTTACTGGTATTATTGTGCTGACTGATTCCCCATATCTTTGGAATATAGGTTTTAAAAGAAGTGAAAAAAAATTATTTAAATCAATGATTTTTTCAAAACAATCAACTGATTTAAATTAAGATTTAAATCAATTGTTTTATATCATGCCAACCCTGTATTAAAGTAGTTTATTACTATATTTTAGTTGCATTGTTCTATTAAATTGTAGATAATGATTTATGATTTGCTGAATTGTAAATTCTCTTATAATGTAGTATGATTCCATTTTCAATCAAGGATATAAATCGTGCTTTCTGATTATCTTCCTCTCCAGTTTGTTTTGTTCAATATATTTATCCTTAGTGCTGTAATGTTTCTGTATCTGTAAAGAGAATAGGTTATATTTTTTCTCTTAGATAAAACAATTTGCTTTGGGAGAAGTTTCTCTCAATGAATATAATTGTTTTCTTTTAACACTAGACTGACAGGGTTGTATGTATATATAAAAATATGAAGAGCAGTTATTTTGACTGTTTTCTGTAAATGACCCAAAACTCCACTTTTTCGTGATTTATTTTCTGAAAAAAGTTTATGTATATGTAGTTATTAATTTTAACGTTTATATCATATTAATTTCTCCCTTGATTTATGATTTATTTGTATTTTTATGTTTGGGAAAATACAATATTTAGATAATTTGTTATTAATAAAATAACAGTAGTGTAAACTCGCCGATCAGTTTGCGAAGTTTTTACTTCTGATTGTAAGTCATACTCTAATCCTCTGGATATGATTTCGCATGGGTCTCATATAAGGAGCAGGTATGGAGGCGAAATAATCAGTCTAGATCATTTCAAACTTAACTTTCATTTATTTAACAAAAAGCATTTAAAGAAATATTAACGTGTATAAGTAAAGCCGTCCAGAGAGGAGATACTCTAGACAACCTGCTCATCTCAAAGTTCAGCCGGGAGTCCCCTCCCATTTCTTCTTTTCAAAACAGGAAACCTCGGTTTTAGGGGAGATTGATCCCCCCCCTCTTTGACCTTTGTCTTTGGAGTAGCCGAAACGCCCTTTAGCGCCCAGCCGACGCAGTAACACAAAGCACAAATTCTTTTTTCTACGTTGACAAAAATGGCAGACTTGACACCCCTAATCGTCCGTTCATCAAAAAGGACCATTACTGGTACAATACTGCCGTTTTTCAATTGTTCAGTGTTTTGAAATGTTCGGCACCTTACAATGAATAAAAGTTCGCTTTAACCAACGCTCTTCTTGACCCCCGACAGAGACGGACGTGATACTTATAAGTAGCTAAAACATAAAGCTGAATACAAATGAAATTTCTTTGAATTGTACAATCATAAATCAGTTTCACATTTGATAACTTTAAAAATTTACTTTAAAAATTATACTTTAAATACTTCAATACTTTTTAATACTTTAAAAATTATATACATTTAAAAAAGTTATGGTTTTGTTTATGTTCCTTATTGAAAAGCTAATAGGAAATTGAATAAACAAGGGAGATATGCAAGTTTAAAATTTGTTTGCTGTCAAAATTACCACTTTTATCTTTTTAGTGTTACTGAAATGTTATAATTTTGTTTTACTTTTGAATTTATGATTTTACATGGTTTATGGTTTATTTCTAGAATTAGAAAATGAAATAAAACTTCTTAAAGAAAAATTGACTGAAAAAGAAAGGTAATATCATAATTCCCTAACATTTTATTTCATTGTTTCATTCTATATATGTATAAAAATCTTTTTGAAAAGTTATAAAAGCTTCATTTATTTTTGTTTGCCATTAAAATAGTATTTAATCCTAAACTTATTTCTTAAAAGAATTGAAATAAAATGAATAATTTATCAGTTTATTTCAGTGTATAATGTTCTAAAATATCTAGGACTGTTTCATATTAATAGATTTACTATTTTTTAAAAATTAAGTCATAAAACTATTAGCTTAATCAAATTTTTTCGTCTATATCTATAGGAGTGTAGTGATAGTCAAATAAATAAATGCTACAAACAGACATACATTGCATACCAATATATTTTCATTCATTATTTTGACTTTTTAATTTTTGGGTAAGCCTTAAAACTGCTAAACAATGCTTCTTGTTATTTTTTAAGCATAATTTATGATATTTTGGGCAATCAATATCATTCTGAGCATTTATTTTGTATCCCAATATTCACCCAAAATACCATAAGTCTCCAATATGAGCAGAGGATATTAATGAGCAAGTAATTAAGATATATAAAGAAATGAATAACATAATGTCAGATGCATAACATAATGTTTGATTGCAGTAGACATAATAATAATGTCTACTGCAATCAAATGCTCCATAAATATCAACATGTGCACATATCACTAGATTTTGAGATCAATTAGTGAATATCAGTATCTTTGATATATTCCAATAGATACATGTCAGTAGAAACAGGAATGAACTTCCAATTTTTACCCAACTGCATTGTGTGATTGTATTGAGATTATAAGGATATACTTTAATGGAAACATGATAATCTTCAGAGGTAGTTTTTTTGGCTTGTCTTTTTTATCGAGTAATATACAAAACAGATGTCAAACAAATGCAATAACTGGGAGAAATATCACTTTGTATTGATATATACAGAATATTCAGGATATTTTGGGGTGATCTACAATATTGTTTGTAGAGAAATAGGTATCGTTGACAAGAAATACATCGGTATAACAGAATCTTAAATATTGTTATTGTGATATTTAATATTAATACTTTACAATACATTAATAAACAGTCCAGCATTAGTATACGGGTATATTTTACTTGATATATTTGAATAATAGCACCAGAACAAATGTATGTGCTCAAAGCTTTTGGTTTCTGATTATATGCATGTGAATATATTCCTTTTACACTCCTGAATGAAGCACAACTCCAGAGTAGCAGAGTCCATCCCTAAGTCATCTGTTCAACTTCTAGGTTTTTCAACAGCTGTATTTTGACATAATGTGAACAGAAATCTGAGTGATGTGTGTGGGAGAGAGGAATAATATGTTCCAATGAGCCATAATTAGCCAAGTTTATTTGTTTATCCCTAGACCCCTCTGTATATAACTATCCTAAATGTTTATTAAAGTAATGTTTGTCTCTTTACATAGTTAAAGTTATTCTTCTGTGTCCTGAGTCTCTCTCCTTCCCATGTATCAGTTAGTCTTTTGTTATAAATAGCTGTTACATATTTCAAGTTGTAATTAGCTACAGTCAGTTCTAGTTGTGAAGTTACATATCTTATGTTCATAAATTCATACCTTTAATGTGTTTGAAGAATGATTGTTGCTAGTACACTAGATGTGCCAAAGCAAGCTATATTACACTTTATATTAATGTTTGTCCATAAACAAGTATATTACTTTTTATTTATGCTTCTTTGTTTAATAATTTTTTTTTTGTAAAAAAAACGGCTGGGCAAAAATGTCAAAAATTACAGAAAAATAGTGAAATGTGAGTTAGATTAAAAGAGTAAGATGCTAGTAAAGTTAACTTGAAGTGATCTTTAGTAATTGACTTCACTTTGTCCACAATCTTAAGGAATAGGGATAAAAATATTAACAGGATGTTGTTATTAATATTTATTAAGACATTTATGTAAATTTAAATATTTTGTTTTCTATTCTAATTAAATTTTTTCAGATTTCTCTCAGGTTTTCATAATGTAATTTATATTTACTTTGTTAAAATCGAGCTTTTAAGTTTAAACTTGTTTCCAGTATTTTCTAAATAGATATGCATGGTTTATTTACATACCAAACAATTCACTATGTCACTAAGTTATAGAATTAAATTTCTGTTTTTAATTTAGAACATTCGCAAGGAAAGTTCAAGTCCTAAACATATATCTTTGTTTTATTACAATTTAATGGTTTTAAGAATTTTATCCATTTAGTTTTGTATTATATAAAAATTTAATTAAATATGATATTTCTTAACATATTGTGGTAGTATGACTAGGAGAATTTATACTGGGTAAACAGGAATTTTTATACAGAAAATTAGTCTTACTTTCACTTACGCACACATATTTATTAAATTTCTTTTCTTTCAGGTGGTTTGTTTCTAGATAGTTTAAACACTGAAAATTCTGTTCTTATTTTCAAGTGTTAAAGGTTAATTTGAATTTCAATATTTTTTCTTACATTTGTATTAAAATCTTTAGCTTAGACATTTTATAAATATTACAATTTATGCATGCATACACACATTTGTAAATCATATCCAATATTGGCTGAATGGGTAGCACACTACTCTTTGGTACTAGAATCCCACTGCCAGCATGGATATTCAGAACTGTTTCGAATTGGCTTTAAGTAATAGGTTAGTTTTGGGTGTGTAAGGTTATGTCATGCTATCTTGCCATGTCGGTTACTGTTGTTTATAATTATTCTGAAATTTTTCTTATTTTCTCTCTCAAAAAAAAAAAAAAGAAAATGTATAATTTACTGGAATCTTTAGACTTTTCAGGCAAATGGCGTTTCAAAGCTTCGTTGTAACTTATAAAAATAAATGTACTTTAATAAAATAAGCAGTTTTTAAAGTATACTTTTCATTACCTGTAGTCTGATTATAATCAAGTGAATTTGACTATTTATTTCCATTATATTTATTTGAATTTCCTGTTTGATTCTTCACATGCTGGTGCTGATATAGTCTTGGAGAAATTGGAAAATATATTTATAACTGATATATTTATAACTGTTATAACTATATATTTATAACTGTTTGTATGTACATATATGTTTATATATATATGTACATACAAACATATGTATGTGTGTCATTTATTATAGGTAATCTACAATTTTGTGTTACATAATAAAACAAGAAAAGTTTCATACAATAAAATAATTGTCATGCCTTACTGTATGTTGCTTGACAATTTAGAAAATTATCTGATCCAAGCCATTAGTAATATCATTATTTTATTTTTATTATAAAATGTCCATATCCTTGTATCATGACATGATTGTATAATTAGTTTTTAAATTATTAACATTTAATTTCAATGTAAATTGATATAATTTTATTCATTTAAAAGAAGTTTAATATGAGTTAAATAATTTATGAATTCAGACATATAAAAGAAATATATTAACATCTTTTCATAAGTATTCTTTTGGTAATGCTCTTTTCTGTTTTAGGATTAATAATATTAATGGAGAATGTAAAAGATGTATTGAATTAGAAGAGGCTTTTAAAACTTGCAAAAAAACTTTATATGAGCAATCAAAATGGTTTGAAAATTTTGGTAAGTTATGAATTTTAGTAGCATGGTTGCTGTGTTATTGTAGGAACTACTTAAAAGAGGAACACAAGTTTTGTTAGTTTTTTCAATTGTAAACTTTATGGGGTTTCAATTTTTTTCCTTCATTCTTTTTCTTTTCTCTTTTAGGTCTAAGAAAAATTATTTAGTCTCTTTTCTTACAATGATTCTGACTAGAATTGTGTGTATTCATATTAATATTATAAATTGTATAAGTATACATTTGAAATGAGATTTAATTAGAAATGTATTCTAGTGTAAAATTTTCTTGCATTACTGTA
Source organism: Pardosa pseudoannulata (assembly GCA_032207245.1). Classification (NCBI taxonomy): domain Eukaryota; kingdom Metazoa; phylum Arthropoda; class Arachnida; order Araneae; family Lycosidae; genus Pardosa; species Pardosa pseudoannulata. Next base: position 16,480,657 of record CM063508.1, read on the forward strand.
TATAAATGAGATAATTTAAGAAATAAAAAATGCTTGAATATATTATTAAACAGTATATTAGTATATATATACCTGATTTTAATAGTGTTTAGAGTCATGTTTTTTTTTTATCTTAAAAGTTATTAGCATTATGTTTAAAGGATAGTAAATATTCAATTTTTAAAATTTTTTTCCCAACTTTTCTGTTTTTGAATTCTGTAGCTATCAATTTAAATGTTAAGCCTATTTAACTGGTAGTTACCTTAAATTACTTGCTTGTAACTGTAAAATTTTTTACTATCAAGAAAAGTACACTGTAAATGAACATATCATATTGAGAATTTGGGATTCAGGTGCTCTGAATAGACTCCAACTGCATGCTTTTTGGTCTCATCATCACTTTAAATTAGCTGGTTTTTGTAATGAATGTATTGTAAAGAGTAATAAATATTTCTTATGAAAATTAGTGAAACATTTATTCAGTGAGTTTATTCAAAGAAAGGTATACTTTTTTGAAGTTTAAGAAAAATCCATATTTTATATAGCAAGTTATACTTTTATTTGATTGAATTAAAATTTTACTGATAAATTTATTTTTTTATGAGCATTGTGAAGTAACTGATAGATTTATTTATTGCCTTTATGTCACCATTAAAATTATTTTCCCTTTTGTAACAATATTAGTATTTGAGGGCTAGTAACAATTGTGATAATATTTCATTTTTTCAATTTACTTTATATTACATTCATAAAACAGCAGGAGTTATTAATAATTTTTTTTTTGTATCTGAAATAAATATTGCAGAATGACACAGCACTTTCTTCATCAGTTTCACTATAATAATATGAGGGGCACCTAGAGATTATATTGTAGAGACTTAGTTATGTAGAAATTACACAGACTATAAAAATATTACATCAGAAATAGCAAGTAAGTTTTGCTATGGTGAATATTAAATCACAAGAGCTTTTATGTATATTAGAATATTTTATGACTGAATTGTACATCTGTAGTCTGTATTTATGACTAGTTGAACCTTTTAGATACATAATGATTGTAATTGTATCTCTTCGATACATATTGATTGCTAATGAATTTCCTTATTTTTAGTTGAATTATGCTCTTCTTATCTCTTTAGGCCAGAAGTTTTCAATTTTCAATAGTGTTGAAACTGAAAATCATGAGTATGTGTTAAGCATCTTTTTTCCTGTTTTATATTTTTCATTGGGTTATAATTACTGAAATGAACATATGGTTATGAGTTGATTATTTTTTACTTTCAAACCCCATTATAGCAAACCCAGCATATAATGATATCCCAGATATAATAACAGATGTTAAAACACTGCTAATTACTTTATATTCTAAAAGCGTGTCTTTACAAGTTTTCTGCTACTCTACTTTATTAAAAGGCAGGAAAAACTTGGGCAATGTTGTCTGGGTATTTATTTAGCAACCTTGTTTTACTTATCTAAATCCAAAAAATATCTCCCCCTATTAGAACAGCGTCTCTACTGGATAAAAAGTTAGCATGTTTCCAAGAAATGTTTGCATAACTGCAATATGTTAAAAATTTTTGGGAAAATTATCAGAGAAATATGAGGGTAGTTTATCTCCTGTATTTAGCAGCTACCTTGTTGGAAATTTGTTATAATGAGGTTTGATTATATACAAAATTGTATGTGCTTCATGTTTTACATTTTAAGTAGACATGTTTTATATTTTACATAGGTGCCAATGCTTCCGATATACTCGAAAGTTTTCAGATTGGAAAACTAATTCTACCAATATTCAGCGATATAGTCTAAAATCCCTAAAAATTCCTGATCTATCTTTGTTCTTCCCTCTGTGAATAATTCTGTACTCCAGCAAGAAGTAAAATGCAAATATTCTTTTTAAAAAAAAAAAAAAAAAAAAAAAAAAAAAAAAAAAAAAACTAATTTTAGATGATCTCTGTCTATAAAGCATTAGAACAGTTAATAAATTGTGATATGTTGTAAAAATTTAAAATGTTTTGAAAATGAGTTTGACAAACAATTTTTGAAAATAGCAAAATCTTGTAGAATAACATATGGAAATGCTAAAGTCTAATATGTTTGTTTTATATATTGGATGAACAGTATTACAATTTTTCACCTTTTTAATTATTTTTTACGTATACACTAAAAAATGTTATTTCACTAAACAACAGAATTATTTTACTTTTAAAGCATTTGGAATATGAAATTAATATATCTTTTATAGAATTGGAGCTATTTTGTCCTTTTTAAAGTTTATATTTTTATCTATATACCAAAAATGTCATTGCTGCAATAAACTATAGATTTTCCTCTTCTGGAAGTTGGCACCTATGATTTTACATTTTAAGTAAATATGTGGATTTTTAAAATTTGTTTTATAATTTGGTATAATAATCAATTCATTATTTTGATGGCTGTATTCACTAATGCAAGTTATACCAGGTTCAAGTACTAACCAAGTATTAAATGCAAAACCTGTATTCACTATGCCATAATCCAAGAATTACTTCATTTTCTAATCTACTGAATCTGATCAACTGAATTGGTGTGTTACACTTGGATTTATTTATCAGACATGTGCAGATTGTTTCACCATACAGCAAATAAACATGATAAAAAATCAACAAAGAAATTCACTTACTCAATTTGAATTCTGGTGTATGTTAGTGTATGTTTAGTTTAAAATTTTTAGTGTCTCTTTCTGAATCGACTTATCCTAGTTTAAATATTAAGTTAATTTTAATCCTTACTTCTGTATTTTCCTATTATTTATTTTTGATATTTTGTTAATGTTAGTTCATAGTAATATTTAAATTGGATTTCTTTTCATAGATGTAAATATAACATATTTACATGCCATAACAATTAACTAATGTTATTCTAGGGAAAACTTGTGCTTTTTAAATAAATGTTAGAATTAAAATAAGAAATTTAAAATCAGTTTGGTATTAACAATTGATGTGTGTGAAGTGTACATGTGGATTTCGAATACTACAGCTTGTAATCAAGAAAATAGAAGAGTATAAGGATATTGATGTATTTGTCTATTGCGTTAAATGATCTCTCTATAGTGGTAAAATTTCACTTAGCAAACATTTCCATCATGATTGCCAGTATAAAATGCAAACTCTACTAACAAATGAACTTAAATGCAAACAGAGTCATATGACTTTATCAACCAACCACAGGTGTGTTTATAAACAATGAAATGTTTATTTTAGAATCAGGAAATTCTTTGGAGAATACCACTTATGAATGATCCTGGGCTAAATCCTGAATAGTGGAATTCCTCAGATTTTTTGATCTATGTATTATCCTCTTTTTGGTGAATACAGTCATGAATGTTGGATTTTGAGCTCATGTATTTAGTGGATGTAAGAGTATTAACTTCTTTATAAGTTTAAGTTTTATTTATAGGCTCAAAGATGCTGCATCATCATTTCATTGTGCTGTAGAAACTACTAAATCATCTAAGAACTTAAAGAAAAATTCAACTCTTTGTGATAAAAATGAATCTTTATTTGAAGTTTCAGAGATTCCAAACCAGGAAGATAAAGCTGAAAAATTATCAGTTTCATCTAGTCATAAAAATCTTCTGAGCAAAGTTATACAAGATGATTGTGAAAGTTTTGATGTATACACAGTAACATTTAATCATAATTTAAAGCATAAACTAAACACTAAGCCAGATTCTATGATATTAGCTCCCGATTCTTTAAGTACTGCTTTGGATACTAAAAGTCATGGTGAGAATGACTTAAATAAATGTAAGGTGAAAGAGGGTGAGAAAAGTAAAATATCATCTACAGTTATTGGAGTTGAAAGCCCTAAAGCTGTTGATAATAATTACCAAGACTCTAAAACAAGACATAAAAGGTTATCATCAGAAACTTTAAATGAAAGTAGGTGTAAGGTGAAAGAGGGTGAGAAAAGTAAAACTTTATTTACAGTTATTGGAGTTGAAAGCCCTAAAGCTGTTGATAGTAATTACCAAGACTCTAAAACAGGACATAAAAGGTTATCATCAGAAACTTTAAATGAAAGTAGGCCTAAAAAGGTCAATAAAGTTGATATTTCAGGAAATAACCAGGAAATTTCAAAAACTGAAGAAAATTTTAGTATAATTGCGTCAAAATTTGTAGCAAGTGAACCTCCTAAAATTTCTGAGAATGTGGAAGGCGTGACTAAGGCTACAGCTGTCTTGAGTAGAAAAGATGTGCAGCTGTCTAAAAAAAAAGGTGATGCAACAAAAGCAACTCTATTAAAAGGTAATGATAATGAAATTTCAAAGAATTCAACTTTATCAAACAATTTAGTAAATGATGTCAAAAATAAGAGCATTTCATCAAACCAAACTTCTCCTTCCTTAATACCTGCACAGGTAAACATACCTCAAAAAATAATTGATTTAGATCAATCATCAAATGATGATGATGATTTCTTAGAACAGAATTGTGTCAATAAAATTAATTACAGTGAAGACTCTTGGGACTCTTGTGACAGAAAGAAATTAAAAAAACCCCGAAATGTAAAAACTATTAAAACCACTTCCAAATATAAAATGACGCTTGATGCACCCCCTTTAAATTACAAAAAGCCTATTTATAAACAAACAAAGTTGTCCAAAAGTATTTTCCAATGTAAATCAACTAACTCCAATAAAAAGTCACCTCAGAAATTAAAGTTATCAAAAAACACTAGTGACTCTATAATATTGGAAGATGATTTCTCAAATGTTCTACAAGATCATTTACAGTCCTCATCCCCAGTTGATAATATAAAATCTCCTGTTGTGGACATTGATGCAACTTTTATACCAGAAGATTTTAAGTTGGAATCACCCCAGTATAATACAACAAAAGTAAAGAAAAATACGATTGAAAACTCAAATTTAAAAAATGGCAACTTGTTTTCTAATATAAGTTTTCCTGAAGAAGTACACCCATCTATAAAAAATGCTGAAAATTGTTATATCACTGAGGACAGTAAGTGTAACTTTTTTTTTTTTCATATTAAAGATGCCTAATTTTGATTAAATAAATCATTTTATCTATATATCCACAACATTGTTTAATCTTATAGGATGAATTTAGTTTTTTTTTTTTTATTATTCAAGAAAACTTTTGATATATGCTTTAAAGAAATTAATTTGTTTAATACTAGAATCCATTGTAGCTTTTTTTGTGAATGTATAAAGCAAATTAACTTTATTATATAATCTTTTCAATTTCTGAAATTTTTAAAAATAATATTGTATTAACAATTTATTTCTTAATGTTATTTGTTTTCTATATGCTAAATCATTTAGAATAATGAAAATCATTTATACAAAATATTCAGTAATACTCTCTCAAGGCTTATGTAATAATTTTTCATTTATACAAATATTCAGTTATACAAAACAGTTACTTTTATAAAGTAAAATTTGATCCCCTACATAAATATTTTAACATAACCTACATAAATATATTAATTTTATTCAGTAATGCAAAAGGAGCAAACATTTTTTGCAGTTTACCCCCACCATTCAATTATGTTCTAAAAAAAGATATTTTTTACTAAAAAATGTATTTTTTCATTATATGGGCTTTCTTTTAGCATTCTTTTTGAATGGGTGTGATAACTAAGTTTCATACTGAACATAAACCTTTGTCCAAATGACTGCTATTATGAGGTTCTAAAATGCTTCATTGGTTAGAGATGCCTGTAAAGAGTTAAATTATTTTTAAAAGTAAATCATATAAATTGGGACAAAATGAAAAAAAAAAAAAAACACCTTTTGGGAAGCTTTTATATTAATAAAAATTCTCTTTAATAAAATAACGCACTAGTTTGAGTTTTCTAAATGTAAGTTTGGTTTAGAGCATTGTGATCTATTGTTTTGCTACATCAGGGTTAATGAGTTGTCTTATTCATTTTGATGCATTTTTTAAAGAAACAAAAGAAAAATTAACTGGTAGTCTTTAATATTTTACTTAATATAGCTCTATATAATATTTACAACATTAAATTTTTATATTAAGCCATAGTTTTAAACTCTCTTTTAGAAATCAATGATTTAGATGATGTTGAGCTGAAAGAAAATATGAACAGCTTTGATAGGTTAGTATTCTATTCATTACCCCCATCAAACTAATTCTAGTGACTTTAATTTATTGAGCTACATTTCTTCCATTTTAGATTACCCATGCCAGAGGAACCAACATATAAATACAAAAATGATGTAGTAAGGAAGAAAGCAGAACGAAGACAGTTAAATGGATTTGACTGTAAAGAGTGTGAGAAGGTAGTTTTCCTTTTATTAAATGCTCTTGTTAGTTTTACCTTATTATTTATTTACATTCTTGATATAATTTTTTCTAATAGTATTACTCTGAACTTGGATTAACTGCAAAAGAAAAAAAAGAAAGAATGAAGAAATGTTCTCGACATCGTGGAAAATACACTCCCCCTGCAACACCAGAGCATTTTTGGGAATTGGACTTTCCTGATACCGAGGAATGTAAAGCCAGAGGTTAGTGCAAATTTATGGTCTTTTATTTATTTTTATGGATTAACAGATGGACAAATAATTCTTTTGATACCGTAGAAAAGAATTTAAAAACTTTAATTAAAAAAAAATATTTTTTTCATTTTTGTAGTATTTGCAAATTAAAAAATCTGTTTAATTTCAGCAGAAGTTGATAAAAAATATCTATAAATATGTTAATATATTTTAAAGGTATTAAATTCCTGTATGAACTTGCTAAAAATAAATAGTGACAATACTGAACTAGAGCTTATGTCAGTTTTATCAGAGTATTGTATGACTTTTTAAAAATTTGGAATATTGAAAAAATTATCAATTTCTTTAGAATTAAAGCTTAGTAAATCATAGTATAATAACTTTAACATTTTATGTTATTAATTTTACGAAATAGATATTAAGTTTAATTTTGTGTTTTAGTAGAATCAAATTTAGTTAAAAAATTTAGCTAATATATTTTATTATATATAATGAATGCATAAAAATTTTATTAATTACAATTACTTGTGCCACATAAAAATCAACCAACCAGCCAATATTTCACCGAAAGCTTTGCTGATGCTAATGTATAAAAGTTAGCAAGTTTGAAAGCATAGAATAGCATAGGTATTCTTTTTAAATACAATTTTTTTCAGAAACTGTATTTTACCTAATCATCATTCTCCCCATAAAAAAGAACAAAAAGTAAAGGATACAATTTACATCTGAAATGTCTGACTATAAATTTTGTAATTAAGACAATCATTTATAACATGGGAAGTACTGACAATTGCCAAGGGATATATGCCAAAACAGTTAATAAAAAAATAATTTTCATACCATTGAATGAATGCCTCTATATAAATCTTTGTTTTACATTTTTATAGAATGCCTGTACACCATGTATATAAATAAATAATTAAATCACATTTCAATTTATCACAGTTTTAGTAAACTCTAAAGGCCAAATGGGTAAGTTCTCTTTGGTACCAGTTTGTGGGTTTGATACCACTGGCATGGATGTTCATAGCCATATGTGGGAGACATTGGTAAAATGGAGGCAAACAACATTGTAAAAAATTAAAAAATTTAGTTTACGAGATTTTATATTAATATTTTTGTTAAGTTCTGTGATATTGGATGAGCTGCAGAAATATTTGTTGTCACATGCTGGATTGCTAGTTTGACAGGATTGGTCAGAGTCACGTCAAGGAGATTTCTTATTACAACTGCTAGAAACAGTAGCTAATAGCTGACCTTTATAACCAAGAACAGGTTCAATATAAGATAAGTAGTAGACAGTACTTGTTTAGAATCCCAAAATACTTCAGAAGTCTTAGCCTGTTTTCTCCAAGAGAGATATTAATCAAGAGAAATCTCTATAATAGCAAAACATATATGAAATTTTTATCTTTTCTTAGTTACTAGATCTATAAACATTGTGTTGGACAGGAAGAAAATAATTAAAATACTTTTTAGAGAACTTGTGTTAAAATCTGTGTCAGAATATTTTTCTAATTTTCAAATGATACAAACTATACCTAATGGATGTCTATAATTGTTAACAATTCTATTTTTATTTACAGGCTATCTGAATGCAACTCAAAAGGTGAATTTAAATAACATTGCCAATATTTGATTAATATTTCTTGGAAGCTGGAAACCATTTCCTTCAGACCTTTTTCTATTTTTAATCTACTCCAGTCGTAAACTGCTGATATTTTATTGGTAAAGTTAACTTGTATATAGAAGAGTTTATGCATGTTATATATATTTTGTTATATTTAGAAAACATTATGACAAGAATGTATCATTTGCTTTGAGATAATGAGTAATTTTTTGAGTAAATGTAACTAAAATATTTTTAAATAAATATATTTATAAGTTATTTTGAACTATATAATCAAATATGCACAGCATAAGTTTACTCTCTAGAAGGAAAACCATGATGATCATGATGTTCATTTTCAAAAGGAGGAAAAAAATATATTTCAAGTAACTGTATATTAAAACTAGTATGAACTTAGCACAAATTTCAGTATTATATTGTGTTTTAAAGAAACATTTTAAAGTTTTTTTTTAAAAACATACACGATTTTGTTATGGTGCATAATTAATATTAGTCTAAAAAAACTGTTAACAGCTTGGAAAATTTTTCTTAGTTGTATTCTATTTAAATATAAATTGCTTTGTTTGTAGTGAAGAAGCCTGTGGATCTGTTTAGCTACTTTCTGAATGGCTATAAGGAGATGTAATGGAGAATACTAGTGTGTCAAAAATGACAAATGAAGTGTCATTTGTAGAACCATGAACAGCTTTAGCTATTTACAGCCTTCCTTTTGTTTTTAAAGGAGCATTTTTATTTTGTTACTAATTAGATTAGGAAAAATAACATGAAAGTATACAAGCTGACACTATATGTGTTTGTGTCTAGTACACACATCAAATTTAAAATATATAACATTTAAGAAATTTATCACTAATATTTAATTAAATCAAAATTAATGCAATAACTAACTTTTAAACATTTTAAGGATGTCTTAAAAAATGTATAACTAAACTGCTATAATATTTGTATTTATAGAATTTGAATTTCTAGAAGTAATTCTGATAAAAGTTGTAGCTTGAAATTTTTGTTAGTAAATTTTAACATATCTTTGATTGTTTTAACTAATAATAAAAAATAAATTACTAATTCATTGATGAAAAGATATAAGAATTTAAATATAATTGTATATTTAATGAGATTTTGTACTTTACAGTATTAGATTTTGAAATGGAATTTTTTTCTATTGGTAGTTATGCAGTTGATCATTGACATGAAATTCAACACATCTTACAAATGAAGCAAAATATAAATTTAAGGACCATTTTTAGATAAAGAAAAAGCTCTTTAACACACATTTCTAATTTGTTGAATGTAATACTTCTTGTGATGATTGTCAAAATTCACATAAGAAAGAAGCCCTTAACCCTAAAAAATTATAGAACAAAAAGCTAACAATTACAAATAATTCACAATATAACCCGATTATATTTGCCTGCACACATTTTTAATATCATTGGCAAAGCATAATGTACAGTTTCAAATTTATTAAAAATTAATTTTCTTCACTACATTTTGTAAATTCACCTGTTTCAGTCTTGTTAACCCGTTGATTATAATATTAAATTTCAGATGATTTTTCTCCAAAATTCAGGATAAGAGTACTATTAATATCTTTCTTCAATTGAAAATAAGCATTGGAACTTTAGTTGAAAATTGAAAAAACAAACAAACAAAATTTTAATAATTGGCATGTACTTATTTCTCAACATTTTTTTTTTCATTTTAAATAGCTGAGTTTAGTTTGTTTTATCAGAGATTGCTCAAAAATTCAGAATTCATGATAAATCTGCAATCCTAATCACTCTTTAATTCTGAAGATGTTGCTAGTATTTGAAGTTAAAGTCTGTGGTTTTTAAGTACCACTATTCTCATTGATGTTTATAGCGGTAAAATTTGCTTTTAACAAAATCTTTGCATATTTATCTCCAAATAGTAGCCACTGACTATAATTACACTAGTGTTGTTCTAATATATACAAGAAATGATGCATGTAAATATTTATATAATGCAAAAATGATAAAATCATTAGTATAAAATTTATTTTCTTTTAAATATTACATTAACAAAACATTCTTTATACATAGGAATATAAAAATATATTTATATACATAACGATTATTGCTTCAAATATATTTTAAAATATGTAAATTTGTGTCTATAACAACAAAATATAAATCAACAAGTAGTAAACTGGAAAAGGCAATTTCATTGTGGAACATATGTGATCATTGTATAACATCTAAAAGGAGTTTACTTACATTAACATAATACTTCTTAAGTTCATAAGTAGAGTGTAAAATCAAAGCTTTGAGTTCACACCAGATTTTTCAAAATACTCCCTCCACCAATAAGGCCGTTCCATACTTCCTGGTGTGTTCATAATTGCTGATTGTAAGTGCTTATATACCTGAAAAAAATTAAACCCTATTTTCAATACTAATATTTAATTAACATGTAAATTAATTCTTAAATTATAGTTATTTATTAATGCTATTTGTGCATTATACTATTTTACATCCAGCAGATTTAGGGTCTTACTACTCAGTATATCTCTATATGTACTATGCATTTTAAAATGGCTGAATCAATGAAATTTTGTGTGGTGTTTAAGGTAGGCCCAGGGAAAAATTAAGGCAGGTGAAATTAATCAAAAATCAAAGTTATGATAGAGATAGAACACTTTTCCCCTTGTCATTTGTACTGGCAACCATGTACAGTCAGGCATTGATAATCTTGCATTGGTGAGAAATATATGCTGCCAAGTTATAGGTATTGGCAACCATATACAGTCAAGCATTCATAATTTTGCATTGGTAGGAAATATATGCTGCCAAACTATAAAAGCTATGAAAAGAAGAATAAATTGAAACTGATAAACAATAAAATCTCTTACAAAATTTTGAAATTCTTCAAAGAAATCATCAATAGATACCTTATCTTTTGATATTATTTTGCCAGATACTGTATGCATATTCTTAAGAAAAATTTAGAGATAAGAATGACATGATTATCTATAAATTCAATATGCTGATATGATATTATGATAGTAGAAAAATCAGTGGATCAAGATTTTACTCATATTCTAGGTAATTTGCAATTGGCACTACATACATGTTTTACATACCAATGAGTAAGAACAGTATTGAAAATTATAGAGGGGCACCAACTGCAGTATAATGTGTTATATCAGAACAACTTTATTATGAATGCAATAATCAAAAAATACCATAACAGTGAAAAATGTGTTAACATACTCATCCAAAATACTTGCTTCTATTTGCTTTGATTCTAATTTGCTTCATGTGCTATTAGTAGTTCTCTAAACATTTTAAATAACTACTAAAAACACATGAAGCAAATATTGTTTTTGCCATACTATTTACTAGCAAATTACTCAACATATTAAGAATCACTAAGGTTTTCTAGTAGGAGAGTTCACACATAACCATTCACTGACATTATTTAGATATGTCAAATATGAGTATGACAAATTAAACAATAAAACTAATTTTATAGGTTTTTTTAAAATTTTTATTCCTCTATAAAGTGCTTCTAGATAAATAATAGACACATATTAAAGTATAAAGTTTTAAAAAATAAAGCATCTTTATGGAGAGATAAAAATATTGATACTTACATTTCCATCAGACATTCCCAGAGCTGAGTTTAAAATGAAGTCAGGAGGAGCTAAAACATCAACTAAAGCAACAGCATCATTTTTCAAATTATAACACAAATTTATGATTTCTTGTTTAATAACTTCATTTGGTAAACTCCCTGAAATATAACCTCCTACAAAAATAAAATGCATTAATTTTTATGAAGTGTTACCATCTCACTATCAAACAGAAAGATTGTAGACTTTTTTTTTTATTAAAAAAAGGCAGGTATGTAGCTGTAATAATCAACCAACTTTTGTTATAAGAGTGTTCAAAGAATATTTATAATGAAATTTATGTAAGCATACTTGACAACATTTACAGATTGTTCATAAAATTTATGGTTTTGGGTTTAATTTTGATGATTTATGTATAGACCTATAATATTTATTAGCTTTTGATGAAATAAAAATTAAAAAACATGAATTTTTTGAGTAATATGTGAACACTAAAAACTTTTGTTAAATTTCAGCTAAAATTTGCATAGATGATAAAATAAATATTCTTCTGTGAAAAGTGTGGTACTAGTGACTGCCAAATACAGTATTATTTTTTGATCTCTTGACTTTTAACCGATTCTTCAGCCTCAAATTTGTAAGTAAATACCATGATTTAAAGGTTAAGAATATTGAAATAAAAAAGTTTAGTATGTAATAGTTTAATGGTTTTAAAATCTTATTTTATTGAAATTGCTAAATAGATATTTAGTATGAAATTCAGGTTAAATTTGTGCTTTTCTAGAATAAAATGTAATTGATAAAATTAAATATATTTTATTATATATGATAAATATTTAATTGGTTGCAATTAATTTCCCTGAGAAATGAAAAATTACAGTTAACTTTTATTGCAACTACTTGTGCTACTAAAAGTTAACCAATCAATATCTTGTGATATGTTTTACTGAAGCCATTTTTTAAATGTTGGAAAATGTAAGACATATATGGATAGCATGAACTGCAATTTTTCATAATGGCATTTACTGATGTAAAACTGTGACTGAAGATTTTGGAAATTATATTTGGTATTAAAAGAATTACTATTAAACATTTAAAATAAAACTATATTATTTGCATATTTCTTAATAATAAAGACAATATTTATATGAATAAACACATGTACCTGCATATAAATGGGCAAGATGCTTATCAATACTCCACAGTCCATATAATTTTCCTAATTGTTCTAAGACCATTTTTATAGAAGGATTTGTTTGTTCTTTGATTAACTTGAAGAACCTCTTCATGGCAACTAGCTGAATAAATTACAACACAATAAATAACAAATTGCACGTTACACAAGAGAATTGAGAAACAAAATTAAATATTTCAAAACATTCATTGCTATAAATTGATAATTTTAGAGTTTGAAATGATTATTAAATCTTGCAGAATATTCTAGATGGAATGGAATGTTTAATAGAAATATAAAAAATAATTTTAATGTTTCTTTTTAGTAGTCTACAGACAAAGAGCTGAGGGATGGTCAGATGGGTAGGGTGCTGCCCTTCAGTACCAAAGTTTAAGGGTTCAAATCCCACAACAGGCATGGATTTGTAGCTGTTTAGAATTGGCTAAAGCAGTAGGTTCTTGTTTCATTAGCTTTTGTTTAGCAAAAGAACAGACCATAGTGCTTCAAACCAAGTCAAAGACAATGATTTCAAACAATGAATAATCCACTTACTAAAAAACATTTTTACAATTAACACATTAAATAGCATTAAATTTCAATAGTGTTACCTCAAAAGAAAACTTTCACAAGTCACAAATTCTATTTACTTTTTACTTGTTTAAAAAATATATTACAAAAATTATATGTAAATACAGTAGAACCTGCCTAAGATGTTCTGTTTCTGTGATTCCAATTTTTACCATACATCAATTGTATAATTCTCCATTTAAGAATTTTTGCTCTGAACCTCCCATTCAACCTTGTCATGAAACTTAATTTTTGAGAAAGTGGAAACAGGATTTCTGTTCCAATGAAATAGATCACAAAAAGAGGAAATAAAGCCCCTACATTGTCCAAGAAATTGTGTAATAAATTTTTAAGAGTTGTCAAATTCATGTCCAGGGTCTTTAACTGTTAACAAGGGATGGACCCAATCCTAGAGTCTAAGACCCACCTGAAGGCCATACAACTTGCAAAAGAAAATTACCCTTCCAGTTAAGCTAACGTGTCTAATGCACGATTGCTATGGTGGCAACCAAAGAAATTTTCATTCATGAATACATATACAAAAGTGTACATTTTCATGCCCAAACAACTTTTCTGTTATCTCCAGTCACATTTATTTTTTAGTTCTAGATTCAGTATCTTGCAGTTTAGAATTAGCTTAGGAACCTATGAATTCACGCTGTTTCATTTCAGCCTATAAACACACAAAATTTTTTTTTGGCATTATTAAACTGTCAGAAAGTTTCCAAAGCATATATACAGAAGCAAAGTTTTATTTATTTATTTATTTTCTAGTTTGAGCTTCCTAAAGACTGGTTTAAATAGTATTTTAAACATGTCTAGAAGAGGTTTAAAGTATAAGGCTTTATCTAATGAGCCAAAACCGAAAACTTTAAAATAAATACAAAATAATATCATCTTATTTTGCAGTTAGATGTTGTTTTATAAACTTATTTCATAATTTAAAGAAGTAGGGTCATAAAATATCCCTATACACACACACACATATATATATATAACATTTTAGTTGTGTTTAAGAATACATTTGTCTCAACTGTTAATCCACAAAACATCGTTTAAACATTATTATTTATAAACCTTATGTTATTTTTTATCTTACCCTACTCAAAGAGTCACAAGTTGAATAATTTTTATTATTTCCAATGTGGGAGCACTTGCTCTCATAGCATTTGCCATTACCAAACTGCAGATATTTGTTGGCCATTTTATTACTGGATTACCATATAGGCTGCCAACATAACTCCCTGGTTGATATTACAAAGTGTATCCTCATTCTTGTATCAGAAGATCCGCAGGTGTCACCTGCCACATCAAATGCATTGTTTGGGAACTTGGAGAACATTTCTACTACTACTTTAAGTGCCCCAGCTGCCATTAATGAACACAGCAGATCTCTGGCCAGCTTGAGCCCCAAACTTGCAACCCTCTTGTTATGAGATTGGTGCATTGCCAACTGAGTACTGAGGTTCATCAAAATAAATAAGACTAAAACTCATATGTTTTATATGCAAAAATGTTACAATTTGAAGATTTTAAAGGTAAGTGTTGGAGTTCGAAAAATATAAAACATACTAATTGCAGAAAAATATAAATCACACTAATGGCAAATCTTAATTATCTACTATATGGTAAAAAGTTTTTGTAATTAGCAAAATATCAGTAAATATTTAGTTAATAGTTCATGAAATAACTGAAAGGGGGTTTTCCCAAGTTGTGACAATTTTCTACAAAGGTAAGTTACATAATATCTTACATATTAGGCAAAATTTTATTGTTTATACATTATACTAGAAAAATGTGAAACAAATTACCTGGAAAAAGGCTATTGATAGAGTGTGAGCAGCATATACTTGAGAATTACAGCGTGCTACAAATGCATTCTTTGTTTCTTGTAGTTGTGTGTTAAACTTTTCAGAGCTTTTCACAAGCAAATAACAGACAAGCCAAGTAAACATGTTTAATAAATCTAAATGGGAAATTTTAAATGACATCCTTATAATAGTTCAGAGACATAAATAACTAAAAACTTAGGCATAAAATTTTAATAATAAAACTGAAAAATAAATGAGTTCATATTTAAAAACAAACAAACATGTAAGACATTATAACAATACATATTTATAAGTAAAGAATTATTTTATTATCATTTGTATTCCTCAGTTTCATAAATTTTTAGGAGGGGATTAAAGATGGATCAGAATTTGACAGACTTCAACCAGATTTAACAATAAAAAAACTTAAAATAATTTAGTTATGCATAACTAATTATAGTAAATATAATGCTACTGAATTGAAATAAAATCTAGAATTATTTTTGCATATTCAAACATTATAAATTCACAAACTTATCAATGTTATTTAGGCAATTTTGAAGGCAAATTTAATTAATTACAAAACTGATTTCTACCTAGTATTTTTCTTTACCATTCAGTAAAACTTTTTACATTACAAAGATAAAATGCAACAGTATTAATACTTTAACTAATGCTGACATCTTATCTCCTTTTAAAACCATATACAATCTTACATATAACTGTAGCACAATTAACTGAATAACAAAAATAATTCTTAAAATTGGAACTACACTTTGATCATTTCATTAAATTATTTGAAATGAAAAATCCAAATTAATGTAGTTATGGGTAGAATTAATTTTTTTCTTATATAAAATGAAAATTAAAGTTAAAAATTTTACTAAAGTATAATTTATATTTTAAACAGTTGTTATACTATCTGAATTTTTTTATGGCATAGAACTACTGAATTCTTGAGTTTACAAGAACTCTATATGACACGTAATTTTTTTTCTTCCAAAAATATGTATATTATTAAAACAATATTTCAAATAAAATTTATTGCTATTTTTAACAGATATCAATGCTTATGAGTTAGCATAAAGAATTGGATGAGTTGCAGAGCAAAATTTGTTTTTAAACAATACAAAAAGCAGTTAATAACAAAAGCAATTTTATTTTTTCTAAACTTAGATTTTTCAAAGAGTGTTTTGAGTAACCCCAGGGCTCGATAAGGTCTCTGCAGGGGTTTCTAAAGAAATTTTTAAACACCAATGAAATTTATAGAAAATCTATAAATTCATTCTCTAATCTTTTCCAAATCTGTTATATAGAATTAATAATAGTAAGCAATATGCTAAAAGTGCAAAAATTACAAACGGAAAAAGCAGTGTGAAAATGAGTCTTTCAATCTACTTGTGACAGTACAGCACAAGAAATGGTGGAACGATCAAAGCCACCTAAACACTGATTAGGAACAGTCTTTTGGCTGAACTTGAGATGAAATGGGTGCATAGTTTTTACAGTCAATGAGATAAAGTTAATTTGATCTATGCTCTTTGCTTAATATTTACTATAGAAATGGATCATTGGCTCAAATAAAGTAAGTAAAACATGTAATCTCTGAAAACCTTTATTAATTCATCAATAGTTTCTGATACTTCTTGTACAGATGGGAGTGGTGGAACTAAGAAACAAAAGAATTTACTTCATGTTGAAAAGAAAATGCCTCATCTGGTAGGTGTGCATAAAGTAGAACTGTCAGATATTCAAAAAAGAAGACACTATGAAAGCTATATTGTTTTCAGGAACACTTGATGATCATCCACAATGTGCCATATACAACAAAATAATCTCTAATAATTCAATGGTACTTGCTAAACAATGACACCACTTGGAAACTACTCATTAAGATGTATCATATTGAGATGCATTATTTTGTATCATTTCATTAAAAAATTCTTGCTTCCATGTGAACTTTTGAAAGTATTAGCTACATTTTTATACTGCTTTTATAAAAAATAATAGGCCCTTAGTTTTAACTTAAGTAATATTTATTCAGAAGTTCCATTGATATGTAAGTAGTAAAAGGTTTTTGTGGGATAAGAAGTTTGAGAATCACTCCTCTAGATTTTTGAAAAGAGATAACTGTCTGGGAGCAAAAATATAACTGAACTTATATTAAAAAAATGATGAGCAATATGCTTCCTATATTAGACTTAGTGCAGCTCAAATTATTGGTTTTAACAAATATTGTATTCACAGTAAAGATTTTAAAAACAGAATAGTTAAATAAATATCCTTCAGCTCAATTCATCTAAAAAATTTGAATCTCCCCCCTACAAATACTACATGTTTAAAAGAAAACATTAAGAGTAAAAGTGAAAACATACCTGAATATTCAACCTTGGAACCTAATGAACCTGGATTATATTTCATTCTCAATATACCGTCAATGTTATTGAAGAATGACAGGTCATCTAACTCAGGAGTCTTTTCACCTGTAAGCAATATAAATTAATAAATAAAACAATAAAATTGTTTTTAAAATAAGTGATCAATGTTAAGTTAATTATTACTTTAGCAAGACAAATCTTATAGCATGAAAACCTAATGTTTCAGCTAAATGTTAAAAGGGTATTAAAATTATAGTTTATCAAAATGATGATTTTTTGCTTTTAATGAAATTGTTTTTACAGTTCTGTAGTTTTGCTTTAGATTATTTAACATTAGTTACTTCTTTATGCCTTTTAAGTGAGGAAGGTTTAAACAACTAATAATCTGTTTTAACACCTAAAATGATTAATGAAGTTAATTTTAAAGTATTAGTGGTTCTATGCTACTTGTTATCAATTTCTTCTATTTTTCTTTGTTTTGCAAGATATTTTAAAAGATATTTTTTACATTTCAATTATATAAGATATTATTTATATACATAAATAAAATAAGAAAAAGTTGGCGTCTTGAAAATCTCATGTTTGACAGTTTGTAAACTATAAAATTGATGTACTTAATGTAATCTTCCTTTATAAAAATTAGTAAAACAATTTTTAATAAGATGATGCCCACGAAATTCTAAAATAGGAGAATATTAATAATTTCTGTTTACTAAAAAAAAAAAAGACTTAAAAGGAGTCATAAAAAGAAGAAAAGATCATATTAGAATTCTGTTTGCTTTCAGAACAATTTTAGTTTATATATCTAACTGAAATGAGTCTTATAAGGTCCATATAAAAAGTAACAAGACCTATTTTTTACAAGCTTCCGAGAGGTATGTATTGTTGTTTTTATGAGCATCTGTTTAAAGCTGAACAATGCAACAAATAGAAGTAATCCATTAACTTCTGCTAGGGACTAGGAAATTGACTATGGAGAAGTTAGACATTATTCAGCAAGTATTCAAGAATGAAAGTTTATCAAAAGTTTTTAGTGTGAAATGGCATAAGAGCTTCAAAGCTGGTTGAGAATGTAAGAAAAATCTCATGCAAAAAATTCATTAATGACAAAAAACAAACAAACAAACAAAAAAGCCGTTAAGAAAAATCTCATCCAAAAAATTCATTAATAACAAAGAGAGAGAGAGAAGCATGTGCATGATGTGTTAAACTTAAACTGGTAGTTAGTGGTTTGAATGATCACAGATGACACAGGAATTGATAAAATGACTGTGCACATCAACATTAATCCATAATTTAGAGATGAGAAAAATCAGTACCAAGTGAAAATCACTGTGCACATCAACATTAAATAATGATTTAGAGATGGAAAAATCTGTGCTAAGTGGAGTTTCATCAAGGCAATATAGCTTTTTTCACCAGTTTTGTGGACAATACATTTCTGGCCTTGAACAACATTGCAAAATTTTTCAGCTCTCTTATAGCCTGATCTGGTTCTGGTAGATCTTTTCCAGTGTTAATTGAGTGAAAACAGCCTTCAAAGAATGCTACCAGTACAGGTTCAAACAGCTGTGACAAGTAATTTGAAGGACATTCTAGAAAACACTTTCAGAGCACCTTCTAAGCATGGAAAATTTGATAAAAGATACACATTGAAGTTCTTATTTTGAAGAATTGTTATAGCCTGTATTGATATGTTCAATATAATTTTTTTAATGAATTTGGTCTCATTATTTTTTTACAAATCCTGTATGTCTGGAAATCAACAGACATGTTTCCTCAAAATTATCTGGTACTAGCTAATATTGCTCCTAAACTATAATCTATATAAAAAATATATCTTCCTTCAATGTTTTTCCCATAATAAGTTCAAAGTTTCTTTAATTGTATGCCACCAAAATCCGAAATCTGCTGTTATGCTTAAAACTATTTTTTATTGTACAACAAATTAAGATTTACAAATTGAAAAGAAGAAAAAATCAGTTGTCATGAGTATATAATTTATTTCTCCTTGAAAATAAATTTAACATGGGGAAATTAAACAAAATTAACAAACATATAAGAATTCTAGACTCCTAGATAGAGAAATATTTAAGCTGATGCATAGATATTCAATACATGTGTACAATTTTTTTGGGCACTAATATTTTAGTGCAAATTAAATAATTAATATTTTACAGTAAAATGATTTTTATTAATTTAAATGAATTTTCATAGGTAATTTATAGAGTAGTATTACTTAAAAAAATCTGTCTCATAACAGACAAAATTTTAAATTTATATAAACCAAGTAAATTTTACTGCCATGCAAGAAATGATTAAGGCACTTCAAAAATATTTCCAATTATTATTATTATTAAAAGTTAATTTAGTTATAAGAAGCAATAGAAAGGCAAATTTTGCACAATACTAAATGTTAAAATACTTATTAAAAGCTATTAAAATCTTACCAGATTTTGCTCGTTTCAAGATATTCAGTAGGTAATTACTAGTTTGCTGGAGAATAACATTATTATCCCCTTCATATGTGCAATTAGCATCATTGTTATTCCTCAAATTTCCAAAACCAGCAGCTGAAAAGTAATAAAATAATATTAATACTAATGGTTATACGTCAATTTTCTGACCATCATAATTATTAAAACTAATGGAAATTTATTGGATTTGATTTTAAAAACTGTTCTAATTAAGACAAAGATTTTTTTTAAATATATTTATGTATTTATGCTTACTACAGTATTAATTTTCCCAATACTTTCATTGATCAAATGCTACAGTATTTACTTTCTTGCATACAAAATACAAGAAAACGTAGCAACATGAAATCATTCTGTTATGTCAGTTTTGAACTTCAACATGTAGAAAATTCAAAACTTGAATTTTGAGTAAATCTTTGACATTATAAAGATTATAATGTTTAGGCTGACTTGTAATATCTTCTATCTTAAGAATCTAGACCTTCATACTCTTGAAGTCAAGTTAAATAGTTGGTGCTAAAGAATTAGTAAAGTTAGATCTTTTAAATAAATCTCCAGTTTTGATGTTATAGATTTTTTTTTCAAACAGCATATAAAAGCCCTCAAGATATGCCTTAGGAAATCCAAACCAAAGGCACATAAAAAGCTTAAAATTTTAGCTCAGTGAGGTCTATATAAGAGCTGAGCAATGTAGATTCTAGATACAGAATAAGATATTAGTTGGCTTGAAAGAGAGCATTTAATCATCGATCATTTTACTGAACCATCATTTTTTCAATTGAAAACTTTTATCTTGCTGTACTGTTCCCTGTTAATGTTATAGTGATTAAATATTCTGTTATTGCTATTATCTTTTTCGTTCATTCATCAAGCATATTTAATATCTCTACTATTGCTTCAATAACAACATTTTAGACCACAACTTGGGGACACTTTCTCTGAGTCTGTGTATCCATGTATGTCTGAAAATGTTAGTTCAAAACACATAGAGTTACATAAAAGAAATCACATTTTATAGTGTGCCTGTCTGTCCATGTGCAAATGTAATACTAATAGAAAATGCAATAAGCTAGATGGAAGAAATTTCGAATGTGGTTTTACAGTACAACTGTAAATCTAATATGGTACTTTGATTAGCCATTTTTTAAAATTTGAATTACATTAACATGATTAAGCCATGATTTGGCATTATAAGATTAAATAATACCCTTTCCCCATTTTGGCATAAAACACAATAAGTCAAGTTTGTAATTTATATTTTTTAATTCTTATGTTTGATTATTTAATAATATAAGAAAATAGTGCCAGTAACCTCATTTTTTTACAGTTAATTTAAAATTAATATTAATAATAAATACAGACCAATATTTATAGATTTTGAAGAAAATAATGAATTAAATGTTACTGATCTCAAAGACAAAGATAATGCTATAATTTTACTTTCAATTGCCCAGCAGTTAAATGCAAATTCTCCCATGATTTCAA
Source organism: Pardosa pseudoannulata (assembly GCA_032207245.1). Lineage (NCBI taxonomy): Eukaryota > Metazoa > Arthropoda > Arachnida > Araneae > Lycosidae > Pardosa > Pardosa pseudoannulata. The sequence continues at coordinate 16,502,279 of CM063508.1, forward strand.
AAATTTAAAATATCAAAACAACAATTTGTAATTAATTGATATGAAATAAGAAACCTTTTAGGTAACCATGACCTCCACATGCTTCGCGGCATTCTTGAATTGCATCTCTAGCAATCCATGCAGTTATAGCTTTTCCACAGCAACTTAAGGCATGAATATGAGCACGAGCTGTTTTCTAAAATAAATAAATAAATAAATTGCTGATAATTAAGTAACAGAAGCATTTTTTATTATACAAAGGAAAACATTTTTACAACTGACATAGTTATTTATAATATATGAAGGATATGGAAAAGAGGAGAGAAAATTTATGGTTCACTTATACTAAAAACAAGTACCCAGATGTATTAGAAATGCAATAGTGTATGACCTATAATAGAGAATAATGACTTCTAAGTTTATAGTATGTATTAAAATATGTTAATATCAGATAATTTTTTGAACATTAATAACCTCATAGAATGTGATATTGTAATTATTAATCCTATAGTAATACCATATAGTAATATGTCATTAGATATAGTTTCTTTAATAAGATCTGAAAATAATTAAAACATTTTAAATAACTTAATTTATTTGATAGTGTTTTAAAATATGTTTAAGATAGTATTGTTGCTTTTAAATTGTAAGTTTTGTTGCTTTTAGACTAAATATACTTTAGTTATTTAATTTTTTTCTATATTTATTTGCCATATTTATTCCTTTTTAACTTTATTTTCACCATCTTCCTCACCAATTTCTTATATTGCTAGAAATAACAGCATAATAATTAGTTAAAATAAAAGTATTTAGCAATTTATGTCACAGGCCTAATATTCTTATTCTTACAGGTAAGGTTTTTTTTTTAAATAATTGAGAAAAATGTAGGAATTTTTCAGTCAGTCAATTGCAAGCATTAATTGCTAAATATAGCACTTTAATTTAGATTATATTTCTGTAGTTTATGAAAAATTAAATTTAAATGAAGTACATTATTCATTTCATGAAAATAAGTTGTTAAAAACTAATATCAAGTTTGAAATAAATAGAAGATTCATTTGGGAGCTTTAATTAATTGAAGGTGAGGTACAAAACAGCTACTTTAATATAAAAACAATAAGCCAATTTAATAGCCAAAAACTATTCTTTATATGAGAGATTTAAAGAGTGATCATATATGAAGCTCTATCTTTCAATTGCAAAACCATAAACAATTGAAAAATTTTTTGTGTTAAATAATGGCTTAAATTATACTATTTTATTTTACATTTAGTTTGTACTTTAGAAACTAAAACATAGGGAAAAATGTAAATATCTATATGACATACCATCTCAGAAGATTTATTGCCAAGCAATTGAGACACAAAGTAATCTATGAAGTCCTGGTAAAAATCCCGGGAAAAGTATTCACATACATATGCAGCAGCAATATAAGGGATTAATCTCCATTGCTGAAAATAAATAGTAAATCAATAACTTATCCCTTTAATGGGCCATTTATTTAAAATAATAGCATATTTTATGTTTGAAATTGAGATTAATTTAATTTTTAACTCCACTAATGTAAGGAGTAGCTACGTTTACCCTCAACCATTGGAGACCTATTAAAAAGAAGGAAATTTAATGCTTTTTATGCTTATAAGGGAGAGAACCATTCAGACATTTCCCTACAATTTGCAATTTCTTCCCTGATAAATTCAAACTATTTTGTACACAATTTCTTTCAATTATTTTGTAAGGATATATATATATATATATATATATATATATATATATATATATATATATATATATATATATATATATATATAAATAATCTTATATATATATCTCTATATTTTATAATGATATATTTTATGAAGATTTTATACATTTATTAAATATTTAGATATAAATTTATATTTAAATAAAGTTAGAAATTTTAATATAAAGAAATAAAACCCCAATACATATAAAACTTAATATTCTTTTCAGTTTTTTGGGTGATTATAAATAAACTGTGACAACCTTGTAGTACTGCTTTTTACATTTTATTTATATTTAAATCAACCTAATATATTAGTTAAAAAATTTGCATCCTTATTTTAAAGATTCAATTTGTTCCATGATAGCATTAATTTCCTTGTTAGATTCTTCTTCAATTATTGATAAGTTTTGTCCCCATTGCTTTCTAATCAATTTATATTTTTTCTTTTCAACTTCAAATGTTTCACTTTCTGAAGATTCCTTTTCCCATATTCTCATTTAACAGTGAATAAGCATTTTTAAAGGAATGCACAAGGGATCTGTGATTGGAGAGTATTTTTTTTCTTTATGACTGTCAGAATTTGTTATTTTTCAAACATTTTTTTTAGAAAATTTCTTGATTAAAAGAAATTACAATTTCCCAAATAATTCTAGAATTTCAAATTCTCTGATAGTTTCCAGTTTTCTTCTTTGCTGGATAACCTGTTTTATTTTTAAAATATATTTTGTAAACACTAAAAACTGAAAAAAGAATTGTGTATAAAAATTTTATCTTCTTATATGGCTATAATTACATTATTTTATATGAAATTTTAAAAAAGATGGAGAAACACATAGCAGGATAAAATATAATTTAAATTTCTAGTAACAGTAATACTTGAAATTTTATGTTTATAAATCATGATGTTTACATATTATGTATTTATAATCGTAATTATATGTAGTTACAAGAAAAAGAAACAAATGAATAAAGTTACTTGAAGAAAAAAGGGTTTCTGAAAATGGACCCTCTCTTTTTAATCAAAGTTTAAAGTATCATTATCTGATCAAGGTATTATTGTTATTGTAATTCTTTTTTCTGAAGTTATCAATGGATGGCAACACAAGTAAAAAGGGGTAAAATAGCTTACCATGGACATTTAAAAAATTAAAAAATAATCAATGTTTTATATGTCCATAGTAAGTCACCATGTAAGTGGTAAGTATACTTACCACATCCTTTACAAGGGTAAAAAACAAAAGAGCACAAAAAATTAGTTAAAATTTTGTTTTTCTAAAACATACTAAGCTAAAATAGCACAATAGTAAACAAGATTTGAACAGTTCAGTATACAGTTTTAATGACAATCACCTAAATACTAATGATTTATTACTTTAAATAAATTTACCTGAACTTGATATTCTAAAACAGGTAATTCTTCATTGGGTGTGGGACCAAACTGTTTCCTTACTGCAGAATAGCGCACAGCAATGGGCAAACTCAGTTTCATAAAATTTATGCAAAGTTTAATTATACCAACTCTTCCCATTGATAAGGCACCAAGGGATTCTCCAAATCTTTCATTTAGATCCTTCAAAAGACAATCACATTCAATTCATTAATCAGAATTCAATATTATCACATGCCTAGAATGTAAGAAAATCAATGTGAATGAATTTATATATAGAACAATAAAAACTAAAAAAGCAAAATTTTCTTTAGTTTAACTATGGCTATCAAATCAAATGGCTATAGCAAAGTTTGGTTACCCATGCTGGTTTTTAATTATGATAAATAAGAGAAAAATGTCATATTAGCTTTATAAAATATTAGCATGAATACATAACTTTTCTTTTAGTATATAAACTTATTTTAATGCAATAATATTGGCATTAAAAATTACATGCAATAATTATTGACACAAGGAATATAAATATAAATAATGTAAAATAACTTTTAAATGAAAGCCAACTATACATTTAGTTTCAATTTATTTCAATTTTAAAGTTTATTATTTGGATCATGAAACCTCAGAATTTATTGTAATAAAATTAGTGCTAATATAATTTAATGTTTTGAGGCTATTTAATAAACATATTTAAAAATAAATATGAATGTAAAATTTTGATACACAATAAGAAAAATGTATATATACACAATATAATGTATTATACACAATAAGAAAAATGTATATAAACAATTTTGGAATAGTGATTGTTCTGCCAAAAAGAAAGGTAATATTCTAAGAATCTACACTTTTGAACATCTAGCTGTCATGTATTTCCATCAAGAATTATGCTGAATATACTAAATGTGCTTGACAATATTTATTTTATTTAAAATTATAATAAAAAGTGAATTGCAGATGTCATATATATATATATATATATATATATATATATGTAAGGAAAATTTCAGGGTTTCAAAACTTAAATCAAGGGTAAAAATTCCTGCGTCATTTTCCATTCCCCTTTTTAACCCCTAACCTAAATTGACCACTGGGGCTACAGGTTACGCCCTCAGAGAAGGGGCCTGACCAATTATAAACCTACATGGCCCTAGCGGACAATTTAGGAAATTTCCAAATGAAAAGGAGATGCACACTAGCAGAGACAGATTTTTCTAGAGATATTTTTCCACAGATGTTGACCCAAGTGTTACGTGTCTTGTACATAGAACTTCATGCTAGTTGACCCTTCAGTTTGTCCTGTCCCTATAATGAAGTGGGAACCTGTCTGTCAACGTTATCTTAATAAAGGTCGTTAGCTGAAAAGGTATAATTTTTATGGTCCGTCTCATTACATATATATATTATAGATTAAATGTTACAAACATTTAGCCTAGATATTGCCAAATAAAATAAACTTTGACAAAGTATAATACAAGATAAATATTCAAAATTTTAATACATATATGTACACCAAATATTAAACCAAGATTATAAGTAATTAATCATAACTAAAGTTTTGACTCTATAAATAAAATAAGCCTTCTGTATGGTTTATACAGTTCTCTGCAATATTACCTTAGATGATATGTATTTTCCATCAGGAGAGACATCAGCAGTTTTATTTAGAAGATTTTCCCTTGGTATTCTGTAGTTGTTAAACATAACAAAGCTAATGAATGAAAAACAAACTCTAGTTATGAAATATGGAAAAGTAACCATATATGAATTTAAAACAATTTAATCTATCTTTCATTTCCTGTTAGAAAAAGGTTAGTAAAAAAGTCTTGATTTACAAAAAAATTACATCAATCTAATTTTTTATAAATTAAACATTATAAATGAAATTAATTAGGTTTGTTATTTTAGTGAAGATTAAATACATTATGATTGATGACAAAGTTTCTATTATCTTATTTATTATTTTAATTATAATTTGCAACATTAGTACTACACCAAGGAACAACCAAAGTTTTGAAACCATGACATTCTCTAATACATGAAATGAAGGTCAAACTAGACCTCCTCTCTCCAGTTTTCAAACATGATATTCCTCCTAAAGTATTTTGTATCTTTGCTCTGGAGACTATATAAAACACATTCCATAAATCTAACTGGCTAAGAGTGTATACTGATGGATTGTTTACTAATGACCAATCTAATACTGGTGTAGGGATATTTCACAACTTGTTTACTTTTTATTTTCCACTCAGAAGTTACTGAACAGTCTTTGACAGTGGGATTATCGCTATCCACATTGCCATGATCTAGTCTGTCATGAGATGTGATAAATTCCAGAGGGCCATCATCATCTCCGATTCCGAATCTGCTCCCAGTGCATTTGTTTATTCCACAATTCACCCACCTGAGATGTATTAAATTGCTAATTCTGCATCTGTAAGCTGAAATCAATGGAAAAAACCACAGTTCTCCAGTGGATCCCAGGTCACTGTGGACTAAATGGTAATGAACAGTCTAATATGCTGGCAAAGAAAGGAGCCAGTGTTCTACAACTATCACATGCCCATGTCCTTTTTAACATAATAAGACAACTTACCTAGAATCATTTATCCACCAGATACAATGAGGATTTGAAAACTTAAACTACTCCTAAGAATTGGAGAGGTTGGGATAAAGCTACTATAACTGACTGTACCCACCGCGAGGTGGTTGCAATATTTAGGCTCTACACATCACTTGACTGCCTGGCTGGACATCTTTATAAAATTAGTGTCTCTTCAAGTGCCTTTTGTAGCCTGAGTGGTATCATGTTATTATGAATGGTGATCACATTCCATATTGCAGGGTTCTTTATGGAGCATTTTTCTTATTGTATTTAATTTTCCTTTGGCATATTATATACCAATTGTTCTCTGCCATTGAAAAGAATAATAAAAAAATTACACACATTAAATATGCCTAAGTTTTTGATCCCTAAAAGTACAACTAAAGTGAAGCTTATCTTCAACAATTGATCTTTAATTCTTAAATTAAAAATAATAATTATAATTAAAGGTAAATTCAAAATAACTTCACACTTACCCATTATCCAATCCATTAAGTCCTAGTTTTGGCCCCATATCCCCAACAGTCACTCCTGGATAAGGTATAAGTGTTTTAGGGTCTCTAATAGGTACAATAAAACCATGAAGACCATGGCATTGACCATCAGGAGTGTAAAGTTGAGCATATATAACAGCAATGGTAGCTATCTGACCTAAATTTCCTGACCAACATTTACTAGCTTCAAAATCAGGTGTATGAAGAACAAATTCCTAAAAGTACACATAAAGAACTTAAAATCCTATAAATCATGATAATAATAAATACTATCAATTAAACTTTATCTGAATTTAAAATATATATACTGGGATTGATAATCATTTAAAAAAGTTCTGGCAAAACTGCTACAAATAATCTTTATACAAAAATAATGATATATCACCTCTGTTTTGGCATCATAAGTTGCTCTTGTTCTCATAGCCCTAGTATTTGTGCCATGGCTAAATTCTGTAAGAGCAAAACAGCCAGACAACTGAAAAAGAAATATTAAAATATTAATTCATAGAAATATTTTAGATTAGTAAGTCTTTAAAACTTACCCTGTGTTCCATTAGATTTCACTACTCAAAGAGTCCAATATTTAATGCAATTGGTCTGACAGGCTCAAGTAAAACAATCATAATTATTATTTAATATAAAACTTTTCTCAAAATTGGTCAGTTGACTTTTAGTGGGAAGTAACTGTAATTAATCAGGCTCCACATGGCAGTTATTAATTTAAGAACTGGTTTTGAGAAGTGTGGAAAGAATGTAATCTCAATGATTCATGCCCTTGATTTAATTTGTATGGCTGGGAAAGTTAAGATTAAGAAAATTAAAACATGAAATTGGGAGAATTTTTAAGAACTTTAACAGGGATAATTTTTGACGCTTTATGGATACATATGTATACATACATTCTTTATCTAAGAGCTTTAATTTATCCAGACAAAAGTACAATTATAAAGTAATTATGATACTTTTTAAAGTAGGGATTCTAACTTTGTCAAAAAGAAAAATATTACAATACTATCATTTCTGATACATTTACTAAAGGAAAAATAAATAAATAAAATGAGATGCATTTAAACAAATTGAAAACAACCAATACCCCTTTGCTTAATGTAATGCATCTTTAAAAAAGAAAATGCTAAAATATTTTCCAGTTAATAAAACTAATCTTTTGAATAGCTGCTATTTGAGAATATAGAAAGAGGATTCAAATTTTTAAAGAATACTATATATATAAATATACTATTTCTAAATAGTACTTAATCATATCTATATGTCACCTTTTAAATAATTTTTTTAGCTATTGCCTTTTTTTAAAAATATGTCCCCACTTAAAATAACAAGAAAGTAAATATGCCTATCTTCTCTTATAGTGACTGAGCAAGCTTTTAAACATAGCAATGAAACATGTTCTACTTAAAACAACTACTCTTATGACAGCAAAACTCAATAACTTTAAAAGAAGGCATTATATTACTAACAATAAAACAGATAAACACACTCACAGATGACTTCATTTTATATTTAAAATTATGATTTAAATAACTTCATTATTCAGGTTCACTTATAACAAATGAATGCAATAATATGTACTAGACATCAGAGATAAAAATAAATAAATAAATAAATAAACCAAGTGTAATCACATTTTTCAAAGTTAATTCTATTCTCACAAAGCAATGTAGAGCATAGAAATTTTGCTTTTCTGAATTAATATCTTGACTAGAAGGGCCTTTAAAACATATAATAAATACACATGATTTCAATGAGAAAAAATAATTACCTCCATTTTATTAAGTGGCTCAAAGAATTTAGAATGTTGTGCACTGCCACTACTTCTCATTACAAAAGATGGGTACTGAAATGATGAAATAGATTTAGCTTTATGAGAAAATAGTCTCTCTAAAAGAGAGAAAAATGCTTGCAAGTAATTGATGACAAAGAGTAAAAATTATAAATTACTTATCAGAATAAATTACAATAAAACTTTGCCTGCACTATTATATATATACCATGCATATGCATAACTGCTAGCATTTCAATTTTAAAATTAGTACAAATCTACTGACATGCAATTTTAACACACTGATGATACATTATATATATACAAGCATGACGCAATATTCTTGAATACTATGACAATCCTAAAATTCTTAATATATGTACATATCTTCACACATATACACAAGTATATAGCATCTATTAAATGAATAAACAGAAAGGCAATACATGCAATATTTTTTTCAGAATTCCTATTTTTAAATTGATTATATGGTAACTTAGCATCTTTTAAAAATATTTTATCATACTTCTGCTCACGACTGTAACCTCTTTCATTACTTTGACAATTAATCTATTTTCTAACCCAGAACTTGAAATTATATCTTTTTGTCTTTTGACTTGACTAAAACTTGTATGTTTTTTAAATCCTTCATACAATAGTACAATGAACTGCAAGTTAGTACATTGTATAGAAAATCATATAAGTTGGCAGCTATGCCATCAAGGATTGTTCAGAAAAGGAACATGCTGACCTTTATGTAGAAAAATATTATCCAAAGTATTGTTAGTATAATAATGACAGAAAATGGGTTTTAGAGCTTTATTTTTAAAATTTAGGTCATTCAGTAAGTTTAAATCACAGCATATCCCCCTTTTTTTATTCACAAACTTTTACTATATGTAGAAACTATAAAACATAAAGAAGGGCTTTTTTTTTGTGTAATAACCACATAACCACTTTTTAGAAGCTTTAACTGTGAATTTAAAAAAATCTAATAATATTTTACTCTTTCAGCTGCTTTAGCTGTCTCAGTTTTGATTTTCAAATTTTCTCTTTATATATATATATATAGCAGTTTTCTAAATGCTTTGAGATATACACCATATCTGTGAAGCAAACACATATGAATTAAAGTTGAAAAAATACACACAGAAAAATATCTGTACACATGTACACATCTTCACTTGAACAAGCTATAATTTGTTGTTGTTGCAGAATGTTGACAGTGATCTCCCCAAAGGAGATTTCCTTGGAAACAGATGCTGTTTCTACACATACTACTTTGAGTATTTTTTTTTTTTTAAGTCCAGGAAGCTGAATATATTCTGCCTCTATACTTCATACAAGAATGTAGTTAGGAAAAAACTCTACTGCATGCAGAGCGGATAGAAATAAGATCAACTGAAAGAAAGTAAAGAGTTGTACTTGCCTCGTCTACAAAATAGTAGCCTCTTTGTATTTGGTCTAAGATTAATCATTATACACTTGTTTGGGGTATGCTAGGTAAGAAAAGAACCTATTGCCTACCTTGACACCATATCCTTGGTACATCTATATGTAAACAGAGAGGTAACCAAAGAAAATTATCTTTCACTGATTACAATGATTAATTTTTGCTGGTTATATACAAATAACAAGCAAAAAAATTTATAAAACAGAAGAAGAAACAGGCACATCTTCCAAGCTCAGAGCATCTCATTTTAAAATGAAAAATCCTACATTTACTGTACATACCTTACAACCCTTAACAATATAGGCAGACAAGGCACATACAATTCTCTACCTTCTTTTAGCAATAATATCTTATCTGCCCTAACATACCATTGCAGTTACTTGCATGTAGTAGAATTTTCCCCCAACTTTATTTTTGTATGAAGTATAGAGGCAGAATTAACTTATTGTTTTAAATTATAATAAAACATGTTATGCATAGTTAATGTTGAGCATTTTATGAAATTACATTATGTATAACCTTTTTGTTATATTACTAAAAAAAAAAAAAAAAAAAAAAAAAAAAAAAAAACTGAGACATGTTTACAGTTAACCATGCTATTCTATGCTAACATGCTATTAATAATGTTTAACTGTAAATATGCTTATAATTAAACAAAATCCAAAACTGAAGTGATAAGCCTTCAAATCTTAACTTATAACTGATCTAAGAAGATATCTCATAAAACATTAAATTATTAAGAATGAAACACATGCAAAATTATAAATTATCTAAGGTAATTAACGTAGACTTTAGATATCAAATGAAATCAAATATTTTTTTACAGATCAATGGATGCATTACTTACATCAGAACTAAGAGATTTTTTTATATTTAAACCCAAATCATACATTGCAAGGGCATTTGAACATGCAGAAGAAAAGTGCATTTTTTCCACAAGAAGTTCTGGTGGTAATAAATTCATTTCTTGTAGACGCAAAAATCTCTTAAATGTAATATGATGTTCTTGTTGCCAAGTTCTGTCTTCAGTAAGAGTACGTTGAAATAAAGGATCCTTTTCTAGTGTTCTCCATATAAAAAGCTAAATGATGCAAAAATAAGAAAAATAATAAAATAACATAATAATCAATATGTTTGTAGAGAATAAGAATCTGAACACTTTAAAAAGAAAAGGAATTATTGATTTTTTTTTATTAAAATAGTCAAAGTATTTGACTAATGATATTGATTTATTACACGTTAATTTTATTTTTTAATTTTGACAAAGATTTACTTTAAAAATTAAATTATAAATTCAATAATATAAAATAAACTAGACCTTTGAGTAAATACAGTAAATAAATGAGACCAATTAAATGTTAAGGTAAAGGAAGACCAGACAACTGGTCAGAAGCTTTAAAAAGCCTTTTCTTGAGTTGAGTTGCAAAGAAATCTTGTTCTAGACTTTTATTTTTACCTTAAATAATATTCAGGATATTTTTTGCTCCGTGTCACATTTTAGTAATGCATTAACTCAAACCATCAATTAAAAGATAACTTTTAAATAAATTATAAAACCCAAAACATTGCATAAAATATTACAAAGTATAACCATAGATTTTTAAAATATGCATAAATTTTAAAACATCAGCATTTTTCAATTAAAAAATTTAAGGCTCAAAACTCACTGTTTTAATTAAGAGTAAAAAATAATTTTTGCAATATATATAAATAATAAGACTATTTACTTGATATTTAACAACATCTTCTCCTTCTAATAAAAATTTTAACTCCTTCCAGTCAAATGATGATCTCTTCCGATAAACATCTAAAGGTCCTTCAGGAAAATCCTCTAGTACTTCTTCTGTATACTTCATTACATCTATATATATGAAAAATAAAATTTGCTGCATGAGAAAAAATATAAACTAGCTAAGATTTAAGTAGAGTACTTTTGGTTAGAAAAAGATAAGTAAAACTTCAAGCAGTGAATTTCTATGTAAATGTAACTTGAAATTTAAAATCCAATTATAAGTTAGTAAAAATATAAGCATTTATATTTTTTGATCCAGATTAAAATATTAATTTCGAATTAATAGTACATAGAAAAGGTGTTTTTTACTATAAAATGTCAACTTTCTTATTTAAATGTTATATTAAGAATAAGCATTTAAAAAATTGCTAATTGAAACTACAAAATAATTTAGACTTAAATGTTCCAAACTACAAAAATTTGTAAATGTTCCAAAACACAAATTTCATTCCTTAATGCAGGCTAAATCTTATGATAAATATAGAAATAAGTTTAGATATAACCGGTTTTGATTTTTTTTTTAATGCAGTATAACTAAAATACATTTAAAAAAAATTATGCTTATATTCAATTGGAAAATGAAAATTATGATTGTAGAAACTGTTATAAATTATAAAAGAAAATTTTGGTTACCTAAATGAAGTTTTAATACTTCTAAAAGTTGAGATATATATTTTAAATGTAATAAATGGAAAAGGAAACCATTGAATCAAGTTATAAATATATGAAATAAAAAATAATTTTCTACAAATATGTTTAAGAACTGAGCTATCTGGTTATACAGCTCAGTACGAAACGTCTGATAAAACACAGATAATTAATCCTTTAAAAAATTTTAGTGAGAATTAAAAATTGTTCTTATAAACTGTATAGAAGGCAAAGTTATACATTAAATGGTTTTATGACATGCTACTTTTCTGTATTTATTTTTTAGTGCATGCTAAGGATTATTTTAAACTGATAGCAATTAATTTTAATCCGTGCAATTGCGGTATTAGCATCGCTTTAAAAATACAAAATTTTAAGAAAAGAATACCTGAAGACTATAAATAAATGAAAATAGTGGATGGAAAAGATTTAAATATTTAATTTAATGGGTTGCTTATATTTTAACTAAGAAGGAAAATTTTTCAGTTCATTTTACAAATAGTATTTAATCTAAGTATTCGGTTGACTGTTGGTATTAATTCAAAGGTGGTTACAATCAAGTACTTAAATATACGAGCTCAAAAGATAAAAAATAATTGTCTACTTACTGACAGACTTATTCATTTTGATCTTTTACTAAAACGTCAAATCGCAGAATTAAACAATAAAACAGTTCTAAATATTTACAAAGGAAGACATATGCGAACAAATCCAACAGAAATACGTGATATATCCAACTTTACAACTGTACAAAGAGCTTGATTTCAGTAAACAAAATAGCAGACTTCTCTTTACTGAGATTTGATCCAGTGGTAAACCTAGAGAGTAGGTCAGAGAGCGAAAGCGACTTTCGAAACAACTGAACACCGCACAAAATACATATAGTATTACATAACACTGGAATCAACTACACAGACCTCTAGGCAATTGCAGCAAAAGCTTTTAAAACGTAAACAAGATAATCAGTTTTTGATACCGATGGGTTATCGCGTAAAACGATAACTAAAATTTTTTGGAAGTAATTAATTTTTAACAATTTTATATTCTTGATGCAATGAAATTTCTTATTATCAAATGAAAATACATGTTTGTTTACTTTCTCATAAGGAAGGAAGAAACAGATTTGTTTACGAAATCACGTGGTTTAGTTTCCCTAGTAATTGCATCATGGTCACAGAGGAAATATAAATTCCCTATAGGGATTAAAGAAAGGGATTATTTTCTGAAGGGATTATTAATATATTTTTTCAGTGTAATATAAAGTCCTACTTATAACTGTACAGGAGCTGATTTTTTTTAACTAAGATAAATTTATAAACCAAAAATTATATTCAGGGAATCGAGAATATTAAATTTTTATTTAATCTTAAAATTTTTATTTATTTATTTTTAAAAATTTCGAGCTACTACATTTAATCATATAGGGCTGCATTTACTTTTAATTATGACTTGTATAGCATCTTAAAAACATTTTTTTATGCTGTCCTAAGAAATAGTGTAGTGACAATGAACACGTTTTCAGGAACGAGCAGGATTTTCTCAGTATGATTCAAATATTCGACATACATCTCCTTAATTGTTTTGATTTCATTGCTTAAGGGGACATAATTATGCCGCCCCCTTACCATATATATACACATAATAAAGGGAAGGCGCCATAAAGATAATGTAAATATGCAAGAGAGAGAAGTGATCTCTAAGAGCCTTGATAGAAAAATACTTTACAGACTTCTGCTCAGATTCAATTTCTTAATTCCTCTTTAAAGTTGTAATTTGATTTCGCTTTTTAAATTATCAATTCTGTAGACTTCAGGTATCGATTTTTAAAAATTACTTGTAGAATATATATTTGAGATACATTCTAATACATATCCAATGCTTAAGTTAATTTTGTATTATGTTCTAGATTCAATTTTCTGTTAAACAGATAGCTGGAAATGGCGTTGAACGTTCTGTATCATTCTTTAGAGCAAGCATATGGCAATTTGTAGTTATCGTGCTGTGGCGTCATTACACCAAAACTTAGCTAATAACAATCGAAACAGCAGCAGGTGCTCATATAACAGATGCTGATCATACAGACGCTGATTCCTGTAAAAAGGTTTCCCTGCCGAACAACAAGAGATCATTCGGTTTTAACCAGGACTTCGAGCCATAATTTTTTTTTTGTTCTGGTTTCAGTTCCGGTTTAATTAAAAAAGATATATATCTGTTCAATTACAATTTTCGGTTCAGATCCGAATAAATAATTTTATTTTATGTGTATTCTTATTTCTGTATATCGATTCATTTACGGTTTTCGGTTTTTGGTTCAGTTCCGAATGAATAATTTTATTTTATGTGCATTCTTATTTGTACTAAAATTGCAATTCTATCAAAATTTATAAGATTTTACTCTTTTTTTAATTGGTACACTACGGGAATGGATACAATTAACCAGCATGTACGATACCAGCGGTGAGCAGAGAACGGCGAACATTGGCATTGTTATCCATTATCAAAATAGCATTAGACAACTCGACATTCAACTGAATTAAATCTACTTTTTACAAGTAGTTTCATGCGAAACTGAATTAGATAAGTACTGGTGAACATCAAAACAGGAAACCGAGAAGTAATGTGCATGTAGTTTAGTTTGGTTTCGAGCGTTTCGGTCTCCTTTTTTTTTACAAAACGAGGACTAATGTGACTGGAACCTACTGCTTAAAGCCGATTCCGAATGGCTAGGAACATCCATGCCACAGTGCCACAGTGGGATTCGAATTAACGAAGTCCGGTACTGAAGACCAGCGCCCTAACCATTCGATAATGACGATAATTATATGGTTGACGTTAAATTAGAAAATATAAATTAGTGGGTTACAGTAACAAAATGATTCAAAATACATCGAACCGAAATAAACCGATATTTTTTTCAGCTCAATTGCGGTTTTTGTTCCGACCAAAATATCGGTTTTTGTCCGGTTTTCGGTTCAGTTTTGGTTCGAAGCTCTGATTTTAACCTTTGAGAGCGCCTTCCCCGGATTGCTCTTACGTTGCCGCCTGATGCAACCGGCTCGCTGCATAATAGCACGGCATGGTTCTAAATATTTTGGAAGCTGAAGGATGAGGAAAAAAAGCAGAAATAAAAAACTGTGAAAAAATATTTTGAAAGGACGCCTTAAATTAAGTGGATCAGATATTTCAGTTTTAGAGAAAGTATCTCAGTGTTCGACACCTTGTTTATATATCCCGGCTCTTTAAGAAATTAATTAAATACCTCGAATTTTAAAGAAGCATTTTGGATATCTATTTCTACTTTTCTTTTTCCGATTAAACTTTTTAGAAAGATTAACGTTTTTGTTTTTTTCTAAAAGAACCTCCATAATTCGGATTCTTAGTTAAAACCTTTTTTTTCCCCTTTTAAGTTTACTTTTCTGCGACATTCGGTTAAAAGGCATGCGCGAAGATGTTTGCTGAGAGTGTCGGACATTTTAAAATTGCCTTCTGTTCGTTCTAGAACGAGTCATACGCTCTAAATTTAAAGTCCCAATTATTTCTCCGTCACACAACTTAACTATAAAAAAATAGTTTTTACTATTTTCGCTAATTTTTTTTTTCAAAAGATCGATTTCGAAATATTTTTACGAATCAGACTTTTAAATTGGCATACTTTTATAATTCTTCTGTTCGATATGTTGGTTTCAGAATTTACTCTCTCAAAGTGTGTAAGCAACACACACATGTGTATAAATGTAATCCAGAAATTCTAGGGCTGGTTACATTTGATTATTGACCCTATTCTTTTTACTTGCCCTGGCTACTGGAAGAGCCTATGCATCTAGACTAATAAATAATGTTGCGGTCTGGCCACATTGAAGAGAAGCACCATTTTGAGAACAATTTAAATCTTTATTGAGGAGCTGCTAAAAAGACACCTATGCCAGTCAACGGCAGACAAAGGAAATGAAACGGAAAACACTTTGTTGGAACAGGTGTACCCCAGAGCGAGACCGATAGAATTTTCCCATTGGGCAAGAAACTTAGAGAATTTAACTGTTAGATCAGGAGAAAAACTGAGCCATTTGCCGGCGACAGCTGGAAAATGTGTTGAATGGACAGAAAATTTACATCTATTGCACAGAAAGCTTTGGAAAATGTGTTGGAAGAATTTTAAGTCGAGGACACTCCTTTGATTAAGACATTTTGTATCTAGGAAAATAGATTTTAAGGAATTAGAATGGGAGGAGGTTCTTAAAGAGATATTAAAGTGAAATAATTTTGATATATTACTTTTATATATGAGTATACACACACACTCATATATATGCACATGTACATACGTACATACCAGTGGCGTACGGTCCATATGTGCAAGGTGTGCACTGCACACTCTGGCAAAATGAGGGATAATAATTTTCTGCACCTATGTCTATCTATCTTTATACGGTATATAATAAATATTATTTATAATATATTCAAATATTATGTTGATTTGCTTGCTTGTATTCCGCAGTGCGTGCGGTACTAGGTGATGCACCACGTAGCGCGTTCAAAAGCAAATAAACATAGGAAGTTCTGATGTGCACTAAATTGAAAATCCCGCTTTATTTGTATGGGCTACTGGAGAAGAACAGCATACTATGGCACTGAGGCTAGTGCAGCTATTTTTCCTGCACTTGGCATTCAGAATCATCCGAAGGTACCGTTTATTAAGCATTGGATGAAGCGATTTTGGTTTTTTAACTGATTAACTGGCCATACGATTTTGCAGACGGTTAATGTTTAAATTTATATATTGTAAGATTTTGTTTTCATGGAAATGTAAAAGAAGTATTTAATCAATATAAAGTGAATTGTTTTAGTGTGGTAAATTAATTTCGGTGATGTATTATATTTATTGAAATAATTAGCTGAAAAACAATGTTTTGTTTTAAAGAAACGAATTTTAACAGAATAGTCCAAATTTTACCATTCCTTGTGTCTTACAGACAGTATATAAGTTATATCTGTAACACCATATCCCTGGTTTTGTTTTTAAAAATTGTCAAGATGTTTTTCGCAGAATATATGATTTCCAAATGTTAAAAACAATTAATAAATATAATTTAATCCACTGACCGAACAAGAAACAGTTCGGTCTATTGTGCCAGCGTGCAGTGAAATCCTCTGCACGTGTAATAGACGTTCGTTTTGTCGGCACCAATGAGCATCCGGATGAGGCACCACAGCGGCGAGCGCCGTGTGGTGCTACGTTTGCTGAACATATAAGTTTTTCGTGGAAGCCCGAAGCGTTGTTTTTCGACTCCGATATGACACCGTACAACAAAAGACATGATTTTTGCTTCAGTGCTAGTAGAATTTTCATAAGTTTAGCTGTTTTTCTAGTTATAACTCGACTACTCGTAGGTAAATATTTTATTCGTTGTATTCTTTAAATTTATATTCCTAATAAATAACCCGTTTCAGAAGGAGAACTCAGATGTCTCAATAATTAAAGATTTATTGGAAAATCCATTTTCTCTGCACACCTTGCATGAAAACCTACCTCACGCCACTGGTACATATATGTATATATATATATATATATATATATATATATATATATATATATATATATATATATATATATATATATATATATATATATATATATATATATATATATATATATATGCATGTGTGTGTATATTTTCAGGTTGTAGTTCTTCGCAGCATTCTTGACAGTAAGTTCTCGTGTTAAGCAATTTTTCCTTTATAGCCACATCGAAATTTATTGTTCATAGAAGAAAATATTTTTTGCACAACTACGATTTCTATTGTAATCTGTTTTCCCTATCTAATTAACTCCCAGTTTTTCCTTATGTTGCGATGGAACTATTGATGAACGTCCTTGACATTTATTTGTTTCGTTCTGTGACTTCACTAGGAAAGTAGAAAGGAGGTAAGCTAAGACGAAAAATGAATAATAATACTTTGACCTCTTAGCAACGGTTATTCTTTAAACCGAGCAACTGACAAAGAATGGTTTATTCCTGCGGCAATAAAGGTTTTGGTTATTTAAGAGGAGTTACCCTCTTAAATTAAAAAAAAATGATTTTTCTAGTTATTTAAAAATAATTTTAGAATGTTGAAAAGTTTTTTAATATTTTAAAGACAATCTAGTAAAAATATTCCTATTAAAACAGATAAAACAAAAAAATAAATTTTGACGTAAATATATCAAGTTTTAACTTTAAAAATGTGTTTTGGTGATACTTAAAAATATTCTTTTTAACACTAGAATTACAGAAGGGGTCATTTTGACATCTAGCGAACTTTTATCTCTGACAGCTCTTCTATTTTTTTGCAAATATCTTAATCCTTTCTTGACTTTTCCTAAATCATTTTGATTTACGAAATAGTAAAGATTTCAAGACAATCGTATTTTTATTTTAGCCCTAAGGTATGATTATAGAAATACGGCAGGCTATATACTTTTGTTGAAGACAAGTGTAAACTTCATAATGACTCTTTCCCTATTTTATTAGCAGAACTGGAAGCATTCATAGCGTTGTTGTACGTAAGGGGGCATTAGCCGCCAAGAGCTTACCAATTCTTAGCTTGTGGTCCAAGACTTGGGGACCAAAGGTTTTTCATGAAACCACGAGTAGAGATAGGTTTCCGGAAGTTATGAAATTTCTTCGTTTTGAAAATAAACTAGCAAGGTCTTCACATTTGCAGTGTGATAAATTTACGCTAATATCCGAGGTATGGAATGCTTTTATAGAAGATTGTAAGCTTTGCTAGAAACCAAGTGAAAATATTGCGTTTGATGAACAGTTATTCCCTACAAAAACAAGATACCGTTTTTTGCAGTATATGCCTAACAAGCTCAATAAATTCGGAGTAAAATTTTGGCTAGAAGTAGATGTTAGGACAAAATACTTATTAAACGAATTTCCATATTTAGGAAAAGATGAAATGAGACCAAGTGATCAAAGTTTAGGAGAGAACGTAGTAAATCGTTTAATTGATCCTACATACCTGCAAAGTCTGTATATTTTTAAAAAACAAACTGTAGTTGTCATAATTTGCGTTATTTTAATTTATTTTTCACAAATATATTATATCATATAGAGAAATATGCAGATATCTTATCAAGGGGTCAAAATGACACCAGTCGTAATTCTAGGTATACAAAGACCACCGTAATTCTAGTGTTAAACTGACATGCTCTTTAAATAAAAGTTTTCAAATATTTTTTGTATTGCTACAGTTTATAATGCTCACATCTCTAAAAAAATTCTTTTTTTATTGAAATTGGTAATTTCTGAATGAATTTAATTATAAGCCAATAAGTATTCAGATATTCCGAGAAAAAAAAACTTTTTCCCATTTTGAGATATTCCGAGAAATAGGCTTTGATGTATTCATTGAGTTTTATAAACTTCTTCAGCTCATAAAAAAGAATTAATCAAGTAATTTTAAGTGCAAATATACCAAGTTATCTCAAGTCAAGTCAATGTATTTAAAAAATGCGCTTTACTTAAAATGGCATTTTATAAGCATATACACATTGTAAATAAAAATTTGTAAATATCTTTATACAGTTTGTAATGCTAATATGTTTAAAGAAATTCCTATCCACTGAGATCTGTAATTTCTGAATTAATTAATTTATAAGCCATCGAGTATTCAGATGTTCAGAGACAAAATGCTTTTCTCGTTTTAACGTATGAGAAGGGATTTGATATATTCATTCTCTTTTATAAACTTCCCCAGCTCATAAAAAAGAATGACTCAAGTAATATCAAGTGCAAATGTGTCAAGTTTTAACTTAAAAAAATCCTTTTTACTGAAAATGGGATTTTTTTAAGTTTACACACACTCTAAATGAAAATCTATAAATATTTTTGCTCAGTTAAAGTTTATAATGCTAACAATTTCTAAAGAAATTTCTATCCATGGAGATAGGTAATTTTTGAATTAATTTAATTTTAAGCCATTGAGTATTCAAATACCCAAACAAAATTTTTTTCCCGTTCTATGATATTCTAAGAAATAGGCTTTGATATATTCAGTCTTTTTTATGAACTGACTAAGTTCATAAAAAATGAATGAATCAACTATGATACAAATATGCCAAGTTTTAACTTTAAAAATGTGTTTTTCTCTTTATGGTATTTTGTAAAATTACAAATACTCTAAATCAAAATCTTTAAAAATTTTTGTATTATATACACACATATATATATATGTAATATTAAAATCCCTTATATACGTATTTTAATATTAATTTAATAACTTTTGCTCATAAAGTGAGTTCGGGGTTTGCGCGGTAATTCTGATTTTTCCCTCCAGACACGCTATAGACTTAATCGGCCTCTGTCTGTACTACTTTAGCCAATAGTTAGCGCGTTCTCTTTAAACATGGGTATTTTGTATCACGTGATCGGTTGTGCTTAGAGATTATTCGTAGTCTTTTTACCTTAGGAATCCTTACTTGAAAAGCGTATGTGCGGGATCACATTGCCTATGTGCACGAAGTTGTAAAGGTGTTTGCCTGTTGTACGGATTTTGTGTTTATTACCAGAAATAAACTGTGTTGTGATTTTGAATGAGTCTAGCCCATATTACACACACACACACACACACATATATATATATATATATATATATATATATATATATATATATATATATATATATGCATATATATACGTACATACGTACATACACATACCTATGTACATCACACACACACACACACACACACACACACATATATATATATATATATATATATATATATATATATATATATATATACACATACATATATGCAGTTGGCGTTCTTCGCAGTATACTTGACAGTAAGACTCCAGACATTCTTGTGTTAAGTAATTTTTGTTTTTATAGCCACATTGAAATGGATTGTCTATATATTGTTACAGTTTACAACGTAAGCCCCTGTAAAGAAATTCTTGTCCATTGAAGATCGATATTTTTTGGAATATTTGAATTTTAACCTATTGATTATTTAGATCTTCAGAGAAATTTTTTCTCCCTTTCTAAGATATTCCAAAAAATAAGCTTTGATATATTCATTCTTTTTTAAAAATTTCGCCAGCTCATAAAAAAGAAAGAAGGAACTACGATGCAAATGTGTCAAGTTTTAACTTCAAAAATGCATTTAACTCAATATGGCGTCTTTGTAAGATTGCAAATAGTATACATAAAAATCTGTAAATATCTTTGAATAGTTACAGTTTATAATGCTAGAAATTCCTATCCATTGAAAATGGTAATTTCTGAATTATTTTAATTTTAAGCTATTGAATATTCAGATATTCAAAAGAAAAATCTTTTTTCTAGTTCTAATATATTCCGAGAAATGGATTTTGATATATTTATTCCTTTTTATGAACTTTATCAAGAATTTAAAGAAGCATTTAGTAACTACGGATGTTCTTTTTTTATTTTTCATCTTAAAATTCTGTAGCATGACACGAAAGTTTTCATACTGGAGATAAAAGGATTTGTATTCCAATCTAACACGTTTCACAAAGAATAATAATAAAAAAAAAATAAAAGGGAGAGAGACTACTTTATTTCCCTTTCAGAATTTCTTTCAGAAAAGAAAGCAAAAAGTAATAACAAAGGCAAAAACGCCGAATTTTATTAAACTTTGAGTAAACAAAAATTATGTGCGAATAGGCATAGCAGGCAGAAAAGCTAAAAATGCACTAAACTCAAAATGGCAGCATTGTGCACACTTTCTTCATTTCGTGGGGTCTGTCGGTTTATTTCGGTTACATAATTAAATAGTTTAATTTAAAGTTATTGAGTATTTAGATCTTCAGAGAATTTTTTTTCTATCTTAAGATATTCCAAGAAATGGGCTTTGATACATTCATTTTTTATAGGAACTTCATAATAGTTCATAAAAAAGAATAAATCAAGTATGTTGCAAATATATCAGGTTTTAACTTTAAAAATACATTTTACTTAATATGGTACTTTTGTAAGATTACAAATACTCTAAATAAAAATCTTTGAATATTTTTGTGCTGTTACTATAATGCAAACCCCTGTAAAGAAATTTCTATGCATTGAGATCGGTATTTTCTGAAATAATTTAATTTTAAAGTATTGAGTATTCAGATCTTCAGAGAATTTTTTTTTCCTATTCTAAGATATTCCAAAAATAGGCTTTGATATATTTATTCTTTTTCATAAACTTCACCAATTCATAAAAAGAAGACTCTGATGCAATTATGCAAACTATGATGCAATTATGTCAAGTTTCAACTTTAAGAATGAGTTTTTCTCAATATGGAATTTTGTAAGATTACAAACACTCTAATTAAAAAAATATTTTTGTAGAGTAACTTATAATGCTAGTATCTGTAAAGAAATTCCTGTTCATTGAGGATCGGTATTTTCTGAAATATTTTTATTTTAAGCTATTGACTATTCAGATCTCCAGAGAAACTTTTTCTTCTATTCTAGGATATTCCAAAAAATGAGCTTTGATATATTCATTCTGTTTTCATGAACTTCGTCAATTCATAAAAAAGAATAAATTAATTATGTTGCAAATATGTCAAAACTTTAGAAATGCATTTTACTTAATATGGGGCATTTGTGATTACAAATACTCTAAATAAAAATCTTTAAATATTTTTGTGCAGTTACTATAATGAAAACATTTATTAAAAAATTCCTATGCATTGAGATTGATATGTCGTGAAATAATTTAATTTTAAGCTGAGTATTCAGATCTTTAGAGAACATTTTTTTTCCTATTCTAAGAATTCCAAAAATAGGCTTTGATATATTTATTCTTTTTTATGAACTTCACCAATTCATAAAAAAGAAGACTGATGCAGTTATGCAAACTATGATGCAATTATGTCAAGTTTCAACTTTAAGAATGAGTTTTTCTCAATATGGTGTTTTGTAAGATTACAAACGCTCTAAGTAATTTTTTAAAAAAATATTTTTGTAGAGTTACAGTTTATAATGCTAGTATCTGTAAAGAAATTCCTGTTCATTGAAGATCGGTATTTTCTGAAATATTTTAATTTTAAGCTATTGACTATAAGGCGATTTCACGCAGTAGGGCAAATTCTCAAATTATGACAATTCTGGCTTTAGTTTCAAACGGAAGGGCAGTTTATTATTTGTCTATTGGCTGTTGTAAACATGAAAATGAATGGGAGGGGCATTATAGTAGTTCGTGACGTTACAACAAATTGCCTTATTCAGATCTCCAGAACAACTTTTTCTCCTATTCTAGGATATTCCAAAAAATGAGCTTTGATATATTCATTCTTTTTTATTAACTTAGTCAATTCATATAAAAGAATGAACCCTCTATGATGCAAATATGTCAAGTTTTAACTTTAAAAGTGTGTTTAACTCAATATGGTGTCTTTGTAAGAAAACAAATACTGTGAATAAAAATCTATAGATATATTTATACAGTTACAGTTTATAATGTTTGCATCTGTAAAGAAATTCCTATAAATTGAAATAAGTAATTTCTGAATTAATTTAAAACTAATGCATTAAATATTCAGATATTTAGAGAAAAATTCGTTTTTCAATCCTAAAATATTTCGAAAAATGGGTTTTGATATATTTATTCTTTTTTATGACTCAATATGGTGTCTTTGTAAGATAACAAATGCTGTAAATAAAAATCTATAAATATCTTTGTACAGTTACAGTTACAATTTATAATGCTAGCATTTGTAAAGAATTCCTATCCATTGACATCGGTAATTTCTGAATTAATTGAAAATTAAGGCATTGAATATTCAGATAATCAGAGAAAAAAAATTCTTTTTTCCCATTCTAAGATATTCCGAAAAATCGGTTTTGATATATTCATTCTTTTTTATGAGCTTCGTCAAGAATTTAAAGAAGCATTCAGTAACTACGGATGTTATTTCTCTTTTCTTTTTTTTAGCTTAAAATTCTGTCGCATGACATGAAAGTTTTCATACTGCAGATAAAAGGATTTGCATTCCAATCTAACACATTTCACAAAGAGAAAAAATGAAGAAAAAGGTGGGGGGGTGTCTAGTTTATTTCCTTTTCAGAACTTTCAGAAAAGAGCGCAAAAAGTAATAAAAGGCAAGAACGCCGAATTTTATTAAACTTTGAATAAACAAAAATTAAGCGCAAATAGTCATAGCAGATAGAAAAACTAAAAATGCACTAACTCAATAAGACAGTATTGTGGGTACTTAATAACTTTCTTCATTTCGTGGGGTCTGCTGGTATTTCAGTTACATTCTAATTCATCGAACAAAAAAATGGGATATTGATTAATTGTTGCTTAACTTTGTTAATATCTTTCTGAAAAAAATTACAATTCTAATTTGTTGTAACTATAGGGATTTGATGTCATATTTAAGCAGTAGATTATTATTTGTGAAAGTAAAGTTTAACTTCTAGCTGAAAACCAAATAATGTTTAAAATTATTTGATATTTAATCAAATGCATATCAATGTACATCATTTTGATTAAAGTTATAAATAACATTTTTGTAGAAATTTATCTGAGAAAAGTTGTTTGCATTTTTGAACTGTGAGAATTGTACGAATTTCATAAATTATATGAATTGAAGTGAGATGAAAGCAGTAGATCATTCTTTGCGAAAGAAAAATAGAACCACTTTTATTCAAGTAGAACAATTTTATTAGCAAAGTTATTTGCATTTTTGAACTGTGAGAATTGTATGAATTCCATAAATTATATGAATTTGAAGTGAGATTAAAGCAGTAGATCATTCTTTGCGAAAGAAAGATGTGACCAGTTTTATTCAAGTAGAACCATTTTATTAGTCATTATTCATGTTTTCGTTATAATAACTATTGGAAAAGAAACTGTTTGAAATGAAATGTAGAAATTCTTGAAGTTTACGAAGAAGAAATTCATGAATTCATTTGTATTTTATGAAATATAGAAATTGTATGAAATTGTAATTGGCTTTATGATAGTTTTCCTCTTTTCAAATGCTCAAGATTTCAATTATGTTTATTTCATCCAACATATTAAAGACCTACGGGATTTTTAATGTCTGAAGAGAGTTTTTGAAAGAATTTTTTTCCTTCATACATGTTTTTGTATAAGGATGTATTTATAGATAGTCCGGAGTCTATAAACCTACCCCAGCCCCTCGAAAAACTTTAATGCATGCTTTACAAGGTTTTTAAAACTTAATAAAATTTATGTACATTACTAGTTTTTACTGAAAGTATTGCAAGACAATTTTCAACCATGGAAGTTGTAAAAACTTTTCTTCATTGGTCATAAGAATTTGAATTGTCACAGAATTGGTCACAGGAGGCTGACAATTTTAACATTTTTTTCTATGCATGTGGGCATAGAATATAACAATTCATCTATAAATGTGGCTGAAGGTTTGAACAAGATGGTCTTAAAACCTAAAAGAACTAATTTGCTACTATAAAACGGCATTGTATAAATTACTGATTTTGCCGTACTGTTTTCGAATTTTATTGGGCTACCAGATGTAATTTTGTAAAAGAAAACAAAAGAGTATGTCATAGTTCCTTAGTCAATATTTTTTTTATTATCCTAGTTATTCATAAATTTAATTTAAATTCGCCTGGTAAGTAATGGCACCTAAATTAATTATGCTCCAGTATTTACCAGGCAAATTTAACCCTGACAAAATCATAGAGCGTAAAATAAAAGACAAACTGTGGTTGCAAATAGAGCAATTTGTCGCAATGTCAAGAACTACTATAATGCCCTTTCCAATAATTTTCATGTTTACAACAGCCAATAGACATACAATAAACTGCCCTTCCGTTTGAAACTAAAGCCAGAATTGTCATAACTTTAAGATGTGCCCTACTGCGTGAAATTGCCTTATAGATTTTTCAAGATATAATGAAATTACGTACAGCGTTGCTGACCCGATTTATGACGTATTTATGCATGCATACAAAATTATGAATGTGTGTATACGACCTATGTATGTTTGTATGTACTTTGTGTGTGTTTAATGATTTTTTTTTTTTACGAGATTGAATGTTCATTTAAATAAGGCATTGCACCCACCCACCCCCAAAAATTTCTGTCACTGTGTATGTAGTTTATTTCCAAAGCAAAAGTAATGTTGTAGCATAGAGCGAGTCAATCTTTTGAGATTTTAACAGTTGTCTTTCTAGAAGAAATTTGACTTAACAAGGTTTTGAATACCGCAAATCAACATCTACAATATATTACACCCAAAGAGCAGTTTTCTGTTACGAATTAGAATAAAGTGGTTTGTGCTACAGTTCCAGTTTTCATTGGAGTTCTGTAGGTCAGTATTACCCGAGTAGGTCATACCCATTCTTCAGCAATCATCCAGTAAGTCAATTCCTTTTGGTCTGCATTTTGAGGACG